>JAMWYP010000022.1:0-600000 GCA_025563575.1 Acacia pycnantha
AACCACGTTCGTAGTCTGAGAAGTTGGGACCGCAGCTAGTGCCTCAAAATCGAGCTCTCGACTAGTACTAATGGAAGGAAGCTCATGGTATGTTGGACAAATTGTCCCGAGTTCAAATTGAAGGCTCGGAACGTTTTCACATGTTTCAACGGGGAGGAGAGTACAAGGTATTATTCTCGAACAAGCAAGAAGAGTCAGTCCTAGAGTACATTGAAGCTTTTGAGCGTCTATCCTTTCCCTTAAAGGATGCGACGAAAGATTGCTTGATGGGGGCGTTCCTATACGGGTTGAAGACGGAAATTCAGGCCGAACTCGAGGTGGTTGCCAAAACTGAACTAGAAGGATTGATCCGAATGGCCATCAAAGTCGACGGGAAGAATAAGCTGGTGCTGGAGTTGGATAAAGGGGTCGGACCTTTAAAACACTCAACAGTATTGGATACCCAACCAACCGGTATACTCACGGGTTACCCCATATTCAGAATCCACCCGAACGACATCCAATACGCTGAATAACCAAGCCTCGAAAGCCGACCTTTTGGATGAAGTTGAGAGAATGTTTGGCAGAGGTTTTGTTCGATTATGACTTTTAAAGTATTATTGTTGGTTCTATATTAGTTTTGATGATGTCTTATATAGATGTCATTCTTAAGAGCAAAAGTTGTATGATATATTTATCTCCTACATTGACTAACTACTATATTTTGTGTAGATTAGTTCAAGTTGAATTATAGCTCAAGAAGGAGATAAGATATTTTAGAAAGAAGAAATTGAAGAAAATATCAAGCTCAAGAAGAAGAGGACATATATTGAAGAATTAAATTATGAATATAATCAAGAGAAGAAGACTTGCTGAATGGAATGATAAAATCATCATACAAGTTATTAGATTGATTGTACAAGTCTTCACGGTGATATGGAAGTTGGAATGGATCAAATCGAGTTAAAATGAGCTTGCTACAGTGATTTTGGCGTTTGGATGAAGTTACCTCGAGCCAAGGCTTCACCTACCTCGAGTCAGGTGTTCTACAGTGATTTTGCTACAGTAAACGAGCTACAGGACAGGTTACCTCGAGGAAACCATATATGTACCTCGAGTTAGCTACCTTGAGGTAAAGTTTCAGCAGCCTCGAGTCAAATACAAGTCTGGAGTACTCTGTTTGACGTTCAGCTTCGGGCGACCTCTGGTAATTCGATGATATCTCCCAAACCAGAGATCTGATTAAGGTGAAACCAATTTTTTTGGAAACTAGACTTCTAAAAGGTCCTAGGAGCACAAGAATAAAGTCCAAAATATGTCAGATGAGAGAGCTATGAATTGTTGAAGATAACAGTGACATCACCGTCACACTGCTGACCAAGCTTCAATGTTTTGAGTATATCTCACAAGATAAAGATCCAATGGAGCTGAAATTGGTGCCATTTGAAAGAAGACTCAAAGGGCTTTCCATAAAGACTTGAACCAACCAAAACGGAGTTCATACAAGGAAGTTATGATCTTCGAAAGTGGACACACGAAATACTGGAAGCAACAGATTCAATTCAAAGATCAACGAAATTGAGAATGAGCAAGTTGCCTCGAGCTAGTAGTGCAACCTCTTGAGCCAATATCCAAATAAAGAGTTTGAAGAATGGAGAAGACTTTTTAACTCGAGCCTCCTCAGTGCCACCTCGAGTCTCCGGACTCTGAGCCAAGATATATTGCACCTCGAGTTGAATCAATTCTGAATTAATGATAAATTGATGATTTGCCTCGAGCCAGCGTTGTTGTTACCTCGAGTCAAAGCCAAACAGAAAGATAGAAGAAATGAGAGCAGTTTTCACCTCGAGCCAGTAAGTATACCTCGAGTCAAATGTTTCTAGAATTAATGATTAATTCATGGTTGCCTCGAGCCACAGTTTTGGTCACCTCGAGCCAAAACCAAACTGTTGAAGAATAGAAGAGTTTTTGACTCGAGCCAACCTTTGCACCTCAAGTCACCAAGCATACAAAACTCAAAATGACGATTTGTGCCAAAAGCTTCAATGTGAATTCTCGAGATTTTGAGAGAAGACGAATTCAATGAATTCAATGAGGAGCTTGAAGAAATGAAGCTGATACTCATCTATAATGTTCTTCAATGAATTAAAAAGCTCAACTTGTTCATCGGCTTCAAATGCTACGATTTGAATATCCAACGGTAATATTTTCCAACGGTCATATTCTAAAATGGAAAGAGTTGCTCAAACGGACAAATACTCTTCATCCACTATAAAAGCAGAAGCATTCAAGAAAGAAGGGTTAGAGACACGAGCTTACATATTGTAAATGCCAACACTCTGATTATACACATACTCTACTACTCTTGTTTCTCAATGTCAATATAGTTTACACGTAGAGTGTGATGATCAATCGTACTTCGATGCTTATTCATCTTCTCATTAGAGAGAACATTTCTGATTATGGAATCATTGTAAGAATCTCAAGTTGTGGGACTTGGAGATTGGGTTATCAATTTACACTTGTAAGGGGGAGTGTATTCTAGTGAGAGAATAACTTCGAGTACAAAGTGTAACTGATTGAAAGGAGTATCTCAGTGAGAGATTCGGCCTCACAAGTGCCAGAGTAAACTTGTGGTTTGTAAAGGCTTCTCTTGTGCCCGGTTCAAACAAGAGGATAGTGAATTGAAAATCTCAAGTGGAGCTTGGGACTGGACGTAGGCCAAGGATTGGACCGAACTAGTATAAATGTCAGTTTGCATATTCCCTTCCCTAAACTCTTACATTTCCAGCACATATATGTTTAAATAATTGACTATCGTTTTATAAACCACTTATGTCATATAAGTTGCGAAGATATTTTTAAGGTTACAAAGTTTTATCTGACACCCAATTCACCCCCCTCTTGGGTGATAGCCAGGACTGACAATTAAATATTGAGTTCAATACTTCAATATGATGAATCATCACTGATCACTCCCATCCCGATTTTCAATGTTCAATCAACTTTTAAATAATTAAAAAAAGTATCGTTTCGTTTAATGAAGGCTGAAAAAAATTTAGAGAGATGACTCAATGACTCACTCAACTGGGTTGAATCATGCTGAGTTGGCCGAGTTGATTCGAAGTTACCTATAAACAAGGTTTGACAGCTAACTCTGATCGGTTACCCGATCTGTTCGCAAGTTTTCGGTCTGAACTAATCAGTTTGATCCAGGTTCTAAAACCATGCAAAAGACTGTTGGGGGAAGGGAATATTTAATAAATGACCTAAGCACCTTTAAGTTACAACTTAATACCTCTTTTTTGTTTCTAAATTTCCAATAATTGTCTGATTTTATTTTGTTTTGTTTCTAACTTTGATTATTTCCTTAATTCCTCTATTTATATAAATATATATTGTTTTTATGATTATTTTTAAATTCCCTTTTAGATAATTATATCGTAAATTTTAATTATTATAAAATAATTCTTTTATAATATTACTTAAATTTAGGAATAAAAATCTGTTTTAAATCTATGTAATTAAATTGACCACTTGTTTAGAAATTTGAGTAATGAGAAATTGTATAATAATTATGTAGATTAAAGTTAAATACTTTAAATTTATATAATTAAAATCGGGATATTTCGAAATCACCTCACCAAAATCTCATAAGCTACTATTTTTTTTTTGGAACAATTATAAGCTACTAATCATATCCATGAAAAATGTACCACATTTGACTCAAAAGTATTATCTTTATTATACTTATTTTTCGCGCAAGTTAGGACCATTCAATCTGTTTCTCTACATAGGGTAGGTTGTCTTTATGCTTCAACGTCTTATGTCTTATGTTGCAGGGTAACCTTATCATATTGTTTTTGGTTAATGAATACATTTGTTTTGGAAGTTTTTATCAAGAAGTAATATTACCTTGAAAGTTTTTTTAAGGTTCAATATAATGTTGTACCAGAAGTTTCAAAACATAGCAATGATGTTGTTACGGATTTTATATAAGGCCCATTAGTGATGCGGCCCAACAACAGGTAGATCTATCGTGATCGCCAGCAAATCAGATAAGATCACAACCAACCTACAATCAAGGAGAGAATCAAGGGAAATCTCTATCACAAATAGAGGGCCCATGAGCCCAAGACCACTGTGTGCACTCTATACATACGAGTTAAACCCTAAAGGTACACATCATCTATCTTCTACGCTCTCTCTTATTTGCATATACCGCACACGTGAGCACATACCCCACTCCCTTTGGCTAAATGCCTCCATCAATCCTCGAACTACGTGGACTTTGATCCCTCTTCAGGGTATGTAGGCCCTAAGAATCGCTCCTAGGTCAAGTCCCAATCAACATCAACATCCTAGCCCCTTAGGGCTAGACAATCTGTGTTCTACCCCAGAACAGTGGCGCCGACCGTGGGGATCTATAAATTTCGATTCCCATGATGGTCCTAAAACGACAACACTTTTCACCTCTGGCATAAGTTTAGATGCCCTATTCTCATGGGTTTTCTTTTTCTGTTTCTTCATGAATTCACATGATGAGAAGATAGTAGGCCTCATCCTCCAAGGATCGTCATCATTTCTCCTGGGAACCCAGACTTTTCAATTCTGGTATAAATTTAGATGCCCTATCTTTTTCTGTTTCTTTATGAATTCACATGATGAGAAGATAGTAGGCAGGATTCTCATCCTCCCTCTTTGAGCAGGATTCTCATCCTCTCTTCTTGGGAACCCATATGTGAGTCATCTTTTCTCATTTGGAACCCAGATTTGAGCAGGATTCTCATCCTCTCTTCTTGGGAACCCAGATGTGAGTCATCTTTTCTCCTTAGTAGGATTCTCATCCTCTCTTCTTGGGAACCCAGATGTGAGTCATCTTTTCTCTTTTGGAACCCAAATTTGATAGGATTCTCATCCTTTCTTCTTGGGAACCCAGATTTGAGCAGGATTCTCATCCTCTCTCCTGGAAACCCATACTTTTCAATTCTGGTATAAATTTAGATGCCCTATCTTTTTCTGTTTCTTCATGAATTCACATGATGAGAAGATAATAGGCAGGATTCTCATCCTCCCTCCTTGGGAACCCAGATTTGAGAGCAGGATCCTCCCTCCTTTCTCCTTGGGAACATATATGTGTCCATCTTTTAATTCTCCATGCGTCCACATGACGAGAAGATAGTATGAAGGATCCTCATCCTCCCTCCTTGGCACTCTTACACCAAATCAAGGTTAGGACCCCTGCTCTGCCAAAGTTTTGAAGATGGACCCTGCTTACACCGAATTTGGTAGAATCGGGTTAAGATGCCAACTCCGTGTAAATTTGAAGGCGGACCCCGCTTACACCAATCCGGTTGAAATCCCGCTCCGTGTAAATTTGAAGGCGGACCCTGCTAAACCGAATCGGTTAAGACCCCGACTCCGTGTAAATTTGAAGGTGGACCCTGCTACACCGAATCCGGTTAAAATCCGGCTCTGCCAATGTTTTGAAGACGGACTCCTGCTACACCGAATCAAGTTAAAACTCGGGCTCCGGTGTAACGACAGCTACGGCCGCCAAGTCTTTAAACATGTAGGAATCCGAGGTACATAAGCCCGTTTCCGAAAATCATGTCCAAGTTTATTATATACAGTAAATCCGCGCTCCTCAATTGGACCCCGGATAAACTGTGGAGTTTCATCCCTACGAAAGGGATGGAGGTACACCCCGGTTACACCAAATCTGGTTAAAATCCCAGCTCTGCCAAAGTTTTGAAGACGGACCCCGGTTACACCGAATCTAGTTAAAATCCCAACTCCGTTGAAGGCGGCCCCCAGTTACACCAAATCTGGTTAAAATCCGGGCTCTGCCAAAGTTTTGAAGACGGACCCCGGTTACACCAAATCTGGTTAAAATCCTGGCTCCAGGTAAATTTGAAGGCGAGACCCTAAGTTACACCGAACTGGTTAAAATCCCTGTTAGTGTAAATTTGAGGGCGGACGTCGGTTACACCGAATCTGGTTAAAATCCCGGCTCTGAGTAAATTTGAGGGCGGACCCCGGTTACACCGAATCTGGTTAAGATCCCGGCTCCGTGTAAATTGTTTTGACGGCAGACCCCGATTAAACCGAATCTGGTTAAGACCCCAGCTCCGTGTAAATTTGAAGGCGGACCCCGGTTACACCGAATCTAGTTAAAATCCCGGCTCCATGTAAAAGTTGAACGCGGACCCCGGTTACACCAAATCTGGTTAAAATCTGGGATCCGTGTAACGGCAGTTGCAGCCTCCAAGTTTTAAACATATAGGAATCTGAGGTGCATAAACCCGTTTTCCGAAAATCATTTTCAAGTTAAACATGTATGAAGTCATGGTAAAGAAACCAGTCTTCGAAAATCATGTCCAGCTCAACAGATATGAATTCGGGGTAATGAAACCCGTCTTCAAAATTATGTCAAGTCTATTTCAATACGCTTAAATCCGCGCTCCTTAAGTGGACCCGGATCGTATAAGGAATCCAGGGTTACGACACCCATAATGGATAAACAAATCCAGGGTTACGACACCTATAATTGGAAAAACAAATTCAGGGTTATGACACCCATATTGGACTAAATTCAGGGTTACGACACCCAGAACGGGTTAAGGGTTACGACACCCACAACTGGAGAAACGAATTCCGGGTCACGACACTCAGAACGGGTTAAGGGTTACGACACCCACAACTGGAGAAACGAATTCCGGGTCACGACACCTAGAACAGACCTCGGTTACACTTAATACGTGCATCAACTTGGATTGTTTCGATATGACAACCGTTATCGTCAATGCTAAATTTTGCATAAATTGTGGGGTACAAGATCTTATTCGTGGAGGTCAAATCCGGCTCAGTGCCAAGTCTTGAAGAAGGACACCGATTAAACCAAATCTGGTTAAAATCCGGCTCCGTGTAGAGTTTTGCCAGATAAAGTCATATGGTTAAATCCACGTTTCCATAACCAGTTCGGAACTCGGTAACACTGAAAGAACAATTAAATCCGCCTTTCCATGGTCAGTTTGGAACTCGGATAAACCGGCCATGTTCCCTAGTTGGAACCCGGATACATTGAACAAAGGATGCCGAGGGCCATCGAACCCGGCTTTTCAGTTAAGCGAAGCTGTCACCGTAAGCTTTTGCAACTCGGTCGCTTCCAAGACTTCCTTAAATGACACGAGGCCGCCGTCATCGCCCAGTATTGACACCGAGGTCCATAAGCCCTGAACCGACACCGAGGCCCATACACCCCGGTAAATATTTTGATGCATCAAAATTGAAACCGGGGCAAGAAGGCGGATAGTCATGCCGGACCACGATCGTGTCCAAATGCTTGAGCTGATGTCGTCCTGGCGATATCGATCAAGCATGTGACAATTCGCCCTTGTTTTGGTTACGGGAAAGACGACTCCTGTACCTCGTAGCGCGGTATACGTAAAACGTAAAACACCCCTACTAATACACCTGGTCTACTACACCAGAAGAGTACTAAGCGGACTCTAACTATTGAAAGACCTGGGCCCGGTCTAGATTTTAACTACGTGCAGTCCATGCATAAAGTTATAAGTACACAATGAACAAATTACTTGAATTCATAAGGTCAATTGTTCAAAAGTACACACAAAACCGGCACCATATGCCTGAACAAAGGAAAATGAAAAATACAAAAAACTTCAAGCCGTAGATCGACATCATGACACTTCACAAGACGCAGGACGCCGCCCCGGCTCATCGGACCTTGCGACGTTAGCACGCACCCAGGGAAAGAAGCTCAACAAATTCTAGCCCGACACAGACGTCGGAGACGGGTGATACCTCGGACGATCCAGTCAAGACATCGTACACCCGGGTACACTCTATACATACGAGTTAAACCCTAAAGGTACACATCATCTATCTTCTACACTCTCTCTTATTTGCATATACTGCACACAGAGCACACACCCCACTCCCTTTGGCTAAATGCCTCCATCAATCCTCGAACTACGTGGACTTTGATCCCTCTTCAGGGTACGTAGGCCCTAGGAATCGCTCCTATGTCAAATCCCAATCAACATCAACATCCTAGCCCCTTAGGGCTAGACAATCTGTGTTCTACCCCAGAACAGATGTCGAATACCGTTAAAAACTAACGCTGATAGTTAAAAAATTGACGTTGTCCGTTAACTTTTTAAAGGAAATGAACAACATTGCTTCATTTTGACATTTCTGGGGTAATATTGAATCTAAAATAAATTTCAGGGCAAAATTTCTCTATTTTAACACTTTTGGGACAACATTGCACCTCAGTAAAAACTCTCAAGACAAATTTGTACCTTAACTCTTCTTCTTCTTGTTTTTTTTTTGAAGATTTCAAACTTATTGTTTTAGTTTAATATCATTTATTTATTTATTTCTAAAAAACCATTTAAATTTTTGTAGCAGATTCTCCAGGTAGAGTTTTGGGTTGTTCAAATATTTCAATTTAGTGAGTTTCTGGTTTTATTTGGATTTTCTTTTGGAAAATGTTTATAATTTTTTAAAGTGATAAGTCTTTGATTATGTAATTTACTGAATGAAGATGAATCTGAAAATGATTTTATTTTTGCATATTAGATAATAAAATGAATCTAGTATTATTTTATAGCAGGATTTTCAAATTAAAGTAGAATTTTTGTTGTTCAAATATGTCAACCACGCGATTTTTTATTTTATTCGGATATTATTTTGCAAAATATTTATAATTTTTGAATGTGATAATTTGATTTTCCATATAATATTTTGAGTATGTTATTTTTGGAATGAAGATAAATCTCGAAATAATTATATTTTTGCATAATGGATCATAAAATGAATATGACCAAGGGATTTTGTGTTTGGCGGTAATGGAACGGTGGATGAATGAAGGAAACATACGTTCCTTTGGTTCAGGGAATCAAAGGGGATGTAATGCAGTACATGAATTTATTTAATTTGTTATTAAGAAAATATGGCGTATATGTATAAAACATTAAAACATTTGATTAAATTACATCAAACATGATAATATATAAGAGTAATATAACAAGAGACAAATTGCCCCTATATATATAAGAGTAATATATAAGAGTTTGAGTGGTATTAACTCTGATGGATGATATTGCAGAAGGGCAAGGGAATGGATCGATCTAACGTCTCACTTTCTAAGTCAAAACATATAATTGATACTTCCATATAATTATAAACAAGCCAATGAAGCGATCCATTCACACAAGTGGGATATTTTTGTAACATGCATTTTAATTTCAAGAGATAGTTCTATACATTTTCAAAATAAATGGGAGGTTTGTGTAATTTTGGTAAAATAGAGGGGTGATCAATGCATTTTAATCACAATCTAATGATACATAACATATAATATGATTAAATAACTTCTTTAACTTTTTAATCCCTAAAAAAAAAGTTAATTGGGTCTTATATTTAAAACATAAGAGAGTATTGAACAGAACATTATGCGTGGTAAAATGAACTAATTAAGCAAATTTTTTTGGAGGCCGGATAACTCAACAATTGAAGCCAACCTGATAAAATCAAATTCTCAAATATGTCTTATATTAAGGATCGGAGGGAGTATATTTGTATAAATATTGTTATACGTTTTCAAGAGTGAAGTTTTTTTTACTTTCAATAAATGAATCCTATACTAACTAAATCCTAATATCTCTTCTTAAATATAGATGATTGCATGTAGAAATCATTTTATGGACTTAGATTTAAATTTTTGAATTGAAACAAATCTATAGGCAATTTTAGAAGGCACATATTATAAATAAACATTTATTTCATTATTATTTTTTGTTTTAGAACATTCGGATGGTGATCAAATTATCAAGTATAACCGTGATGGAATTTCCAAATTCTGCAAATGTGGCTGTTATCTTTATGGGAATCTTGATATATTGTTGGGTTTTAACCCATTTCTTTCAAACCCAATTTGGGTAGATGCTCATTTTTCCTCTTTCAAGAGTGAAGTTAGTGGCATAGCCTTCGTCAACTTGCTGTTGATGAGGCGTTACAGTACAAGGATTTTTCATAGTGTGTATTACTTGTTTTGCCTGTGAATTAGTAGGAGAAAAAACGGATGAGGTGTGATTCCTTACCTGATCTACAAATTGAGGTGATGTCACGTGAATAGCCTTCAATTGAAGATTTCAGGAGCGATGAGGGACTGAGGAAATAAGTGAATCAAGGAGGTAGAGGAGGAAAAGAACGAGCAAGTGTACGTGAAGGGAACTAAAAGAAAAGGCTCATGCATGGCTGACTGCTACAGTGAAGACAATTGAGGGGTGAGACTTGAGAGACTGAAGACTAGGTTTAGTTTTTTTTTTTTTTTTCCTTTTTCTTTTGATCTTCTATGGTTGTATTTCAAAATTTAAATCTAGAGATCTTATGGTTATTGTTATTGAGGAAAGATACTTAAGAGCCAATGGAAAGCAGAAAAGGAACAAAATGAAAAATATTTTGTCATAAAGATGTTTGGTATGTAAAGGGGGAAAAAGAAAATGATAAATTAAAAATAAAGATAGAGGAAATAAAAAAGGGAAATGTCGTTTATCCCGAGGATAGGTTCAGACCATCACCCAATCTGTGTGCAACTCAGTGAGGAGGAATGTAATTTTGGGTTGAGACCCTTTAGGTTTCAAGCCGCTTGGCAAATGCATGATGAGTTTGAGGATTTGGTAATTAATAGTTGGAAATGGGGGGCGGAGGCACATGTCAATTTGTCTGATCTGCAGAGACAGTTGGTTGTATGGAATAAAGAGGTTTTTGGGAATTTAGAAGGGAGAAAAAGAAGGCTACTAAACAGGCTGAATGGAGTCCAAAGTAGCATTGGTAGGCGGAGCAACCCTTTTCTAGTGCAGTTGGAGAAGGAGTTAGAAGAGGAGTTCCAGCAAACACTTAGACAAGAAGAGATTTTCTGGTTCCAAAAGTCAAGGGGGAGATGGTTGGAAGAGGGGGACCGTAATACAAAATTTTACCATGCAAAGACTCTCATTCGTAGAAGACAAAACAGAATTACTATGCTGAAAAATGGTGATGGAGTTTGGATTGAGGAAGGGGAGGCTATTGGAGGTCTATTTCAAAGTTTCTATGAGGAACTTTTTAAAGGGGATAGTCATTGTGGTGACTGGATCTCAACAGAACATGGTTGGGGGGCAGTTAAGACAGAGAATCTGCAAAGGGCTGGTCGGGATATCTCCAATGAAGAGGTAAGATGTGCTTTTTTCCAAATGGGGGGTTTTAAGGCCCCGGGCAGCGATGGTTTCCCTGCCATATTCTATCAGAAAAACTGGAGAGTAGTGGGTCCCTCAGTGGTCAACTTGATTAGAGAGTTTTGGAGGAATCCTTGCAGAATTGGTGAGGTCAACAACACCCTCGTTGTACTTGTACCAAAGGTGGACCACCCTGAAACGGTTAGTCAGTTCCGACCTATCTCTTTATGCAATGTTTTATACAAAGGTCTTTCTAAAATGCTAGTGAATAGACTTAAGCCCCTCATGGATGGATTGGTGTCCCCTTTCCAAACTAGTTTTGTTCCTAAGAGAAGTATCCATGATAATATAATAATTGCTAAAGAGATAGTGCATACTATGAGTAGGATGCAAGGTAGAAAAGGATTTATGATAATTAAAATAGACCTTGAAAAAGCATATGATAGAATGGAATGGAATTTTATTGGGAAGGTGTTGGAGGAAATTGGGTTTGATGAGAAGTTGAGAAGTGTGATTCAAGCATGTGTCACTTCACCAACTATGGCTCTTATGTTGAATGGTGGGAAGAGAGATTCGTTTGTTCCTTCGAGGGTCTAAGGCAAGGGGACCCTTTGTCACCTTACCTTTTTGTGCTTGGAATGGAGAAATTGACCCATCTTATCTTGGACTGTGTGGGGAAGAATGAGTGGTGTCCGTTAAGGATGGGGAGAAATGGAACTGAGGTTTCGCATATTATGTTTGCTGATGATATCTTATTAATTTGTGAAGCTGATTTGGCAAATCTAGAGACAGTTTTGGGTGTATTGGAGAAATTTGGACAATGCTCAGGTCAAAAGGTTAATGTGAAGAAGTCAAGTCTATATTTCTCTAAGAATGTGGATAGAAGGACTCAGAATGAAATCTGTTTGTGCTCAGGTTTTAGTAGGATGGATGATTTAGGAAGATACTTGGAAGTAGTAGGAAATTCCAACATGTTATTGATAAAATGCAGAATAAATTAAGCAGTTGGAAGAGAAAGACGTTGTCATTGGCAGGAAGGCTCACCCTAGTGCAATCGGTAACAAATCACCGGTTGTGTTTAACATGCAACACTCGCAAGTTCCAGTGGGTGTGAGGCAACGTATGGAGAAGCTTCAAAGGGACTTTATATGGAATAGCGAAGAAGGCAAGCGGAAAATGCATTCTATCAGTTGGGATCTGCTCTGTGCAGATAAAAGAAATGGTGGGTTCGGGCTGAAGAAGCTGGAAATAATGAATGATGCTCTTCTTGGTAAGGTCGCATGGAATACAATCACAAGACCACATAGCTTATGCTCCATGGTGCTCTGTGGTAAGTATAGGAGGAATAAGGACTTAATGGTTGAAGTAAAATGCTTGAAAACAGATTCAGAAATATGGAAGAATTTAACTAGGCTATGGCCAAAGGTGGTGGACAATATACGTTGGGAGATAGGAAATGGAGCAAGGGTGCATTTCTGGTCTGATATTTGGGTGGAGGATGGGAGTAAGTTGATAGACAAATGTAAAGGGTAGCCAACGGAAGGGGAGAAGGGATTACCGGGTCGTGAGATGGTTACTCTTCGCAGGCGTGGGATATGGAGAAAATTGGGACTTTGGTAAATGAGGAGGCAAAGGGCCTCATTATGGCGGTCCCCCAAATGTGTCACATGGGGTAGATTCCATTAAATGGGGTAACACTCTTAGAAGCAAGTATATAGTTTCAGAGATGTATCGTATTGAAAGGGGAGCCAAGGAGGAACCAAACGGTGTGGAATAAAGTGTGGAAGTGGGAAGGTCCTAGGAGAATTCAAGTTTTTTTGTGGCTAACATCACATGGGAGGCTGCTTACGGGTGAGCGCAGATATAGGCTGATGGGGGGCAATCCTGAGTGTGGAAGATGTAATGGGCAAACTGAATCTCTAATGCATGTGTTGAGGGACTGTTGTGTAGCGAGGAACCTGTGGAAGGAGTTGTATTCTGACTGCTGCAGGTCTGAATTTTTCACGCTGCAAGGAAGTGCCTGGGTTGAGTGGAATTTGGGAATATCAGAGGGTAATTGGAGTATGTTATTTGGCGTTGGGTGCTGGATGTTATGGTCCTGGAGGAACAGATTCTTGTTTGAGGATGGCTTCATTTTGCCTGCAAGCTTGGGAGGGGCTGTCCATGGGTATGTGAAAGCAATTATAGCAGCAAGGGTGGAGTTTGGAAGGGTAGTTGGATCAAGAATAACGAAACAGATAAGCTGGTCTGCACCGTGTGAGGGATGGGTAAAATTAAACACAGATGGAGCTTTAAGAGGGGGCTCACAGATTGCTGGTTGTGGTGGGCTTATTAGAGATTCTCATGGCAAGTGGGTGCGCGGTTTTGCTAAGAAATTGGGGTTCTGTTCAGTTTTGAGAGCAGAATTGTGGGCTGTGTAGGTGGGATGGAAATGGCCCACTGCTGTAATGTTCAGAAAGTATGTGTGGAATGTGACTCATCTACTGCAGTGTCTTTACTGAATGGTGCTCAGGGAGAAGTGGAGTCGAGTCTACTGTCTGCTATTTTTTTGCTGATAAAAAAGTTTGTTCAGGTTGATTTTGTGCATACATACAGGGAAGGGAATTTTTGTGCCGATGCTTTGGCCAGTTTAAGCTTTGAGCTGGAAGAGTCTTGTGCATATTTTGTTAACCCACCTCCAGCGGTTCATAGTTTTTTGTTTAGGGATGAGATGGGGGTGTCTTACCCACGTCTTGTATTGTTACAGAACTGATTGCATGGGCTGATGGCCCCGTTTATACACCCAAAAAAAAAAAAAAAAGAAAGGGAAATGTCCAATTCATCTTCATTCACAACACACTCTCATAGCTTCTTCTCTCTTCTCCGCCTACTCCATCTCCATCTCCGTCTTCGTGGAGAATATCGGTGGAGTACAGGCATTACTGTGAAACCAACTGGTCCCTCAAACTGAAGGGCTTGGCATGTCATTTTTCAATCTAATCGTTTTATTGTCTCCCAGCGAAACTGCCGCACGAGAGACTCTTCGTTCATAAAGATGTTTGAAGTAATTTATGAGTTTTCTTATTAATTTATTTTTACTTTTGCAGATAATTATCTGTTAATTTCTTGTTTCATATTGAGATAAATAAATAAATAATTTAATTAATGCAGATATAAGAAAATTAATCAAAATACAATTAATTATTTTAGTTCAAATATATTGTATTTCAAAGTTTATGCAACAAATGTATTTAATAAATTTTAAATTTAAATTTAATATAAGTTATATATAATAACTCAAACTTACATTATTAATAATATATGGTAAATAAAAATATGCCTATCAAATATGTTTTTAATCATGGTGTCCTTAAAAAATAGAAAGAAATATATTTTTAGTTATTTAAAAGAATACTAAATAAATTAGTTTTGATAAATACGATTACAAGTTTAAAATTTTATTATATAATAAAAATTATGATATATTGGAAATTTTATTATATCAAGATTGCAAAATTACATAAACCCAATCAAACGTGGTAATTGGTTTATTGTATCAAATCAAGCCGATAATAAAGATCTAAGGAGAAAACTTAATAACGATATTTCATTCTTTTTAATTTTAATAGCATTTAGCTGAATATAAATCATACCAAAGAAATTTACCACGAACACCATTATATTCCTTTGTTTAATTTCTACCCTTTCCAAAGCTACAAAGACTTGAAGAATCTTTATAATAGACCACTAACTGTATCAATAATCCATTGAACAGAACATAATCAAAAGTTCCGGAAATCCATGCTCATATTCTCATATCAGCTTTATATCGAGCCAGATACCAAACTTCTTTATCCTCCCGCAATTTAAATGTCGCACACCTTTATATATAAATTCATATCAGTATTAGAGAACAATAAATTGTACCAAAAAGATAAAATACAAAACCGATATATATTATAAGAAATATAACCCAAAATCAAAAGTAATTTAGATAAAATATGTGCTAGGTTAATTACCTTGAATGGACATTGAGCACTTCAATATTGTCGTCTTTCACAATTTCCTTGAGCCTTAGAAGATTTGGAATATGAAAAATTGGTTCCAATTCAAATGATGTCCCACGAACCTCCAAAAAACGACATAAATACTTTTGAGGATCATAATAGATAAATAATCTCGAAGGACCATAAATCAAAATTCCACGACCTCCAAAAACTATTCTTGGCTGATATAAATGTTGCCCATAACAGAAATCTTCCATATTAAAGCTGAGAACTTCGGTCCAAGATTGGCCATCACCATACTTTTTCATAGTCCAAAACCTAAGACGCTTTGCATTCTCGTATGCACGACATATATATGTAGAGACTTCCCTTTAATTCTCCCAAGCTAATATGAGTTTGAATAGGATTAAATATGCTGAATGATATTGCAGAAGAGCAAGGGAATGAATTTAACGTCTCACTTTCTAAGTCAAAATAGATAATTGATACTTCCTTATAATTAGAAACAAGCCAATGAAGCGATCCATTCAAACAAGTGGGATATTTAAATTGATACCACCATTCGCCATGATATTTGATGCTTCTCCAAGATCCAGTCCCTAATGTGTGTATTTCAGCAACTCCATTTTTACCTGAAACTAAGTTTCGCATTAAGTGTATCACTTTATATTCGTTAGTTTTCTTCAGATAACCAAGTCCGGCAAGAACAAAGCGGTATCCCCCCAGTCTCTCAGATTTTGGAAGTCTTATAAACTCTCCTGTGATTGGGTTGCAAACCACAAGCGCCCTCGGATGCATGGGTAGTCAAGACCCCATGAACTTCTTTCAATAGAATCCCACAAGTAAAGTAGGCCATAGCAAGAATTCACTACATTAAACTTGTCATCTTCTGGCTTACAGGCAATATCAGTAATTTTCTGGCCCCACTTTCTGGCCTCAAGCAATTTGTGAAGCACCCTTTTAGAATCACGAAGAGGAAGCTTAAACTTAACCTCAAGCTTCATGTGATTGTGACAATTGGATCTACGACAATCCTTACATGAACAAACATGGTCACAATCATTATCACTTGACAAATTCTGCGCTTCATTACTCTTAAACTCATCAAAGTCAAGTAGATGGAGAGTTCTTGAGACACATCTAGAATCGCTAGTGCGCACCAACGCAGTGATAGGTGCACACTCAAAATATAATTGGACATGACGTGGGTCTGAGATAATGGAGTGCCAACTCTTGCATACACACTTGCAAATCAAAACCGACTTAATTGGAAGTTTGAGTAGAATCTTGTTAACAATATCATAAGGAAGATCGCCCAACGTAGTCCCACAAGGATGAACTTTTGGGTCATCAACTTCGCCTCTAGTTTTTCTAACGCCTTGCAATGTTTCAGAGCCTACTGAATCCCTTTTTCTGTTCAAGGCCATCTAGAAAGGTAAAGAGCAAAATATAATTGAAGCTGAGGGACTTGCGCCCAAACCAAATGGAAAACTAAGACCAAACAACAATTCGTATTATATCTAGAAGACACAACTTGTAATAAAAACTAATTTGATGCATTAGTTAGACGACGACTTGACAAGAGATGGAAAAATGGAGCTTGAAGTAGATTGAACGTGCAAGTCACGAATGTGCTATGATGTGATGCAAGTAAAAGGAAAAATGAACATTAAATTTGTGTGAAATACCTATCTCTTTAAAAAGAGAGCTAAGAGCAATAATTATTATAACATTAAAATTAAAATCAAAGTTATAAGTATAGTTAACATACTATTAACATATGTCTTAATTATTGCAAAGATGATGCCTTGAATAGAGTTAATTAACAGAAAAAATAGATCCCAAGTCTCATTTTTCCCCATATATTACCGGGATTCTCAAACGGGTATTGAACCCGCAGCTGTATCAATTCCTAGATCTCATTCTCTGTCCAGTGGCTATTGTTGCGTGGTGGGCTCGACGGCGGTTGTGCCGGCGACTGCTGGCACGACGATAAGAGGATCTGAAGTTGCCGAACAAGATCCTCTTTGCTATGTTTTTTATTAAGGCTATCAGAGACTTCTCTAAGTTCTTCCTTAAGCAGACGACGAAGTTTGCAGATATATAACAGTCTTGTTAACCTAGTATTTTTCCAAAGCTTATAATTTTCAACCAAAGTTCAATCCAAAAAGTTATAATTTCATTTTATCCCAGAGAATTCAGTAATAACATCTACGAACCAATAGTGTTGAACTCAAACCAATAAAAGAGACAAAAAAAAACGGAAAACAAGGAAAGGGCAAAAATATGGACACAAGATAAGAACCTAACTAAATAGGAAAACATAGAATCTTTAAACCATAGGAGAGGACCCAATAGCATACCAATTTAAAACAAAATTTGATTAACACCATTTAACATATAATCAATTATTATTATTTTTACTATGTTATTTAATCCACAATTGTATAAAGGATATCCTCATTCTCAAACTAGTTACTCTATATAAGGTAATATGAAATCCTTAATGGATCCTAATCTAGAATCATTTTAAATTATACTCTTTTAAAAATTTTATATTTACCCCAACATAATATTAGTGTATCATTCTTAACTTGATCTTTATGCACAACTTTTTTCCCCACGCAACCTTCTTAATATGCCAGAGACCTTCGCCCAAAATTCGCCAAGCTGATCAAACTAAAATGTTAAGCTTATATAAACTTCAACCATCTTTCTTGGACCACACAGCCACAATACACCAAAAATTATTATAACTTAAAAAAATATTGACAAATATAAAAATTTTCTCTTATATATATTTACGACAAAAACCAATCCCTCAACTATGTCTTATATTAAAAACTGGAAGAGTATTAAGGAAGAGGAAAATGGGCTGAAAAATTCGCCGCTGAGCTAGGGTGAAAGCCAAATACCGTTGATGAAAACTTTCAATGTTTCATAATGAAAGCAAGCTTGTTCTTAACATTGTGCGTGTAGAACATGCCATGTGCCACTGCCATTGGCACTGACCTTTAATCTTATATGTTTTCTGCATCACCACAGCTGTGGCATATGGTGATTGCCACCTTATGCTGTATGCTCGGCGCTTTGCCATGTGCCAGTGTAATTCAAATAAGGACAAAACTTGGATCCAGGTTTGATATGAGGGTTAACTCAAACATCATAATATCTAATTATCTTTTATTAATTATAAGTCACATGATTTGGCCTTTCAAAATGCTTCTTCCCCATGTTGAGGGACTTCACCCAAGTCTCTCTCACACACACACATTGAAAATTAGGACCTAATCATATTGATCCACGAGCAATTTATTGAGAAAAATTAGGATTTTCTTCTCTGCTTAGATTTCCAAAGTGAAAGTACTAAATAATGGAGTACTTTTTATATCATGCCATTGAACGTCCTTTTGAATTACGTCGTTTTGAATTAATGAAAGGTGTTTCGGTAAAATTTATAAGATAAAAAATAAACAAAATTACGAAAACACCCTTCATTAATCCAAAACAACGTAGATTTAGGATCACTTACTGGAGAAATCCTTTACCCTATAATTTAATTGAAATTGAATAAATTGATAATATTAAAATATAATTTATTATGATAAACTTAATTTATAATTATATATTTAAAAAATTAATATTATTAATTATTAATTCTTCATTAATAAATTATAATTCTATTAAATTTATAGACAAATTTATTATTATAAAAAAGAAAAGATGTAAATATATGCTTAATTGAAAAATTATGAAGAATATTAAAAAAAACACAGAAAGAATGTTAACGTTAAATTATCATAATAATGTATTATTTATATTTTTTTCCTAGAACAATTTACTTAATTCTATAAATTTAAAGTTTTGAATTAAGTACTTAAAAATTTTAATTTCAAAATAGAATCCCAATTATTTATTTTACCATTAATCCAAATATTTCTCATAACCCAAACAACTTATTTAAGTCCTTGATTATCATCAATTTCATTCCATTACATAAAACCCCAAATTTAAAGTTTATGGCATAAAAAATCTTCACTGTAACAAAAATCTAAACCGATAAAGACTTTAAGAACACCTCCAATAATCCAGATAAACCATTTAGCCCAAATTTCTTAAATATGTCCGATATAGAGCCATTTATAGGTTGGTTATATATTTCTTTAATATTTAACATTTATGGGTGGAAACTTTGACCAACTTAAAAAATTATAATGGTAACATTTTTTTTTTTTTACTACAGGACATCTATAAAATTTTAAACTTAATGACGATATTTCATTCTTTTTAATTTTAATATCATTTAGCTAACTACTAATCATACCAAAGAAATTTACCACGAACACCATTCTATTCCATGGTTTCTACCCTTTCCAAAGAAACAAAGACTTAAAGAATCTTTATAACAAACGACTAACTGTATCGATAATCCATTAAACATAACATAATCAAAAGCTCCGGAAATCCATGCTCATATCCTCATATCAGCTTTATACCTAGCCAGGTAAAAAACTTCTTTCTCCTCCCGCAATTTAAATGTCGCACACCTTTATATATATAAATTCATATCAGTATTAGAGAACAATAAACCATACAAAAAAAAAAATCCAAAACAAATATATATTACAAGAATTATAACCCAAAATCAAATGTCATTTAGGTAAAATATGTGCTAGGTTAATTACCTTGAATGGACATTGAGCACTTCAATATTGTCGTCTTTCACAATATCCTTGAGCCTCATGAGATTTGGAATATGAAAAATTGGTTCCAATTCAAATGATGTCCCACGGACCTCTAAAAATCGGCATAAATGCTTTTGAGGATCATGATAGATAAATAATCTCGAAGGATCATAAATCAAAATTCCAGGACCTCCAAAAACTACTCTTGGCTGATATAAATGTTGCCCATAACGGAAATCTTCCATATTAAAGCTGAGAACTTCGGTCCAAGATTGGCCATCACCATACTTTTTCATAGTCCAAAACCTAAGACGCTTTGCATTCTCGTATGGACAACATAAGTAGAGACTTCCCTTTAATTCTCCAAAGCTAATATGAGTTTTAGTATTAAGTGTGATGGATGATATTGCAGAAGGGCTAGGGAATGGATTTACCGTCTCACTTTCTAAGTCAAAACATATAATTGATACTTCCATATGATTATAAACAAGCCAATGAAGCGATCCATTCAAACAAGTGGGATATTTAAATTGAAACCAACATGCGCAATGATATTTGATGCGTCTCCAAGATCTAGTCCCTAATGTGTGTATTTCAGCAACTCCACTTTCACCTAAAACACCGTTTGGCATTATTTGCATCACCTTATATTCGTTAGTTTTCTTCAGATAACCAAGTCCGGCAAAAACATAGTCGCATCTCCTCAGTCTCTCAGATTGTGGAAGTCTTATAAACTCTCCTGTGATTGGGTTGCAAACCACAAGCGCCTCTCGGATGCAATGGTCGTAATGAACACGTAAACTTCTTTTAATAGAATTCCACAAGCAAAGTAGGCCATTGCAAGAATTCACTACAACAAACTTGTCATCTTCTGGCTTACAGGCAATATCAGTCCTTTTCTTGCCCCTCTTTCTGGCCTCAAGCATTGTGTCAAGCACCATTTTAGCATCACGAAGAGGAAGCTTGAACTTAACCTCAAGCTTCATGTGATTGTGACAATTGGGTGTAGGAGAATCCTTCCATGAACCAACATGGTCATAATCATTACCACTTGACCAATTCTGCGCTTCATTACTCTCAAACTCATCAAAGTCAAGTAGATGGAGAGTTCTTGAGACACGTCTAGAATCGCTAGTGCGCACCAAAGCAGTCATAGATGCACACTCAAAATACAATTGAGCAAGACGTGGGTCTGAGATAATGGAGTGCCAACTCTTGCATACACACTTGCAAGTCAAAACCGACTTAATTGGAAGTTTGAGTAGAATGTTGTTAACAATATCATAAGGAAGATCGCCCAACGTAGTCCCACATGGGTGAACTTTTGGGTCATCAACCTCGCCTCTAGTTTTTGTAACGCCTTTCAATGTTTCAGAGCTTACTGAATCCCTTTTTCTTTTCAAGGCCATCTTAAAAGGTAAAGAGGAAAATATAATTGAAGCCGAGGAACTGCGCCCAAACCAAATGGAAAACTAAGACCAAACAAGAAGTTCGTATGAATCGTATTATAGCCAGAAGACACAACTTGTAATAAAAACTAAATTGATGCATCAATTAGACAACGACATGACAATAGATGGAAAAAATGGAGCTTGAAGTATATTCAATGTGCAAGTCACGAATGTGATGTAAGTAAAAGAAAAAAATGAAAATTAAATTTGTGTGAAAGACCTATCGCTTTAAAAAGAGAGCTAAGAGCAATAATTATAAGTTATAACAATTAAAATCAAAATTATAAGCATAGTTAACATACTATTAACATATGTCTCAATTATAAACTTGATAGTAAATTGGATAAGAGAGGCTCTGGATACAAAAGTGACATATTAACATGTATTATATAATTACCATAAAATGCACAGGATTCTAAAGCTATACTTTATCTTCAACAAAATTGGCTAACCAATTAATTCTAATTTTTGACTAAGTTCTCTTTTGTCTGTTGTTTATTGCTATGCAATCTCCTCTCCTAGTAAGATTTAGGAAGTATTTTTGACTAAGTTGCGGTGCCGACTAACTTATCCCTCAGCCTCCTTCAATTCCGTAATGCAAATTGAATAGCTAATTAGGAACCAAATTTCTTTTTATAAAACTCAAAACAAACATAAAGATACAGTGAACACCATAATCCAGCCAAAACAAAGTGAAAACCAGAAACTGAATAAGATCAAACCATACCTCTTCAGCTTCTTCAAACTCTTCCCTTTGTAGCTTGGCTCTCACTCCGCTCAATACCCCTCTTCTTTCTTATATATACACAAAGAAAGGAATCTCCTGCACATATATTTAGAAAATAAAAATATTAGTATTTTCATTTTGACTTTCTATCATTATTTCAGCCGCATCTTATAATTATATATATATATATCTCAAATAATCATTTAATTTTGATATGGCATATTAAGAAATCTGAGAACCAGAAAAATTATTCCTATTTTATCTTAAACTTGCCATAAAATTGTAAAATAAAAAGGTCAGAGTTCTGAATTGCTACTATAAGAGGCTATACAAGAAACAAACAATAGGATGGCCTTATTAATTACTAGACACATAATTCAGGTCAGAGTCACCGGTGCTCTCACATAGAGATTCGATTACTAGAGCCACCTCGAAGAAAGAGGGGGAAAAGATAACTAGAAGGCTCAATAGTTCAGGTAAAGTATAAATGATGAAGCCACCCTTTATATATTGAGGCAGGTGGAGGATATTTAAAAAAGGTATCGTTCCAATTTTATTGGATGCCATCAAAAGGACAATATTTTTAAAAGGTAAAATATTCATATAATCGGAATAGATTTATCACAGTTTCTCCCAATATCTCAATTAATGAGATAATACATGATTTGAATATTTGATTTATTTAAAGGTTCCCTAATATTTGATTCAGTAAGACTGTTCATTTTTACTATATATATATATATATATATCCCACCCACATTGCAATTGAGTTCTGAGAATTTACAAAATCCATCAATAAAAGTCATTTTTTTACTACTTAACTTGTAACCATCTCATAGCTATCACAGTTAACACTTAACATCTAAGCATCACTCAGCCAATCAAATCCTTAAACTTCTTTTTTCAAACATTTCAATGAGCACATTATAAACCTTAAATGCTAGCCTTATTCCACTAGGTGGGATCAGTAAACCCTAAATGCTAACACCAGTAAATTTCATTCCAACTTCCACACGGTTTCCTTCAAAAGTATTGGGTCATATACTTCATATGTATTTCAAGAATCAATTTACTAATGTTTAATAGTCTAAGTTTTAACCCAATTCCTCTTCTAAACCATTCTACAAACACCTTGCGTGTAGTTTCAAGAATAAGTCAAAGTCACATAAATTAAATTCTTAAAATCATTTGACTCAAAAATAAATAGATCCCATGTTAATTTTTTTAACAGAAAAAATAGATCTCATGCTTGTTTTTATGCAACCATCAAAATTTCAGTAACACGAAAGTCTAAATAAACTCCAACTCCCTGATAGGTAGATTGTAGAGAACTAAGAATTCAGAGGAGTAAGAGGCAGAAATCAGAGAGAGTGAGAAGAGAACAAGAGGGAGAGAGGTTCGAAACAAGTGCTGTTGCACTTGTTCATTCCATCATACACAATATCAATCAATAAATGCCTTTCACAAGCCTAGCCTTCCATATATATAGTGATAGGCTTAGACTCCCAAGGCCAAGGCCCATTAAGTAATCTACTGCCATAACAGATCCTAATACTAATAGTCCTAACATCCTAACCGTACACTAACACCAACCAACAGCCTCATTGAATTAATATAGTGCTGTTGATTCCTACTTAACTAGATGGCTTCATTGAATTAGTACAGCCACGTTCCTACTTAACTAAATGGCTTCATTGAATTAGTATAGCCACATCAGATTATCTATCAATATTTATGAATTATGTATCACTCCCCTCCCAGCTTACTTAAACAAACTCCCCAGACTCTTTTTTTTTTTTCACACAATTCAAGCAACACCTTATATGCATTTAAAATAACAAAATAAGCAAGCATCTTAATTCACAAGACAGAAATCATAAACTTCCAAGCATCGAACATTCAAACAATTTCACCAAGCTTATCAAACTAAAATTTTGAGCTTCTATAAACTTCAACCATCCTTCTTGGACCACACAGCCACAATACGCCACACCAATTAAAGAAAAGAGAGGAACTTTCATACATACCACCACACCCACCCACGTATATAGAGCAGAGGCGTAGAAACAGACGAAGGAGACTCCTGAAATCACACACACAGCAACGATACGAGGGAAAAAGACAACCCCACGCACCCACAGCAGCTAGCAGAAACGATGAAGAAGGAAGAACGAACTCCGCCGGCACACAGGCCTCAATCGAACACACCCACCCGACCAGACGGAAGGGGAAGCGAGATAAACGGAGGACGGCAGTAGGGGATCCAAAAAACAGAACCTAGGGAATTTAGGCTCTCACCATCCTTTTTCTGGCTTTTTGACCTATTTAATTTTTTTAAAAAAAAAATTTATCAAACTAAGGCTCAATCAAAAATATTTCTCATACTAAGTCTCACGCCACAGATGGCGCCACGCCATCTGTGGCGTGGGAAACTTTCACGCCACCAAGGTGGCGTGAAAAAGTTTCACGCCACCTTGGTGGCGTGAAAATCGATGAAATCGCACCCAATTAATGGGTCTGATTCCATTATTAAAAAAAAAACTATAATAATAATAATAATAATTAAACTATATAATAATAATAATAAAACTAATCTTAACTATATAAAAGTAGAGTAGCAAGTGGTTCTCTGTTTGACATCTGTCTTTTTTATTCTACCAACTGCCAAAATAACTCCATTTACTTATTATTTTTAATTTTTAATTTTTAATTTATAATTCATGCCTACCCTTTCTTTGCACTTGACACCTGTCCTCTTTGTTTTATTATCGGTCAAAATAACACTATTTACTTATTATTTTTAATTCTTAATTTTTACTGTTTTTTCATGTTTTTATCTTCAAAAAGCATTTGAATTTACTGTTTTTCATGTTTTAATCTTCAAAATTTATTTAGTAAAACAACGATAAGATATATGAGATATAGTTAGAGATAATATAAGGATTCAAATTTCAAATAAATCAACTAAGATAATTCCTTATTTATTTGTCTTCTTATATAAGTAAATTTTTATTTTGAAAGACCGAAAAATTGAATTACTCTTAATTTTAATTTGGCTATATATAGAGAGAGACTAAAATAAAAATAAAAAGCAAGGTAGGTATGAAGGAGGGATAATGGGGAAGGTAGTTACACACTATTTTACTAATCTTATTTTTCCTCAATAATAACTAAATATATTTTTTTATCAATAACCGCATTTGAATTTATTGATTTTTCATATTTTAATCTTCAAAATTTATTTAGTAATTCAACGAGCAGATATATGATGAGAAGTAGTTAGAGATAATATAGGGATTCAAATTCTAAATAAACTAACTAAGATAATTCATTATTTATTTGTCTTCTTATATAAGTAAATTTTTATTTTGAAGGACCGAAAGATTGTATAATGATATATTTGTTCTATACACCAAATATCCGTATAACAACAAAGATTTAAATTTAATTTAATTGAATGAATAATTTTATAACAAATACAGGGGATCTATATATTTGTATAACAACAGTATTTAAATTAAATTTAATCCCAAAATCAATATCATGTTATACAAATATTTGGTGTATAACAAATATATTCCCCAGATTAGGATCATTGTTATAACCAAATTGTACCGCATAATCTGTTAAAAGGTGTTCTTAATGAGTTATTTCAGCTCTCTGCTCTCTTTCTTTAGAATTCAAATTAATTGAAGTATCTTTAAATTATTCCACTTTTTTATCATTTATTATTATCATTATTATTATATATTATTAGTTTTATTATTATTATTATATAGTTTAATTATTATTATATATTATTATTATAGTTTTTTTTTTAAATAATGGAATCGACCCATTAATTGGGTCTCGATTTCATCGATTTTCACGCCACCAAGGTGGCGTGAAACTTTTCACGCCACCTTGGTGGCGTGAAAGTTTCCCACGCCACGATGGCGTGGTACTTTTCACGCCACCTTGGCGTGAGACTTAGTATGGGAAATATTTTTGCCTGAGCCTTAGTTTGATAAATTTTTTTTTAAAAAAAATTAAATAGGTCAAAAAGCCTCCTTTTTCTCCTTTTCTTCTCAGTATCTGATCTCCATCCTCAGATTTCAGATTTAAAAATATAGATGAATTAGATTTAATATTTTATAAAACTATTATTTTAAACATAAATAAATAAATTTAAAAAGTTAAATCATGATCTACACAATTTATATTTATAATACAAACAAAATTAATAAAAAAAAATTAATTTTTATAACATTATCATCATTGTTTTAGAAAATATTAAATCTGAACTGTTCATTTTTTCATCTAAGGGTAGAAATGAGATTTTGAGAGGAAAAGGAGAGAAGAGATTCTAAATATAAACCTGTTTACATTACATAAATCCAACCAAACATCGTAATCAATATGTTGTGCTAGGATTACATGTAATTCTCTCTTCTAGAATCAAACCCAAGATGCTAATAAAGATCTAAGGGGGAAAACTTAATAACGATATTTCATTATTTTTAATTTTAATATCATTTAGCTAAATATGAATAATACCAAAGAAATTTACCACGAACACCCTTCTATTATGTTGTTTCTACCCTTTCCAAAGAAACAAAGACTTGAAGAATCTTTATAACAAACGACTAACTGTATCGATAATCCATTAAACATAACATAATCAAAAGTTCCGGAAATCCATGCTCATATCCTCATATCAGCTTTATACCTAGCCAGGTAAAAAACTTCTTTCTCCTCCCGCAATTTAAATGCCGCGCACCTTTATATATATAAATTCATATCAGTATTAGAGAACAATAAACCATACCAAAATGTTTATTCTTCTTAACATTTTTCAACGGTAATTACAAAAGCTATAACGTGATTTACAAATTGTATAACGCGATTTACAACTTTTTCTTCAAGTTTACATTTTTTAAGTCTTCAACACCCCTGATTGAAACCAAAAAAAAAAAAAAAAAATTGCCCTTTTACAAATTAAATAACGCGATTTACAAATTGCATAACCCGATTTACAACTTTTTTTTTCAACCACAAAAAAAATTATATATTCAAATGCGCTATTTACAAACAACCTCATGCATTACGGTTGACATCAATATTAACCTATTTCAACACTGAAACAATATATTTTCAATCATATTATGCACATGAAAGGGTGAAGAACTATAATTGACATGAAAGGGTGAAGAACTATAATTGACATTCCATATATAAAAAATAGGAAAATTACGCTCGTGTCCCAAGGAAGAAAAAAATTACAAAAAGTCCCTTGAAATCACAAAATTACACACAAGTCCCAAGGGAATTTTTGTTGTAAATACATTCATTTTCTGTTGTAAATACATGTATTTCCTGTTGTAAATGGTTTGAGATTTTTTTGATATTATTTGTATGGAATTAAAATCCAGGTTTTTAAATGTTGTTGTAAATACATGAATTTTCTGTTGTAAATACATGCATTTCCTACTGTAAATGGTCAGGTGTTTAAATGGTGTACTAAATATATGCATTTTCGTTGTAAATCGAAGTCCCAAGGGACTTTTGATATTATTTGTATTAACAACAGAAATGCATGTATTTACAACAGAAATGCATATATTTACAACAACATTTAAACACCTGACCATTTACAAGAGGAAATGCATGTATTTACAACAACATTTAAAACCTGGATTTTGATTCCATACAAATAATATCAAAAAAAGTCTCAAACCATTAACAACAGGGAATGCATATATTTACAACAACATTTAAACACCTGACCATTTACAATAGAAAATGCATGTATTTACAACAACATTTAAAAACCTGGATTTTAATTCCATACAAATAATATCAAAAAAGTCTGAAACCATTTACAACAGGAAATGCATGTATTTACAACAAAAAGTCCCTTGGGACTTCTTTGTAATTTTGTGATTTCAATGGACTTTTTTGTAATTTTTTTTCCTTCCTTAGGACCTGAGTGTAATTTTCCCAAAAAATAATATCATCATACGTCTGAGTCATACCATCCTTATCAAATAAGGTTTTGAAACACTTCCTTGTAGACAACGTTTGTTGTCATGTTGGTACATCTCTTTCTTTTTTTAATCCAATATAAGTAATTTCAACCTATTAAAACTCTTTACTCTTAATAGTGCAACGTATAGTGACCATGTGAAAAAATTAGACGACATCGATTGACTTTGGTTTTTGTTTATTGTCATTGCGAGCGAAATGATGATCGAGAATTGCATCATTGTCATGTTGAATTGTAGCTTTGATTTGGAAGGATTTATGTCAATACGATGAACTAGAATCTCTTCTCCAACACTTTTTCATGTCCATGTGAGAGATCCTTTCACATCTATAATGTCCCCCCTGGGGACCATCACGTGATGTGAGGGGTTCTTTCACTTATATTCAAGACAAAATACCCTTTGAATTGCACAAACAAATTAAAACTTAGACTATAAATATATAGTATAGACAATTGCTATTAGAAAAAGATATAATTAAACACCTATAATAAGAAATAAAATATACCTTAATTTCTCAAAACTTTCACCATTCTCACTTCTTCTGTTGACCATTAATACAAAAATTTACATTGTGATTTTGGAAAACCTAAATCCTTACATCGAGATTGAAAAGACTCATTGTATCACATTTCGTAATTGTTTGTGATCCCCAAGTTAGGGTTGGAAACATACTAGGTTAGGTCAGACTTCACCCTTAACAGGTCAGGGCTGTTTTGCAACAAGGCGGCCTAAGCCTTATTTTCAGCCTAAGTCTAACTTGTATAATGGCTTGGCCTAGCTTGAGCCCTATTAAGATCAAGTACTGAATATCAGTAAAAATCAAGCTGTTAAGATCATACCTGCTAAAATCAAGTTTGTTAAGATATTTTTTTAATACAATTAATTTTTTTTTCTAGATAGAATAATTACAATTTTTCAAATTGAGTAATTTTTTTTTTTTTTTGTTAGTATAGAGTAATTAACAGGCCCAAGATGACAGGTCTAATAGGATATAGTTAAACACTCACGTCAAACATAATATATGTTTATAAAAAAAAAAAAAAAACATAATATATGCCCTAGGTTCTCAAAAGTTTTACCACTCTTACTTCTTCCATTAAGCATTTATGCAAAAATTTGCATCTTTACATTGGAAAGACTAAGTCTTAACTAATAAAATATTTTCAATCATAATATAAATTCTAACTTCTCAAAAAGTTAGAACCACTTTTGCTTCTCAAAGTATAAAATCTTTAATTTTTCTCTGGTTTACACTTACCCGTCAAATATTTCAAACAAATAAAAGCCATTTAAAGGGAATTAGCCCATCAACAGCAGACGTATCACTATCACTATATAAGGAGGAAATTTAAATGTAATATTGATAAGGAATCATCATTGTCAAAGTATCTGGATTAATAGGGAGAACACAAAAGAAATTGAGTAGCATGATCATTTGTTGGATGCCACATTGTCTCCAGTGAAAGTTTTAATCCAACCTGTTTGGATTCACTGAGTAGCTGTGTGGAATTTGTACTGCATTAGCTATTGCTCCCAAACATGCGTTTATATGCTCATATGCTGAAGAAACAACAAAGAAGGCATGTTATTAAAGTAACAGGTGGACCTAGCAATCCAGACAGAACCAAAATGTGAAGCTAAGGATCTCCTGCGTAGAGATTAAACGTTCTGAAAAAACTATGGAACCTTGCAATTTTTCAATGGGCACTTCAGCCCCAGCCCCAAGTCCCAACTTGTTTATCATTGAACCACAATTCCTAGATCCCAAGAACTGCAGCTGCACCAGCATAACCTATCCCCTAGTCCCAAACCACCCAGGGAAAAGACATGCAAGTAACAATTCCATATTATATAGCAGTACTGTTATATCCCCTATTTCATTCTCTTATCAAGCACCTGTTAAAGTTATTTCAATAAAAAATAAAAAAGAATATCTTATAAGGAAACTTACTTTTATATAGAAAAATAAAGATCAAAGGATTCATCTTTGACCATTCATTCCCATGCTTCAATAATAGTCTGTCAATCACCTGTAAACAGACGTGAATAAGCATTAGACTTAGATATATTATGTAATATATAGAATACAAAATTCAACTGAAGTAGCACAGAATTACCAGCTATGGGATTCAGGAAGCATTGGATGTTATGATAGTAAGAGTCGGGTATGCTTTCAATCCCGTAATGAACCATCCCGGAATACCGTTCTAATAGAGAGTACCACTTCTTTGCACAGGCTGTTCGTGTGCGTACACTATTCATACCTGTCGATATAGTGCCCCATATGTTATCGGGTTTCTCAGGCGGGTATTGAACCCGCAGCTGTACCAATTCCCAAATCTCATCCTCCCCGCAGCTGTACCAATTCCCAAATCTCATCCTCCGACTAGTGTCTATTGTTGCGTGGTGTGCCCGATGGTCGCCGTCGGCACAGCCAGCCGCGGGGCACACCACGCAACAATAGGCACCGGCCTGAGGATGAGATTTGGGAATTGGTACAACAACGGTTCAATACCCGCCCGAGAAACCCGTAACATATGGGGCACTATATCGACAGTGTATGAATAGTGTACGCACACGAACAACTGTGCAAAGAAGTGGTACTCTCTATTAGAACAAGATTCGGATGGTTCATTACGGATTGAAATCATACCCGACTCTTGCACAAGAAATCCTGGCACACCACGCAACAATAGGCACGGGTCGATATAGTGCCCCATATGTTACCGGGTTTCTCAGGCGGGTATTGAACCCGCCCCAAATCTCATCCTCTGACCAGTGCCTATTGTTGCGTGGTGTGCCCGGCGGCTATTGTGCCAGAAGCTGTTGTGCCGACGGCTGCTGGCCCGGCGGCTGGAGGACCTGAAGTTGCCGGATAAGATCCTCCAGGTTTGCTAGTTTACTATTAACGCCGTCAGAAACTCCTCTGAGTTCTTCCTGGATAAGACGTCGGAGTTCTTCAATCATCGCTGTTACCACATTAACCATCGGGGCTGTCATCGAAAGCTTTTACTTTTCAACCAAAGTCCAATCCAAAACAGTCAAAATTTTCATTTTATCCAAGAGAATCCAGTAATAACATCTATAAACCAATAGTGTTGAACTCAAACCAATAAAATTGAATAAAATCACATTGAATAAAATAACATTGAATAAAATCATCCATCCTTGCTCATTTCAATATGAATAAGAAACTAGATGAATCTAATATACTTTTCTTGATAAAATCATACTTAGAATGTGGTAATTAATATAAAAATATAACAAGTAGTAAAATATCATACAAAAATTATAATGGGACGCTCTTAGTTGGCACACAATTCTGTTAAACATATATGCAGCCTCTTTTACACAATTTCTCTAATATCTTGTAAGCCTTCAATATTAACTCAAAGAACTAGACCACAATTGCAATTACAAACAAATAATATACTCTTAAATTTCACTCTTCCCCTACCCAAGTGGTAAAGCTCTGCGCTGCTCTAAACATCTTGCATGAAGGCTTACAAAATCCAAAAATTACATAACTGAAATAAGTTAGGAATTCAAATGCAAAATGCAGTAATGAAACATTCATACGTGTGTCAAAGTATATGTTGGGGCATGCTGATGTCAAACAAACAAGAAGCTCTGTTTGTGTTAGAGAGTAAAAAGGGTATACATGATAAAATGAGTCAACAGATTGGGAAGGAAAGCAGTAATGAAACAGTATATAGATACTGAGATATGACGTTTGTGATCATTGTTTAGGGGCAGACAGACAGAAAAGTGGGACTAAAATCGCATCAAACAACTTTAGAAACTGAAGTAGACCTTACTGAGAACAAGTCCTAGCTTGTTTTTAGCCTTCTACTTTTGGCCTTTCGGCCATAACTCCTCTCACTACTTGCACATACACACACCACAAAGTTCATATAGATATAAGTTCAACTATTGGGTCATTATTATAAAGCCAAATCCAGTCCCATACGTACCAATAACCCATTCCTTTTATTCATGTTTTCCAACTACACCATTAAGAAAGCCTATGTACTAATTATATAAGCCAATAACATTATAAGCCGCCAGAAGCTCAGAGTAACACAATTTAATTTAACAAAGGAAGGCTAATAATTATTGAGACGAATTCTTTCCCCAGAAAACTAATTAAAAATAACAGAAGAATGTCTTCAACTTTATATATATTTAGAATCACAGCTATAGTGATAAACAAAAATAGACAGTAAACAGCATAGCAACAGATAGTGTAAGACTTTTATCAACTGAGAACAAGTCCTAGCTTGTTTTTAGCCTTCTACTTTTGGCCTTTCGGCTGTAACTCCTCTCACTATTTGCACATACACACGCCACACAATTCATATACATATAAGTTTAAATATTGGATCATTATTCACATACACATACCACACAATTCATATACATATAAGTTCAAATATTGGATCATTATTATAAAGCCAAATCCAGTCCCCTCCGTACCAATAACCCATTCTTTTATTCGTGTTTCCCAACTACGCCATGAATAAAGCCTCTGTACTAATTATATAAGCCAAGAACAGAACAAGAACCGTAGAAGCTGTAGAGAAACACAATTTAATTTAACAAAGGAAGGCTAATAATTATTGAGACGGATTCTTTCCCCCAAAAAAACTAATAAAAAAAACACAAGAATGTCTTTATATATATTTAGAATCACGGCTATAGTGATAACCAAAAATAGACCATAAACGGCATAGCAATAGATAGTGCAAGACTTTTACCGGATAGACCAAGAATCAGTGTCGCAAATGAAGAATGAGAGCCAGAGACGAGAGTGGCTAAGAGCCAGAAACGAGACAGACGAGAGAGCAGCTGAGCCGTGAGAGCCGGAGACGAGAGAGAGGAGAGAGTTGCTGACCGAGAGACTGGGACGACAGCGACGAGAGAGAGCTGAGAAGTGAGAACGAAACTGATCGGCTAGGGCAAACGTCGGAGCACTGGAAGAGGGATCTGGCTTTGGTCCGCTGCCCCTCCCGTGGCCTGTCCTCCTTTGCGTCAAAACGGCGCCGTTTTGGCGCAAACAGGGGCAGTTGTGCTTACGTGTGAAGCTTCGCGGTGGTGAACCAACTAGTCGCTCCTCAGTAGAAGCTTGAAGGTCGAAGGATTTTTTTTATTTTTTTTTTTTATTTTTTTTTTAAATGTCTTGTTTGGTTTGAGGAGATGTGCTATGTGTATTGTTATGGTATGTTTATCGAATACAAATATGTTAGAACAATTTGGTGCCGAAGGCAAGGCTAGTCTACGTGGGTGTGCCATAAGTCGCCGTATAAGTCGGTGAGGCCCCCATGGTAGACACTTACCCGGCCATTCTGCTCGGTTTACTTAAGTATGTGCGTTCGCGTCTGTAACACTAATCCGATGTTTATGGTATGCATGTATGTGCTAGGTGTATTGTATGTGATAGCTTATAGCTCGTGGTATGTCTGTTGGGCGATATATGTATACATGCTATTGGGCGATATATGTATGCATGCTTTTTGGGCGATGAGTGCACATATACCGTTGTTGATATGATTGTCCAGTGGTCCATATGTTGTGTCTGTAAATATGAGGTTAACAATTACACGAGATCCTACGTGCGGATCTCGGCCCTTAATATAGCATCGTGCTCCAGGGACCGAGGGCCGAGGAGAGAGACAAGCGGCTGCGTAGATGTTTCGGTGAAGACTTCTTTCGATGTTTCGTAGGAAGCCTTCCTTTGTTATTATCTGCTTTTGAAATACTCGGTTATTGTACCGTAGTTGTAACCAAATAGACTTACGGTGAGTTTATAAATATATATATCGGTTACTCTGCTGCTCAAATGCTCTACTCTGATGATTTTGAAATGATGTTTAAAAAAAAAATTATACTGCTTGTGAAAAGTCGGGTTGTTACATTTGGTATCAGAGCAGTAGTCCCGCATGAATTTAACTATGTTATTACGGGATTTGGTGTCGAAGGCAAGGCTAGTCTACGTGGGTGTGCCAATCGGTCGCCGTGAACTCGGTGAGGCCCCATGGTAGACACTTACCACGGCCATTCAGTTTCGGTTAACGGAGTTAGGTTCAAAGCCTTTTCAAAAATTTTGGAGCATGTTTTGAAAATAAGTACTGTATAGCCTAAGGTCGATGTACCACCGTACCTCGGTACTGCCGGGCCTGTCTGGGTATACCATCCTCGAACCGGTGTGCCACCCTCACCTTTGCATCACTCGATAACTACGCCGCCCAGTCATGGACGTTAATTCTATTCTAGAATGTGAGCTCATACGCGAGGCGGGTCACGCGGATGAAACTCGAGACCAATAAAGATAGTACATGTAGTATTTGACTCATGTAGAGGAACTTCCGATACGTAATTTCGTGCCGTTCGATCCACGAAGAAAGAATCAACGATAATCTGACAAAAGGAAAGTTGCGAGTGTCTATTTTTTTATGGTGTGAAAACTGCGTACAACAAAGCCTATGTGTAGAAAATACTAAGTGCGATAAAGTCTATGTGTCAGGTAAATTCTATGTGCGATAAAGTTTGTAAGTGCGATAGAGACTAGGTGCGGGATAGCTACTAGTGCGATAAAATCTGCGACCTGTTAATTGTTTTCCTTCTATAACCAACGTTTTCCCTTGAAAAACACTGAGAATGAAGAAGAAAATGAGCAGAGAGACGAACACGATGAGGAAGCTGAGGGATCTAATAGGTCCCGAGTCACCTCCACGACGGGGAGAGACATGCGGACTACACAAAGTTGGGTCACTCAGGTTTTGTAAGCTCAAGCCACCCCTTTTCACGGGAAGAACGAATTGGCCGAGGATTGGTTGTTGAGTCCGGAAAAAATATTTGAAGTTATGGAATGCCCGGATGATCGAAAGCTCAACTCGCGATCTTTAAGCTCGATGGTGATGCGCATCGATGGTGGAAGAGCATCACCACGACGTTGCGGACCCGATATTGCCCTGTTACTTGGGAGAAGTTCATAGAGAAATTCAATGAACAATATTTTCCTCCCTCGACACAAGTGATCAAGGAGGCGAAATTTCTTAGCATCCAACAAGATCCTGAGGAATCCTTCGACGATTACTTTGCCCGCTTCACCAACTTATCACGATATTCCTCCTATTTGAAGCGTGACAATGATGAAGGCCGGAAGGCACATAGGGTGATTCATGGGCTAAAGTATGAGATAAAGAAGAGGCTGGTGTCTCGCCGGTTTCCTAAACTAGCCCAAGCGGTAGAATCTTGCCGATCGATTGAGCGCAACCGAAAGGAGTCTGCGTAAACCCGGCACTTAAGCACTAGCAACATGGATCGTGGCGAGGGCAGCGTGAAAATTCCTCGCGAAAAGAGAAGCACCACAGGTGACTCCCAAAGAGAGAACAAGATGCCATTCCGATCCGAGCAGCGAGAGCAAATCACTCAGTACCTAATCCCGACTATGTCAGTTGCGGGAAGTACCATTCCGGTGAATGCATTCGGAAGCGTGTTTGCTACAGATGCCGGAAGCCAGGCCACATTATCCGAGACTGTCCTGAGAAACCTACGGAGTTAAGGCCACAGAACCAAGGCCGAATGTACGCGCTAACCGATACCATGGACAGAGAACTTCCGGAGAGAGTCCAAGGTACTATCTCTCTTAGTAAGGAATTTTTTCTCTGTACATTAACTATGTGTTAGTTATTCAACTAAAAACGTATGATACGTGAACCATCTTCGTGACGTATTCCGCTTTCCTCGTTATTTTTCTACCGTGATCATGTCATTGAGTAGGAGGTATCTTATGTTGTCATGGTGTATGGGAACCATGGAGACATTTTGGTAATCTTGTGTTAACATGGTGTATGGGAACCATGGAGACATTTTGGTATCTGTGGTGTTAACCGCGGTGTATGGGAACCACGGGGAAAGTTAGTACAAAGTATAGTGGGTTGGGTACAAATTTCGAGGGCGAAATTTTGTTTAACGGGGGGAGAAATGTAACACCCCAAAAATCTGACTTAGGGAAAATATCATAAATGAATAAATATACCTATTGAAAATAGGTGAATATGAGGTCTCAAACACCTTGTATTGAATTTACCTTGTTGTTAAGGTAATTTCTCTTGAAATTAGATAATTTGCAATTAGGTCCCTAAAACGTTTGGGAATTTGCAAATAGGTCCCTAAACACATTATGGGTTATAAATACCCTGTGAAAGCTATAAAAGAAGCAAGTAAAAATCTATTTGAAATAGGGAAGGATATTGTCCCTAATTTAGGTAATTTATTAAGTTACAAACTTGGAGAAATTGTAGAGGAATGCTCAAAAAGTGGTAATGACCAAAATACCCTTACATATTATAAAATAATGTAAGAGGCATGGAAATACTAAGGTTAATACAAGAGTATGAAGGTAATGAGGCATTGTAATTAAGAAAATTATCAACAAGTGATAATAAAGTAATTAAGTAATATTGGGCTAATTACTTAAGCATAAGCAAAGGAAAATTCGAGATAATTATGTAAAGCTCAAAAATTAGTGGAGAATGGTTGAAAATTAGTAAAAGTATATTTACTAATTAATTGGAAATTTTGAAGAAAAATAGATGAGTTTAGGTATTTTTAAGCCTAAATGCAAGAATGGACCAATAGGAAAATTTTGTAAAAATTATGTGAAAATAATTATTTAATTAATTAAATAATTAATAATTAAAAAAAAATAATAAAAAAACGAAAATAAAGGGCAGAAAAAAAAAAATGAAAAGGAAAAAGAGAAAAAAAAATAAATATATATGTATATAAGATGCAAGTTGCTATTATAATATGTTATAATTAATTAAAGTGAAAAAGGGTGAATAGTAAAATGAGAATTAGGAAACGGATCCTATCTGGAGATCTAGGAATGGGATTTCCAAAGTCAGGGTAAAATATTGATCAGTGGGATTTTATCTTCCGTTAAACTCTTGCGGAAGTTAATTCTGAAGCCGTTTGTGCTTTTTCCTAATAAGACGAAATAGGGAAATTCGAGAAAAGGCCGATAGCCAAGAGGACGAAAAGGTTATGTTGTGACATTTGGAAAATAATTGGGAATTTTCATGAACATATTTGGATTCAGTGAATTTTTCTGAAGAGATGGGTGTTTCCGAAAACAAGTTTCGACACTGGACGCGTTTGGACACGTTTTTCGAGAAAGACTCAACTGGACTGTTGGAGCCCTATATGGAATCAAAATATAGGTTAACTTGGACATTTCTACTAAGTGAGAATATGTTTTCAAAGTTGTAAATCCAGAATTTTGAGATTTCTCCAAAATTACGCGAATCGGTACCGATCGGGAAATTCATCCGGTAGCTTCGGAAGGTGACACTTGGCCACCTCCCATTGGCCAAACCCTTGACTTTTGGGGCATGTTGAAGTCGGCCAAGGTGAGAAGAAAGAGTGAAAAACTTGTTGAAAAAGTTGTCTTGGACGGTCCAGATCGCTTCTCACAAAGTTGATCCGACGGCCGAAACCCTACCTCCTTTTCTATAAATACCCACCCCTCCCCTTTGGTTTTTCTCACATTTGAGAAGCAAGAGCTGATTTAGAGAGAGAAATAAGAGAGAGGAGCTCTGGGAAATTCTGCAAAGCTCTCGGGTAAGTTTTCCTGTACCGAGCTTTTAGTCTTCGTAGTTCTTTCAATAGTTAGAGTAGTAATGCTAGAGTAGCCTTTATTTTTCAAAGTATGATTAGATATCATATGATAGGGCTATTTTAGTCTAGAATTTCGAAAATCATAATTGCGTCGAAGTTCTGGCGAAATTTCTGGAAGAAAATTTGTAAGAGTAACGAAGTCTTGCGAAATTCCGCCAATTAGGGGTGTATGGGCAAAATGGTAATTTTTACCTAAAATGCCGCTTATTGTGTCAAATCACTAATGAAAGTGATATTACCCTTATAGGATATCGGAAACTCGATCTGCCGCCGTTACGCCGCCGACGTGCATTGCTTTTCACGATTTGCCGTAAAAGTACAGTTTTCCGTAAAACGTGCTAGAAATACCGTAATCCATCAACGAAGGTACGTCCGCGTACTGTAACATTAACTCTGATGTTTATGGTATGCATATATGTGCTATGTGTATTGTTATGGTATGTTTATCGAATACAAATATGTTAGAACAATTTGGTGCCGAAGGCAAGGCTAGTCTACGTGGGTGTGCCATAAGTCGCCGTATAAGTCGGTGAGGCCCCCATGGTAGACACTTACCTGGCCATTCTGTTCGGTTTACGGAAGTATGTACGTTCGCGATCGTAACACTAATCGATGTTTATGGTATGCATGTATGTGCTAGGTGTATTGTATGTGATAGCTTATAGCTCTGTGGCATGTCTATTATGTTAGTTTATATGTTCATGTTTGCTATGGGCGATATATACAAGGTGCATGCTTTATAATGCGATATATGTATACATGCTATTGCCGCGATATATGTATGCATGCTTTTGGGCGATACAGTGCATTGGTTGGGTGTTGTTTATATGTTGTTGCTTGGTCCATATGTGTGTATGTAAACATGAGGTTAACTGCTTACTCCGAGATCCTGCGGATCTCGGCTCTCAATATAGCGTCGGCTCCCGAAGGACCGAGGAACGAGGAGAGAGACAAGCAAGTAGATGTTCGAAGACTCCTTTCGAAGACTTTCCATTGTTATTATCTTACTTTTGAAATACTCTGTTATTGTACCGTAGTTGTAACCAGCCAGACATACGGTAGTTTATAAATATATATCAGTTACTCTTCTGCTCAAATGCTCTACTCTGATGATTTTGAAATGATGTTTAAAAAAAAAAATTATACTGCTTGTGAAAAGTCGGGTTGTTACAGAAAGACATTTTTTTCGTGGGCATACACAAAGGAATTCCTTTGTTTAATATTTTTTTAAAAAAATAAAAAACACATTCGTTGTGTTTATTTGTTTTTTATTACGAATTAATAAATGTGTATTTGTTGAATGATTTATATTGTTTAGATATTAATGTTGATAACATTTATTTGATGGATTAGAACTTTAATGGTTGCAATTTACTAATTATATTTATTTGAAAAAAATCGAAGGAAAAAGAATGAAAAATAGTTAAAATTTGAAATAGTAATTTTCAGGCCCTGTAGGGCCGGCCCTGGCCCTGGTACTGTAATACCCTCAAATCTGACTTAGGGTAACTTCTCTTGGAAATAGGTGAATATGAGGTCTCAAACACCTTGTAATGAGTTTACCATGTTGTTAGGGTAATCTCCCTAGAAATTAGAAAATTTGCAATTAGGTCCCTAGAAATTTGGGAATTTGCAAATAGGTCCCTAAGCACATTATGGGTTATAAATACCCTGTGAAAGCTATAAAAGAAGAAAGTAAAAATCTACTTGAAATAGGGAAGGATATTGTCCCTAATTTAGGTAATTTATTAAGTTACAAACTTGGAGAAATTGTAGAAGAATACCCAAAAAGTATTGAAATGACCGTAATACCCCGTAGATGCTAAGATAATACGTAACACATAGAAACAAATGTGTCAGTGTAAAAGTCATGAGGTAATGAGGTGTGATAATTAAGAAAATTATCAACTATTGATAAGAAAGTAATTAAGTAATATTGGGCTAATTACTTAAGCATAAGCAAAGAAAATTCAGAGATAATTATGTAAAGCTCAAAAATTAGTGATTTTTGTTTTAAAATTAGTAAAAACATGTTTACTAATTAATTGGAAATTTTGGAGAAAAATAGTTGAGTTTAGGTATTTTTAAGCCTAAATGCAAGTTTGGATCAATAGGAAAATTATAAAATAATTATTTTATATTAAATAAAATATAAAACGAAAATATATATAAAAAAAAAAAGAAGGATCAGATTTTGACCGAAAATTCAAAGGAAAATTGAAGATAAGAATTAAAGAAAATATCAAGATATTTGGTTACAACTTGCAATATTATAATAATATAATTTATGGTGATGAATAGTAATTAAGAATATAGGAAACGGACCCTATCTAGAGATCTAGGAAAGGGATTTCTAAAGTCAAGGTAGAATATTGATCAGTGGGTTTTTACCTTCAAGTGATCTCTTCCTAAGTTAATTCGAGGTCAGTTTGTGCATTTTCCTAATAAAACAAAATAGGGAAAAATGCATATAGGCATATTTTGGGAATGAAGAAAATAAATTCTAACTCAATATCTAGGAATGAGTTTGAATTTATATGGACATATTTGGAATCGGTGAATTATTTCCAAGAGATTGGTGATTTCGTAAATGCGTCGAAATCGGACGCGTTCGGACACGTTTTTCGAGAAACTCAATGGACAAGTTGAAACCTCGTCTAAAGTCAAAATTCAAGTTTAAATAGATATTATTGATGAGGAAGAGAAGGTCTTCAAAGTTATAAATCCAGAATTTTGAGATTTTCCAAGATTACGCGAAACGGGGACCGATCGGGGAACTTTATCGGGTCAAAACCCATAAAGCAAATGAATCATCATTAAGATGACAAATTTTCTTGACTTTGGAGGCCAGGTATGTCGACCAAATGGCTGAATGGAGGAGAATAAATCTTGGAGAAAAAGATAGAAATTGTGGTTTGAAATTAAAGTTGGAATTTTGGGAAAAGACCAAAATGCCCTTACAAAAAGTCTATAAATAGAGCCTTCATCCCTTCACAATTCTTCACACCAATTCCTCTCCTCTCTTGGCCAAAATTCTTGAGTGAGAAAGAAGAGAGAGAAGCTCTGCAGAAGTTCTGCAGAAGTCTTCAACGGGTAAGTCTTTCGGGCTTTAGTTTTTAATTCGAAAGATAGTAGAATTTGTTAGAATAGCCTTTAAATTTCAAGTATGATTGGGTATCATATGGGAGGGCTATTTTAGTCTTTATTTTCGAAAATCAAAATGGCGTCGAAGTTCTGGCAAAATTTTGGGAAGAAAATTAGTCAGAGTAACGAAGTGCTGGCGAAATTCCGCCAATTAGGGGTATAGGGGCAAAATGGTAATTTTTACCTAAAATGCCAGTCGTAATGTCAAATCACTAATGAAAGTGATATTACCCTTATAGGATATCGAAATCTCGATTTCTTTGCATTACATGCGCCCGACGAGCCGCTGTTGGAGATTTCACGATTTTCCGTAGAAGTACAGTTTTCCGTAAAACGTGCTAGAAATACCGTAATCCGTCAACGAAGGTACGTTCGCGTACTGTAACACTAATCTGATGTTTATGGTATGCATATATGTGCTATGTGTATTGTTATGGTATGTTTATTGAATGCAAATATGTTAGAACAGTTTGGTGCCGAAGGAAAGGCTAGTCTATGTGGGTAAGCCATTAAGTCACCGTGAACTCGGTGAGGCCCCATGATAGACACTTACAGCCATTCTGCTCGGTTTACTAAGTATGTACGTTCGCATCGTAACACTAATCGATGTTTATGGTATGCATATATGTGCTATGTGTATTGTTATGATATGTTTATTGAATGCAAATATGTTAGAGCAGCTTTGGTGCCGAAGGAAAGGCTAGTCTATGTGGGTAAGCCATTAAGTCACCGTGAACTCGGTGAGGTCCCCATGATAGACACTTACCTGGCCATTCTGTTCGGTTTACGGAAGTATGTACGTTCGCGTACTGTAACACTAATATGATGTTTATGGTATGCATATATGTGCTATGTGTATTGTTATGGTATGTTTATTGAATGCAAATATGTTAGAACAGTTTGGTGCCGAAGGAAAGGCTAGTCTATGTGGGTAAGCCATTAAGTCACCGTGAACTCGGTGAGGCCCCTATGATAGACACTTACACAGCCATTCTTCGGTTTACGGAAGTATGTACGTTCGCGTCTTGTAACACTAATCGATGTTTATGGTATGCATGTATGTGCTAGATGTATTGTATGTGATAGCTTATAGCTCTGTGGTATGTCTATGTGTTTGTTTATATGTTCATGTTTGCTATGGGCGATATATCTCGCATGCTTTTGGGCGATATATGTATACATGCTATTGGGCGATATATGTATGCATGCTTTTGGGCGATGAGTGCACATATACCGTTGTTGATATGATTGTCCGTGGTCCATATGTTGTGTCTCAAATATGAGGTTAACTGCTACTCCGAGATCCTGGTGCGGATCTCACCACTAACATAGCGTCGAGTTTCTAAGGACCAAGGACCGAGGAGAGAGACAAGCAGCCCGCGTAGAAGACCCGGTTGAAGACTTCCTTTCCTTGTTCCGGCGGAAGTCTTTCTTTTTGTTGTTCTGTACTTTTGAAATACTCGGTTACTGTACCGCTGTTGTAACCAACCAGACTTACGACAATTTATAAATATATATCAGTTACTCTTCCGCTCAAATGCTCTACTCTGATGATTTTAAATGGAAAAAAATTTTATACTGCTTTTGAAAGTTGGGGTGTTACAGGTACTATCGGGCCGGGCTTTGAAAAACAGATGTTTTCCTTACTTCAGGCCCTGTCGGACCGGGCCGGCCCTGATTTCCAGCTCTAGGTCATCACTACAGCTGTGGCACATGGTGATTATAAGGTGTATGCTCAGCGCTTTGCCATGTGTAATTCAAATAAGGACAAAACTTGGATCCAGTTTTGATATGAGGGTTAACTCCAACATTATAATATCTAATTATCTTTTATTAATTATAAGTCACATGATTTGGCCTTTCAAAATGCTTCTTCCCCATGTTGAGGGACTTTACCGAGTCTCTCTCTCTCTCTCACACATTGAAAATTAGGACCTAATCATATTGATCCACTAGCAATTTATTGAGAAAAAGTAGGAGGAAATTATCTGTTCTCTGCTTGGATTTCCAAAGAGAAAGTACTAAATAAAACTTTTTATATCATGCCATTGAACGTCCTTTGGTCACCATACTACTTTGTTGTTAATGATATGATGGCTGATGGAGACTTGGCCAATATTAAGAACCATGATATAGTTACCATCCGAAGAAATGTTAATCAAGGTTCTGAAACCCGGACCGGTCACTAAACCGGTCGGGGTACTGGGTTAAGGGTTAGTGGGTCAGACCGGAGTCAGACCGGGGTCAACCCGGGCTAGACCGGTGAGGTATAAAAAATTGGAAAATAATTAATTTCTTATCACACCAACCTAAATTTGACATACTATATATCATTTCAATATTTTAGATCGGTAGCAAAATAACCATATACTTCAATACTTGTGACATATTCGGATATTCCTAACAATTTTCTTTACAACCTACATTTGAGACAATATATTCATGATAGCAAAATATCAAAAACAAGTATATGATGATAAAATATTCTCAAGCGGGATCCTTTTTAACACAGAATGTGTGGGAGGATTGCTAGACTCGAGATTGGGAGTGGTAGTATTCTAGGCACCTTCATTATTAAAACATTCAACAATAATAAACCTGAAGCTCTGCATAATGGAACGAAGCTCTAAATCGAGATGAACAAAGCTCTTTCACGGTTTCACCTCAAGAAATAAACAGTAGTGTGAGGCAAAATTTCAAAAAAAAAACCTAAAAAAAAAAAAAAATTCGGGTCACCACAGTAACCCGTCCGGTCACACCGGTTTACTGGTTTCACCGGTCGACCGGGTTGGACCGGTTTAACCCTAAACCGGACCGGTTTCACGGCCGGTTGGCCGGTTCCCGGTCTAAACCGGCCGCTCCGGTCCGGTTTCACAAACCATGATGTTAATAGATGATCTCACAGTTTGAATAATGTCTATTTTAATTGTCCCAACTTAAAAAAGTAATGCTTGTTATTCTTCTATCTTGCTTTAAGGGCATATGGCTTTGTGAGCATCGGGATTATTCTACCTCACGCAGAGTTGTTGTCACTCTGAATGGAATATGAGGTCCCAAGATATGTTGTCCTTCCCCTGCTGTATCTGTGTAGATTACTTTTACCTCTTTTATTGTTGTTGTTATTATTATTATTATTTTTTTTTTCTTTTTTTTTTTTTTGTACTTTTGAACCAAATGCTTTTACCTTACTCCGGCCACAACTTGAATTAAGTGATTTCATATATCATATTGATCGTGGGAGTGCGTGTCAGGGCTCTGTTCTCTCACATTCCGGGAAGGTCTAAACCTAGTGCACCTCACCAGTCACCAGTCACCAGTCAGATCGATTTGCATGTTTGAATAAAATAAATAAAAATTAGAAAATAATACTCTTACATTCATATTAGTATAACACGTTATTCCTATAGATACTTACTCAACAGTAACAATAATGAAGGTGACTAAGGTATTTTAGAAAATAAATGTAATATTAATTAATTTAACCAACTTTCTTAATATAATCAAATTAAGTAAATAAATCTTATATTAAGGATTGAAATTGTACTACCTTCGGGCTTAGATATAAGACCTAATTAAATTTTTTCAAAGATGCTAAAAATGTTAAATAAATTAATTTAAAGTATTTATATTTATAGCTTTTCTCAAAACTATTTTATCTAACTTATAATCTGATAAATAATTTAAGAGTAAAATATTCTAATGTCCCTTGCGTTGTGCCTTAAATATTATATGGATCTCCCATCTATTTTGAAAACATATACTTAAATCCAATTTGTTAACTAGCTAGGTTAAGGGTTTTTATTTTTTAATGAAAATTTATATTAAAATATTTTTTTTTTTACTAATTTACTCTTAATCATTACTAATTCCCTAATTTTGGCTAAAATGTTTTAAGTAATTTAAGATTTTTGTTTTGTTTTACATTTGCAAATAGTTATCTATTAATTTTTTTTTCATATTGAGATAAATAAATAATGAATTTAATTAATGTAGACATAGAAAAATTAATTGAAAATATAATTAATTATTTTAATAGATGCATACTCAAATAAACTTGTATTTCAAAGTTTGTGAAACAAATTGTTATGGACCTAGTCAAGGCCCACTATCTCACTATCACAACCCACTAACTGTGGGACCCAGCCATGACCAGGGCGGTTTGCACGATCCTTGGACACTCACAACGTGGGAGCCATCTACATATAGAGCATGAACCTAAGAGATCAGGAGAATCTTCTACGATTATCTATCTATCATCTTCTACATCTATCTTCTACAACGGCCTACGCTCCGCTATTCTCGGGACACCGTCACAGAGCATACAGACCCCTTTAGGCTAAACGCCTCATCCATCAATCCTCGAACTACGTGGGCTTTGATCCCTCTTCAGGGTACGTAGGCCCTAGGAATCTCTCCTAGGTCAAGTCCCAATCAACATCAACATCCTAGCCCCATCAGGGTTAGGGTTCTGGTTCTACGCCAGAACAGTGGCGCCGACCGTGGGGATCCGTAAATTTCGATTCCCATGACCAGAGATGGTCAATATTGCTTTCATTAAAGAATCCATGATCCTGAGGAATTATTGTGCAAGCTACGATTGAGTTTTTCCCATCATTCAGACTCATAATATCGACGACTAAAATATACGAAGAGATTTTAGGGTTGAGAATCATTCTTGTCTCGATGATGCCCGTGCTTCAACTTTGTCCGCAGTGTTGTTTTCCTCGCTGCTCACTGATGCAATAATGTGTTACTTACTGCCTTCCAGAGAAAGCTTTGGAAGCGCTGAAGCTAAAGGTGGATGCATGCCTGGTTCGTGAGGATCAAAGGATAGACGTTGAGGTTAATGTTAAGATTCAATCTCTGCTTGCTTATGTCGCAGCGCACGATGGTTGATCAAGACATCAAATTCTCGGCTCTCATGTCAGAGCGCTCTTCCTTCCGTGACGCCGACGTTTGCTTCAAGTACTAGCTTCCCGATGAGATCGATAGGTGAGGCTATCCATGTTCCTGCGAACCTGGACGTGCAAGATTTATCCAGGTCTCGCAGTGATCCCGCATTTCGCTTGGGATGGACGAGGTGTATCCAATCTCGGCTACAAAATTGGAGTTTCTTTAAAAGTCGCCGCTATACAACAAGTGGAACACACTCGAACCTTAGATGTCTGAGCCGAGATCCTTCATTACCGAGATGCCTGCGAGTTTATCTTGAAGTAGCTGAGACGCGGACTCCATTCCATTGTAAACGCACTGGTTGACCGGGATAGAGGAATAGGCACTGACGTTTTCTTCGGCGATATATTTTGATGCTCTCACTCTGAAACATCGTTCCTGCTGAGGTATGAGAAATACTCCTCGTTTCTGATTCCGAAGATGAAGAACAGGCGAGCAGGGCGATATTCTATCTAATACAAGGGTGGTCCCAAAGGAGTTCATTCACCCCTTACTGGGATACCCCAGGATCCAATGGCGTCTTGTGTGTGCATGAGGGATACCTTCATTTATCCCTACGGGATACCCCGGATCCAATGCCGAGATTCTAGGGCGTTGATCAGGATCCACCCGAGTAGCTGACACTTTGCTATTGAATAAAATGCTTGTAGCAACGTTTCCCGAAGCATGAGTTTTTGTCTGGCGGCTTTAAACCTTCATCCCTCAAAGTCAAAAACTCGTGCTGCAGCACTGATCTTAAGCTTAAGAACAGAAACTCTGCTGATCTCACCAAACTGAGCATCTACATCTGACTAATTGACCAGCATTCTTATTTTAGGAGCCAAGGATGCTAGCACCAATGCACTAAATCACGGTCCTGTATCTACCTTGCCAATCGAACTCGGTTTACACATTTGATGTCGGCTTTCCAACATACCTCAGTTTCAAATTGTATCTCGGCTCCTATGATCTCGGCATTTGCTCATCCCGGACATGAGCAAGCTTGATGCTCACAATACAGTGGAGTTGGCATGATCAAAGCAAGTTTGGTGGATGACCTAGAGATCGCCGCGGGGCCCAGGACTAGGGATGTTGGAAATTCACACAGAATCCCGTATGTAGAATTTCGTTGATCCGTCGGTCAAGAGAGATGCTCAGTGATCTCGGTGATTGAGTAACCCGTCGCTAAATCATCGCCGAACAGAATCTCGTTGACTCTTGACCGAAGTTGAAGATACCTGATCATGATAAGATCCAATGCCACAGGTCCGAGATTCTTGAGATCTTGAAAGCACTGAGATATGAATGCACAGCGGAAGCTCACACATTGCCGAGATTATTGTCCTGATTCGCTGAATTAATTCTGGGCAATTCTCAAAGGCGTTCCGGGTTTGAATGGAGCCGAGCAGAGCCACACCACGTGATTTCAGTTAGCACATTCATGATCTATGGATGATATTTTTGCAAGTAGCTTTGGCCTTGTTTATGTTGTATAAAACTTTTGGAGTGGCTTTGATCGCTGCATTGGTTGCTACCATTGTTATATTGGCAAACGTCCCCTTGGGGCAATTGCTTGAAAGGTTTCGAGACAATATAAGGGAGTCATAATCATTTCGGGTGTACTCACTATAATTGGAACACTCTAGCATGCCTATGCTACTTTGTTCTCCAGCAACATTTTGGCATCATCGCTGGCAATACATGGAAACCCAGCCAACCTTGCTATTCAGAGAGGAAACTCATTCATATTCGTTGCTTCTTATGTTTGGAGTAACGTCAGTGATAATAATCTCAAAACAAGTGGGTGTAAATTTTCCCATATATGTTTTCATTGATGCAAGAATTTCGATCTCACAAATTCAATGCAATCTTTCCTACAATTGACAAGAACCTTGACATCCTCACTCAATTGACTACATGTGAGCTGGCACCGTGCATTGGCTGAAAGACATGATCATGCAACTGGAATCATCCGCCAAGCTCATCTGACCGCGGCTAAAGCATTTCCCAACCAATTCCCTATGCTACTGTCCAAGAAATTACAGTAGAAGCTGAAAAGGACGCAGCCTGGAAATACCAATTATTACTCAAGCTAATGGCCAACAGATTATTACACTGTGGCTTCAAAGCGTGAAAGACATTCCCAATGTTGCTGCTGTTTCTGAACTTGTTGTTGGTGCCAGTATATATGGTGTTACCAGCTTGGAAAGAACGGCATCAATCAAAAGTTAAAGGAGAGGCTGGATGTAGTACAATCTGCAGAAGTACAAGATCCGAATAGCCCTCTTCTCATTTCGTGGGAGCGCATGAGGTGTGTGTGTAGGCATTTTTCTTCACATACTACTCCATATTGGCGTACAAATGGCATGCACTTCTAAACTGGTATGTTGCTCATTGACCTCATGAATATTGCAGTTTCTTTTATAAAATTTCTTCTGTTACGTCGAAAAGAAAACAATGATGGCTACTTCAGAATGTATGGTCATTTAAACAACATACAATTCAGTTATGACAAAACAAGTAATTCTTGCCTACTAATATTTCCACTTTGGGGAATCTCCCAAATAGAGAGATTTGGTACAAATATATAATGGAGTGGGGCCTGAGACACTATTGAATCCTGCCTTAATAATTCTTAGCTATTTCAGCTGACTTATTAAAATAAAGCTTTCTTAGTGAGGCCCAGAAAAGTTTGAAAATGGACCCGATTTAAACTGAATCTAGTTTAAATTGGGGATCCCCGTAAAAAGTTTTGAAGGCGGACCCCGGTTACACCGAATCTGGTTAAAATCCCGGCTCCGTGTACATTTGAAGGCGGACCCCGGTTACGCCAAACCAGGTTAAAATCCCGGCTCCGTGTAGATTTGAAGGCGGACCCTGGTTACACCAAACCTGGTTAAAATCCCGGCTCCGCGTAGATTTGAAGGCGAATCCCGGTTACACTTAATACGGTTAAAATCCGGGCTTCGTCTAAAGAAACTCTCGGTCGAGAGCATTGATTCAATCTCCTCAAATTGCTCTAACGACAAAGACAAACGAAAGAGCAAATACAGGGTCATCAACCCGATCGTAATTCAAATACGAATCAAGAATAAAACCGGCTTTTCGGTCGGAGGAGTTGTCTCCGTAGAGCTATCGCAGCCGGACGCTTCCTAACTTACTCCGGGATATCAAGCGGAACTGTCATGCCGACCCCGATCAAAGTCAAAATGTTCTGACGCTTTGGTGGTAAACCAAACCCGGCAGTGACAACTTCCTTTATCCTAGGATGACCCGGCCAACGAACCCGAATTATACGAGACGGTTAGAATATCGACCCTCACCACTTTACGGTTTCAATACCGGATGCACTTTCGCACTTTCGCAGATTCTCGCATATCACATCTATGACCTTGGCTCTGGCCACTTAATAGTACTCCAAAAACAAATGAGTTCACTATATCGCTTCATCGTGGACACGGATGAAACATTACGTTATTGAAAAGAAGCGGACCCCCTGCTACGCTTAATACGCATACCGCCCGTGCAAGGGTCATCGAACCCGGCTTTCACCAAGCGAAGCCGCCACTGTAAGCTTTCCCAAGTTGGGCGCTTCCAAGACTTAGCCCGGTTTCCAAATTACGCGAGGCCGCCGTTATCACCCTTGTAAACAAACCCGAGACCCGGATGATCAAAGAAGAAGAGATCTTGGCGATCATAAAAGAAATGCATAAGTTTCAAAGCAAAATTAACCCGGACTACATGTCCGGGGCAATTCAATCGAAAGACAAGTAACTCCGAAATTCTTTGAAACTCGGATAGACACTTTATCAAAATCAAAATCAAACGAGTGGCAAGAACTCCGATACGATATCTCGGATTCAACAAATCCACCCCTGAACCAGAGACTGACTACCAGTGTGGGGGCAATTACTATACGCTTGTCAATAACCGGGATTAAAGCAAACTCGAACAAGCATTTGAAATGAGCAAACTCCACGGCTTTGCGCACACTGATATAGCTCGGCCAAGTCCGTATGGCGCAGATCAATCAAACAACTAATCTCGGCAGTTCGTAGACCCGAACTACCGAGCTTGGGCAATCACATGGACCTAGTCAAGGCCCACTATCTCACTATCACAACCCACTAACTGTGGGACCCAGCCATGACCAGGGCGGTTTGCACGATCCTTGGACACTCACAACGTGGGAGCCATCTACATATAGAGCATGAACCTAAGAGATCAGGAGAATCTTCTACAGATTATCTATCTATCATCTTCTACATCTATCTTCTACAACGGTCTACGCTCCGGCTATTCTCAGACAGCCGTCACAGAGCATACAGACCCCCTTTAGGCTAAACGCCTCATCCATCAATCCTCGAACTACGTGGACTTTGATCCCTCTTCAGGGTACGTAGGCCCTAGGAATCTCTCCTAGGTCAAGTCCCAATCAACATCAACATCCTAGCCCCATCAGGGTTAGGGTTCTGGTTCTACGCCAGAACACAAATATATTTAAAAAAAATTAAATTTAAGATTAATATAGTTATATATAATAACTCGAATATACATTATTAATAATATATGGTAACTTTTTTTATGGCTCAAAGATGATATATGGTAAATAAAAATATGCCTTTCAAATATGTTTTTATTCATGGTGTCTTCACAAAAAATAGAAAGAAATATATTTTTAGTCATTTGAAAAGAATACTAAATAAATAAGTTTCGATAAATATGTCTTATTTTAAGGATTGGAGGGAGTATATTTATATAAATATTGTTATACGTTTTCAAGAGCCAAGTTTTTTTACTTTCAATAAATGAATCCTATACTAACTAAATCCTAATATGTCTTCTTAAATATAGATGATTGCATGTAGAAATCATTTTATGGACTTAGATTTAAATTTTTGAATTGAAACAAATCTATAGGCAATTTTAGAAGGCACATATTATAAATAAACATTTATTTCATTATTATTTTTTGTTTTAAAACATTCGGATCGTGATCAAGTTATCAAGTATAACCGTGATGGAATTTCCAAATTCTGCAAATGTGGCTGTTATCTTTATGGGAATCTTGATATATTGTTTGGTTTAAACCCATTTATAAAAAGCTGGTAAACTAAAAAAATCTTAAATTAAGTCAATGACCCAATCTAGAATATATAAATGTTGGTTATTTTCCAATAATACCCTTAACCCATAGTCTAAGAAAAAAGAGGGGGAAAAAAGCCAGAAGTCGGATATTATATTTATCATACTCGTTACCATTGTCGCTCTCTCTCATGTGCCATATAGAGCATGAACAACGCCATGAAAAGTTGTCATTGTCACCATCGTTAGAAGCCACCGCTGTTGCTGTGAGAAACCCTATTTGTGTCAAAAAAAAAAAAATTCTTCACCAATCACCACCAATATTCAAGTCCCACCCACGGCTTCAACTAAAATGTCAACATATTCACCATCTCAATTGCAACGGTTTCAATTTGTTTTCTACTTCTCTTGCATCTTCGTTCAGTAAGCCGATTTTGCTTCGGCCAACTGGCTCAAATTTTGATGCTCCAATTTCTTTCCCTGAGGGAGCTGTATCTGTTGTTAACTTTGAAGAACTTATGGAGAAGGGTTGGTCAGTACTTGATTCTGATAAATCCAGTCCTGAGGAAGAATTTAGTCTTAATACTGACGGCATTATTTCAGTTGGAAAGATTGAAAAAACTTCAAGGGTTTTGGTTTCCATTAGTTTCGAAGAATTTGTGGATTGCTTGGTTGGTTTATCTACAATTTCACTTTTTCTTTTTTTTTTAAAAATAACTAAGGGATCGGAGGATAGAGAGATAATTTGGCCTAAATTCTAAATTCTTAATTGTGTCACATAATCTAATTAATAGTTTTTTAAGTTTAGTAACCCAAATTAGAATTTAGGTAATTCAACCGTCTTTATATAGGATTTTTCCAATTATTAAATATAATCATGAAAATGTCCTAACTTAAAAAAGTAATGCTTGTTATTCTTCTATCTTGCTTTAAGGGCCTATGGCCTTGTGAGCATCGGGATTATCCTACCTCACGCAGAGTTGTTGTCACTCTGAATGGAATATGATGAGGTCCCAAGATATGTTGTCCTTCCCCTGCTGTATCTGTGGCAGAGACAAACCTGAAGATATGTAGCAGATTGTGTAGATTACTTTTACCCCTTTTTTTTGGGGTACTTTTGAACCAAATGCTTACTGCGGCCACAACTTGAATTCAGTGATTTCATGTATCATATTGGTCGTGGTAGTGCATGTCTCTGTTCTCTCACATTCCGTGAAGGTCTAAAGTCTAAACCTAGTGCGCCCCACCAGTCATATCGATTTGCATGTTTGAATAAAATAAATGGAAATTATAAAATAATACTCTGATGGTCATTAATATAATAGATATTTAGAGAGTTTATCATGGTCTTAAATAGAAGACAAAATCATCATTGTCTATCTTTTTCTATAATTGACCCTTATTGATTGATGCTCCCTCTGCAGTAACAATCAATGTGACTAGATAGAGTACTTTAGAAAATATATGTCATATTAATAAATTTGATTAAATTTCTTAATCTAATAAAATTAGGTAAATAAGTCTTATATTAAGGATTGAAGGAGTATTTATATTTTTGGTTCTTCTTAAAACTATTTTTTCTAACTTATAATCAGATATATAATCTAAGAGAAAAATACTCTAGCGTCCCTTGCGTTGTGGCTTAATTACATGGATCTCCCCTTTATTTTAAAAGTATATACTTAAATCCAAATTGTTAAGTGGATTAAGGATTTATATTTTTTAATTGAAATTTATTTTAAAATAAATTTTGTTTACTAATTTACCCTTCCTCTATACTAATTCCCTAATTTTGGCTAAAATGTTTAAAGTAATTTAAGATTTTTTTATTAATTTTTTTTTTTACTTTTGTAAATAGTTATTTGTTTTTTTTTTTCATATTGAGATTAATAAATAATTAATTCAATTAATGCAGATATAGAAAAATGAATTAAAAATATAATTAATTATTTTAGTTGATACATACTCAAATATACGTGTATTTCAAAGTTTGTGCTACAAATGTATTTAAAAAATTTAAATTTAAAATAATATAAGTTATATAATAACTCAATTTTACATTATTAATGACATGGTAAATAAAATATGCCTTTCATATGTTTTTAATCATGGTGTCCTGACAAAAACTAGAAAGAAATATATTTTTAGTTATTTGAAAAGAATACTAAATAAATAAGTTTCGATAAATATGATTTAAAATTTTACTATATAATAAAAATTAAAAAAAGATATAAAATACTGGTTATTTTATTATATCATGATTACAAAATGTAGTTATCTTTATATTACATAAGCCCAATAAAACATGTATAAGGATTACATGTAATCCTCCCCATGGAATCAAATTATACAAGGTAATAAAGATCTAAGGGGAAAGCCAATGAGGAGTGGTATAGCTGGCTAAGACGTCAGTCTTCACCTCAAAAGAGAGGAGGTTTGATACCTGTGGGTCGATGTGAGGGTCTTATTGGTGGGTGACTTGTAAATACCTCTGTAAGCGCTTTTAAAGCCTGAGGCCCCAATGGGATACTGGTGTCTACTCCCACCTAAACTTTTATAATCCAAAAAAAAAAGATCTAATTAAGGAGAAAAAATAATAACGATATTTCATTCTTTTTAATTTTAATATCATTTAGTTAAATATGAATCATACCAAAGAAATTTACCACGACTAACTGTATAACAAACGACTAACTGTAGCAATAATCCATTAAACAAAACATAATCAAAAATTCCGAAAATCCATCATCAAGGGAGAAATGAGATAATTGTTGAAAATGATAAGGGTGCTTTAAAAAGATATAGTTAATTTGTAAGTCCTTATACTTTCAACAAATTTTTAATTAGGTCTCTTTAGTTTTCCCCCCCTTTTTATTAAGTCATTATAATTTTACCTATTTCTAATTAGGTCGTTATAGTTTATTTTTCTATTTATTAGTTTTTGAAAGTTTTTTGGATTTTATTTTATGGGAAAAGTATTTCTTCAGTCATTGGAGATAAGTTATCTTCAGTAACCCTAAAACTACGTCGTTTTGAATTAATGAAGGATGTGTTTATAATTTTAGGTGAATTAATGAAAGGTGTTTTGGTAAAATTTATAAGATAAAAATAAACAAAAAATGACGTAGATTTGGGGTCATTGGAAATACTTATCTCCCGTGACTGGAGAAATCCTTTATCCTTTAATTTAATTGAAATTGAATAAATTGATAATATTAAAATATAATTTATTATGATAAACTTCATTTATAATTATATTTTGTAATACCCCTGATTAAAATAATAATAATAAAAGAATTAATATATGTACATATATAGAGGGAAATAATTTAAAATCGTGGGAGGATAGCTTTGGGACGGTACCTCCCAAAGTGATGAACACAATTAGGCTTTATGCCTCCGATATGTATTTGATGTGAACCGATTATATCCGTTCTTCCTAAAGTGGTGTCTGGCAGGGTTTCCCGGGACACTAGTAGCAACTTTGGGAAGAGGTGTGCACATTAGGACGAAATATTTTGATGGCCAATTTGATGATTTGTGACTGGCCGGTTACCGGGTACTCCGGGTCACAGGGAGTGACTGGCCGGTTACCGGGTGCTCCGGGTCACAGGGAGTGACTGGCCGGTTTCCGGGTGCTCCGGGTCTACCATGGTTCTCTTCCCACTAAACAGAGCCGGGATTAGGGTCTCCGGGTCTAAATTAATTTAAAAATGATAAAGAATGATATTTGGTGTAAATTCTATATGATTATTTTATTTGATTTATTTAAAGTATTTTGAGCCACTTAACTCCTATTTTATTGGGATTACCAGCGTTTGCTGATTTTTGTGTGTTATGGGTTGCGACGATCCTTCGGGGGAGTAGATTTTCAGTGAAGCAGGTTCTCGAGGTTGGGGCTAGCAGTGAGAAATGAGGATGACGACGTAAAGATTTCTAGGATTATTTCTAGCTAGTTTTATTTTATTATATTTTCTTTTTTTAAAACATTTTTATTTCAATTAGATTTATGTTAATGCAATAAGTAGCCTTGCACTTGTCCCGGTACAAGTGCGGCGGTAACACTTCCCAAGGTTATTTACTCTGAATTTCAGTAACTATTTATTAAAATCATTGAGATTTATGTTATTATAATTGTCAGTAAATTGGGGTGTTACAAAATGGTATCAGAGCCTAAGGTTCTCCTTAGCTCCGCTTTTGATGCTAACTCAGGGATCAAAGATCCCAGAGGTTAAAAGAAGTAAATAAAAAAATGTTAAAATTAAAATTAAATTAAATTAATAATAATAGTAATAAATGAATAAATAAATTTTAAATGTGAGAGATGGGTAGTGAAGGGTTATTCTCTTGTTTTTCTTTTGATTTGTTTCCTTGAAAATTTTGATAATTGTATGTTTTAAATTATTTTGTAATTATATGATCATTATTGCCTTGTGAATTTAATATTCGTTTTTTTTATTCAAAGAAGGTACGCAATTAAGTTTCGAGGACGAAACTTGTTTTAAGGAGGGTAGTTTGTAATACCCCTGATTAAAATAATAATAATAAAAGAATTAATATGTGTACATATATAGAGGGAAATAATTTAAAATCGTGGGAGGATAGCTTTGGGACGGTACCTCCCAAAGTGATGAACACAATTAGGCTTTATGCCTCCGATATGTATTTGATGTGAACCGATTATATCTGTTCTTCCTAAAGTGGTGTCTGGCAGGGTTTCCCGGGACACTAGTAGCAACTTTGGGAAAAGGTGTGCACATTAGGACGAAATATTTTGATGGCCAATTTGATGATTTGTGATCGCCGGTTCTAGGGTACTCCGGTCACGAGGAGTGAGTGGCTGGCCGTTCACGGTGCTCGGGTCACAGGTAGATCGCCGATTCTGGGTGCTCCGGTCACGGGAGGATCGCCGGTTTCCGGGTGCTCCGGGTCTACCATGGTTCTCTTCCCACTAAACAGACTGGCCGGTTTCCGGGTGTTCCGGGTCACAGGGAGTGACTGGCCGGATTCCGGGTCTCCCGGGTCTAAATTAATTTAAAAATGATAAAGAATGATACTTGGTGTAAATTCTATATGATTATTTTATTTGATTTATTTAAAGTATTTTGAGCCACTTAACTCCTATTTTATTGGGATTACCAGCGTTTGCTGATTTTTGTGTGTTATGGGCTGCGACGATCCTTCGGGGGAGTAGATTTTCAGTGAAGCAGGTTCTCGAGGTTGGGGCTAGCAGTGAGAAGTGAGGATGACGACGTAGAGATTTCTAGGATTATTTCTAGCTAGTTTTATTTTATTATATTTTCTTTTTTTAAAACATTTTTATTTCAGTTGGATTTATGTTAATGCAATAAGTAGCCTTGCACTTGTCCCGGTACAAGTGCGGCGGTAACACTTCCCAAGGTTGTTTACTCTGAATTTCAGTAACTATTTACTAAAATCATTGAGATTTATGTTATTATAATTGTCAGTAAATTGGGGTGTTACATATATTTTTAAAAAATTAATATCATTAATTATTAATTCTTCATTAATAAATTATAATTCTATTAAATTTATAGAAAAATTTATTATTATAAAAAAGAAAAGATGTAAATATATGCTTAATTGAAAAATTATGAAGAATATTAAAATAACATAGAAAGAATGTTAACGTTAAATTATCGTAATAATTTATTATTTATATTTTTTGCTTAGAACAATTTACTTAATTCTATAAATTTAAAGTTTTGAATTAATTACTTAAAAATTTTAATTTCAAAATAGAATCCCAATTATTTATTTTACCATTAATCCAAATATTTCTCATAACCCAAACAACTTATTTAAGTCCTTGATTATCATCAATTTCATTCCATTACGTAAAATCCCAAATTTAAAGTTTATGGTATAAAATCTTCACTGTAATAAAAAACTAAACCGATAAAGACTTTAAGAACACCTCCAATAATCCAAATAAACCATTTAGCCCAAATTTCTTAAATATGTCCGATATAGAGCGATTTATAGGTTGGTTATATATTTCTTTAATATTTAACATTTATGGGTGGAAACTTTGACCAACTTAAAAAATTATAATGGTAATATATATATATATTTTTTACTATATCACTATCGGTCAGTCCCAACCGTGTAACCCTAATATATCTCAATTATATCAGTGTTGTGCAGGCTAATAAAGATCTAAGGGGGAAAACTTAATGACGATATTTCATTCTTTTAAATTTTAATATCATTTAGCTAACTACGAATCATACCAAAGAAATTTACCACGAACACCATTCTATTCCGTGGTTTCTACCCTTTCCAAAGAAACAAAGACTTGAAGAATCTCTATAACAAACGACTAACTGTATCGATAATCCATTAAACATTACATAATCAAAAGTTCCGGAAATCCATGCTCATATCCTCATGTTTCAGAGCCAACTGAATCCCTTTTTCTTTTCAAAAGAGGAAAATCTCATTGAAGCTGAGGGACTTGCGCCCAAACCAAATGGAAAACTAAGACCAAACAAGAAGTTCGTATTATAGCCAAAAGACACAACTTGCAATAAAAACTAATTTGATGCATCAATTAGACAACGACTTGACAAGAGAGGGAAAAAATGGAGCTTGAAGTAGATTGAACGTGCAAGTCACGAGTGTGCTATGATGTGATGTAAGTAAAAGAAAAAATGAACAATAAATTTGTGTGAAAGACCTATCTCATCAAAAAGAGAGCTAAGCAATAATTATAACAATTAAAATTAAAATTATAAGCTTAGTTAACTTACTAGTAACACATGTCTCAATTATAAACTTGAGAGTCAAATTGGACAAGAGAGGCTCTGAATACAAAAGTGACATATATATAAACATGTATTATTTAATTACCATAAAATGCACATGATTCTAAATCTATACTTTATCTTCAACAAAATTGGCTAAAAATATTAATTCTAATTTTTGACCAAGTTCTCTTTTGTCTGTTGTTGATTGCTATGTGATCTCCTCTCCTAGTAAGATTTAGGAAGTATTTTTGACTAAGTTGCAGTGCCGACTAACTAATCCCTCAGCCCCTTCAATTCCGTAATGCAAATTGAATAGCTAATTAGGAACCAAATTTCTTTTTATAAAAATCAAAACAAACATAAAGATACAGTGAACACCATAATCCAGCCAAAACAAAGTGAAAACCAGAAACTGAATAAGATCAAACCATACCTCTTCAGCTTCTTCAAACTCTTTCCTTTGTAGCTTGGCTCTCACTCCACTCAATACCCCTCTTCTTTCTTATATATACACAAAGAAAGGAATCTCCCTGCACATATATTTAGAAAATAAAAATATATTAGTATTTTCATTTTGACTTTCTATCATTATTTCAGCCGCATCTTATATATATATATATATATATATATATATATATATATATATATATATATATATCACAAATAATCATTTAATTTTGATATGGCATATTAAGAAATCTGAGAACCAGACAAATTATTCCTATTTTATCTTATATTCTTTCAAAACTTAAAGTGCAAGGCGTTAATTAAAATAGTGATAATATTATTTTGTATTTTCCAATCGAGTAAAGATTAGATTATGAACTAAATTGTATGTGCGGACCATCGATGACAATGCATCTCAACTATAAACTTGCAATCAAATTGTAAAATAAAACGGTTAGAGTTCTGAATTGCTACTATAAGAGGCTATACAAAAAACAAACAATAGGATGGCCTTATTAATTACTAGACACATAATTGAGGTCAGAGTCACCACCGGTGCTCTCACATAGAGATTCGATTACTAGAGCACCTTGAAGAAAGAGGTGGAAAAGATAACCAGAAAGCTCAATAGTTTAGGTAAAGTATAAATGATGAAGCCAACCTTTATATATTGAGGCAGGTGGACGATATTTTAAAAAGGTAAAATATTCATATAATTGGAATAGATTTATCCCAGTTTCTCCCAATATCTCAATTAATGAGATAATACATTATTTAAATATTTTATTTATTTAAAGTTTCCCTTGATTCGGTAAGACTGTTTATTTTTACTATATATATATCCCACCCACATTTCAATTTTCCTTACAGCTTTACTCGAGTTCTATGAATTTATATAACCATCTCGTCGCTATCACATTTAACATCTAAACATCACTCCGTCAATCAAATCCATAATAAACTTCTTTTTTCAAATATTTCATTGAGCACATTATAAACCCTAAATGCTAAAACAACAACAATAATAAAGCCTTAACCCACTAGGTGGGTCAGTAAATCCTAAATGCTAACACCAGCAGATTTCATTTCAACTTCCATACGGTTTCCTTCAAATGAATTGAATCAGATACTTCATATGTATTGCAGGACTCAATTTACTAAAGTTTAATAGTCTAAGTTTTAACCCAATTCCTCTTCTACACCATTGTACAAACACCTTGCGTGTATTTCCAAGAATAAGTTACAACATCACACCTTGCGTCAAAATTTCAGTAACACTCAAGACTAAATAAACTCCAAACCCCCTCGTAGCTTAGTTATTCAAAACTCCTAAGCCTCATTCTTTTTTCACAAAATTCAACAAACACCTTATAGACATTCAAAATAACACAATAATTAAGCAATCATCTTAATTCATAAGGCAGAAATCATAAACTTCCAAGCATCGACATTCAAACAAATTCACCAAATTTATCAAACTAAAATTTTAAGCTTATATAAACTTCAACCATCCTTCTTGCACCACACAGCCACAATACACCAAAAATTATTACTACTGTCCTAAATATAAATATAGGACAAAGTTTTGCAGTACGAAGGAGTATAACTTAGCACATACCCACACACACCCCACGGCAGCCACACCGATTCAAGAAAAGAGAGGAACTTTCATACATACCACCACACCCACCCAAGTATATAGAGCAAAGGCGTAGAAACAGACGAAGGAGAATCCTGAAATCACACACACAGCAGCGATACGGAGGGAGAAAAACGCAACCCCACGCACCCACAGCAGCTAGCAGAAACGATGAAGAAGGACGAACGAACGCCGCCGGCACACGGGCCTTAATTGAACACACTTATACGACTAGACGGAAGGGGAAGCGAGATAAACGGAGGACGGCGGGAAGGGATCCAAAAACAAAAGCAGATTTTACTTCAGACGAGGCGCGGCAATTTCCCTTCGATGCCAAAATACAAGAAGATGACTAATATATCCTTATTTGATCAATATTATTATATATATTTTACAAAACTCCTCTTAATTTTTGACTAGTTACATATAACCCATTAACAATTTCAAGTTTAAATTTAACTCCATGATCTTTTATTTTTTTTACCTATTAACACATTATCGTATTGTGATAATTATCTTTTTAATAGAAAATGTCACGTCATATTAAGAAATGACACATGACATCTTATGTAAATTACCTTATGAACTTTGATCAATTACAAATAACTCTTATAACATTTCAAATTTTAAATTTAACTCCCTTAAAATTTTGGTTTATCGTTTTAATAAATTTATTAAGATTTTGACTATCATTTGATAGTTAAAATAGATATTTTGTATGGCAAATACTAGAAGAATAAAATTCAGAAAAACACTCTTTCAGTCTTAATATAAGATACATTTACTTAATTTGATTAGATAAAAAATATTGTTAAGTTAATTAATATGACATGTATTTTCTAAAACATCCTGTCACATTTCTTAATTCCATTGTTCTCTCTTCTCCTTGATTATTATTGAGGGAGTATCAATATGTGTAAATTAAAAAAAAATTGATAAATATGAAAATTTTATCTTATATTTAGGACCAAAATCAACTTCTCAAATATGTCTTGTATTAAAGATATGAAGAGTATAAAAATAAATGTTAAACCTCTTATTCAAGAAAAAAAATATCCATTGCTAATAAAAAAAAAAAAGTAATGAGGGCAAAAGCTGCCCTTAAATACAAATATAGTATTCTTAAATTATCAATGCTCAATCATCTCAATAATATATTTAATATAAATAATAACATTTTTATATTATCAATACTGAATCATCCCAAGAAAATAAGTAATAGGATACAAATAACTAACCCATCAAGAACCAAGAATAATGATCCGAATAACAGAGTTTAGTGGTTCAAAATGATTATTAAGTAACTCATCTTACTTGGGTAAAGGCAAGACCCTATATTGGTATGGTATCAAAACTTAGAGTAAAGTTTTTGACTGTATGGTATCAGAGCAAAGTGTTACACAATATGGTATCTAAATAAGTCAGGGATATTGTTCTAGCGGCCTAGAACATTTCTTTGAGCATGCTATTCACTTGTGTACAAATCCCTGTCCATTCATACCTGCTGATACATTTCCCCATATTTTTCCGGGATTCTCAAATTAATAGGTATTGAACTCACAGGTCTATCAAGGCTCGGATCTCATCCTCCATCCAGGGGTGATTGTTGTTGTACGGCGGGCCTGGCGGCTGCTGCCATTTTTCCATTAAGATCATCTTCAACTTCTCAGAGTTCTTCCTAAAGAAGATGGTGAAACTCTTCCACCATTGCCGTTACAGCATTAACAATGGCCGCCGAGGGCCGCCATCGGAGAGTAATAAGTCAGAACTACAAAGCACTAATATGTCAGCTTTTATAGGAGGAAAAGATAACCAATAAAATCAAATGTGTTCAATAATATGGAAATGTCAATAACGTCTACTCCATTAACGCTAGTTCCAAAAGACACTTGTTTCCGACTTTCTGTCATACCAGATTCTATATGGGACAGAAAAAAGGGGGGAAATGAGACTTGATGCATGCACGATGAAACAGATGAATGAAATTGTCACATAAGGTTAAGAAGATAATCTTGGCTCATGCAACAGAATAGAACGAGAACACAAGTAGACTGTAAAAGCATAACGTAAAACATAAAAAACTAACAATATGAACCCGCATGAAACTTTCAATTATTTAGAAAGATCTATAACTAACCAATCAAGAACCATCGAGAATAATGTTCTGAATAACAAAGCTTAGTGATTCAAAATCATTATTCAGTAACTCATCTTACTTGTGTAAAGGCAAGGCCTTACATTGGCAGGGGCGGAGCTTTTAAGGGACATAGGGGGCCATGGCCCCCAAAAAAAAAAATTGTTTAGACATTTTTTTATAAAAAATTTAATATAATGTAAAATTAAATTTTGGCCCCCCAAATTTTTCCCCCCTCTTTTTATATCTTTGGGGCTTATAATTCAAGTTGTATTTGGGGTCTTATATGATTTATGTTAATCTTGTCATTTTTTTTCTATATTTCATTCTAATTACCTGAAATTTTTAGCTTATCTATTGTATTCTTTAGTATGCTTTTACCCATTTTACACTACACCTGTAGATGAAGTTTATTGATTTTTCATTCTAAACCTCAGTTTCTTGCCTTCCAATGTTGTGGTGTTCAATTATATGAAGTCTATGGTTGAACCAAAGATTCACAATCACATAAATTAAAGCCTATTACCTTCCAATGTTTGTGGTGTATTTTTTTTAATGTTATTTCCTTTTCTTATTTATATTCTTTTATTTTTTTATGCATATAAAACTTTCCTTAAAAAAAAATTTCGTGGGCGCTGCCCCCGAACCCCTGAATCCCCCTACCACTATTTGGCCCCCCCAAATTTTTTTCTCAAGCCCCGCCACTGTACATTGGTATGGTATCAGAGCTTAGGCATGGCCTTACACTGGTATGGTATCAGAGTTTAGAGCAATGTGTTTCACTGTATGGTATCAGAGTAAGGTGTTTCACTGTATGGTATCAGAGTAAGGTGTTACACAATTATGCTGAACAAGTTAGGGATATTGTTTTAGCAGCCTAGACCATTTCTTCGAGCACACTATTCGCTTGCATACAAATTCTCGTCCATTCATACCCACTGATACATCACCCCATATGTTTATGGGATTCTCAAACAAGTATTGAACCTACCTAAGATTAAGGATAGTTGTAAATTTTTGGGAATCCTAGTGTCCGAGACATAATTTTAGCGAGAAAATATGTTAATGTTTGGAAATTTTGTTCTGTTTCTAGGCAGAACAATGTAAGGAGGGTATCCAAATTCAAGTAGCAGTTTTAACACAATGGTATATCCCTATTTCATCCTCTTATCAAGCAACACTTATAAATATCACAAGGATTAATTTTAAATTGAACAGAACCATAAGGACCTAGAAATCTTGAAAAAATCAAGTAATACTAAGATATTTTAAAGTTATTTTAGCAAAAAATAAAAAAGAATGTCTTATTAAGAAAACTTACTTTTATTTAGAAAAATAAATATTAAAGCATTGGCCTTTGAACTTTCATTCCCATGCTTCAATAATACTCTGTCAAGCACCTGTATCAAATGTGACTAAACATTAGATATAGGACTTCAATATATTATCTAATATATAGAACACAAAATTAAACTAAAGTAACACAGAATTACCGGGTACGGGATTCAGGAAGTGATGGATGTTATAAAAGTAAGTGTTGAGTCCGATTTCCGTCCCGTAATGAACCAGCCCAAGATACTGTTCTAACAGACTATATCACTTCTTCGCGCAGGTTGTTCGTGTGCGTACACCATTCATAGCTGTCGATATATTGCCCCATATATTATCGAGATTCTCAAACGGGTATTGAACTCGTGTAACATCCCATTTTCCAAAAGCAGTATATTTTTTTTTCATCAAAACATCATTTTAAATAATCAGAGTAGAGCATCGGAGCGATTGAGTAACTGATATGTATATATAAAATGCCGTAAGTCTGGCTGGATACAACAGCGGTACAAAAACCGTGTGGTTCAAAAGTATATTACAACAGAAAGAAATCTTCAACTGGATCTTCTGCTTGCTTCTTCCTCGGCCCTCGGTCCTCCGGACCCTGAAGCTATAGCTGAGATCCAATTCAGCGCATTGGATCTCAGGTAACGGTTAACCTCATGCTCAAATACAACAGTATACGGATGACAGACATTCATGACATAACAGCAGATGCATGATCAATAATGACAGAACATAAACATAGAGCAGTAGGTATAATCGGTGACCCTGAACAGAGTCTCTATCCATGAATGTATCTCGGTGACCCCCAACAGAATCTCTATCCGTGATTGTATAATCGATGATCCTAAAAAGAGTCTCTATCCGTGAATGTATAACAGGTAACCCTGAACAGAGTCTCTATCCGTGAATGTATCTCGGTGACCCTAACAGAATCTCTATCCGGGGTTGTTTCTATCACATATGGTACACCTGAGTACAATTCCATAGGCACGGTGCATATAGCACTGAATAGAATGGCCAGGTAAGTGTCTACCATGGGGGCCTCACCGACTTATACGGCGACTCAATGGCACACCCACGTAGACTAGCCTTGCCTTCGGCACCAAACTATTCACACATCATATCATCACACATTTGCATACCATAAACATCAGTGTTAGTGTTACAGTACACGAACGTACATTCGTTGACGAGCGTAGGTACTTCTGGCGGAAAATCGTACTTTTGACGGAAAACATTGAAATGTCCAACAGCGGCACGTCGGATAGCGTAACGACAGCAGATCAAGATTACTGATGTCCTATACGAGTGATATCACATTCATTAGTGATTTGACATCATAACAGGCATTTTAGGTAAAAAATTACCATTTTGCCCTTATACCCCTAATCGTCGGAATTTCGCCAGCACTTCGTTACTTTGACTCCGACTTTCCAAAATTTTGCCAGAACTATGAACCCACCATGATTTTCGAAATTTAGGACTAAAATACCCCTATCATATGATATCTAATCATACTCGGAAGATTAAAGACTAATCTAACATTTCTACTCTAACTTCTGAACAAAAACTAGAACTTGAAACTCGATACCGAAAAACTTACCCAGAGCTTCTCTCTCTAAAACCTCTCTCTATGTTTTGAATTTGCTAAGGCAAATGGTGTGAAATTTTCAAAGGCTTGCTTGCCTATTTATAGAAATTTTGTGAGGGCATAAGGGTAATTTCCAACTTCTTCTCTTTCAATTTACACCATAGAAATTTTTTTTGCTTCATTTCTCCTCCACAAGACCCTTCCTGCCGACCTCCCTAGTCCCCAATAGTCAACAAAAAAGTTGTCATGTGTTGATGACTATCTTGCTTTATGAGTTTTACCCGATAGAATTCCCCTGATCGGGGTTCGTATCGCGTAATCTTGTAAAATCTTAGAAATTCGGAATCACAACTTTGAAGACCTTTTCTTTCTCATTAGAAATGTCCAAGTTAACCTAAATTTTGATTACATATAGGGTTTCAACGGTCCAGCCGAAGTTTCTCGAAAAGCGTACTCGGTTACGGAATTAAATTCCGGAATCATCAACTTCTGGACAAAAATTTACTGATTCCAAATATGTCCAGATAATCATAAACTCATCTCCAAATATTGAGTTACAATTTATTTTGTTCAAATCCTAATTTTATGACTATCTACCTATTTCCCAGATTTTCCCTATTTCGTCTTATTACTAACTTCTTCTACTGATATCAGGAACGACTCCAGGTACAGCTCAATTCAGGATAAAAATCCACTCATCCATATTATATTTTGACTTTAGAAATCTTGTTCCTGGTTCTCTAGATAGAATCCGTTTCCTAAAGGTGTTTATTTATTTTTTACTATTTTACTTTAATTAATATTTAATTAAGAGTTTATATATTACACTCTTCCTTCATTTCTTTTCTATTTTTTTTTCTTTTTTCCTCAAAGATGTCGGCCCTCACACTTATTATTATATATATATTTTTATTTTATTTTTTAATTAATTATATAATTATTATTTTAATTATTTTTACATAACTTTTCATAACTTTTCTTATTGGTCCAAACTTGTTTTTTAAGCTCAAAAATAATTAATCTCATTTATTTTTCTCAATATTTTCTAATTAATTAGAAAATATATTTATGCTAATTTTTAGCCATTAATCACTAATTATAGAGTTCTACATAATTATCTTTGAATTTTCCTTTGTTTATGCTTAAGTAATTAGCCAATAATTACTTAATTACTTTCTAATCAATAGTTGATAATTTTTCTTATTTCATAACTTAATAAATCACTAAAATTAGAGGCAATATACTCTCTCAATTTTAATAATCATTTTACTGCCTTTTTGGATTTTTCACAGTTTTTCTAAGTTATTTATGCACCACAGGGCATTACGGTAATTTTCGGCACATTATATTATTTTTCCTAATTTTCAAGAGATTTTTCCTTAGAAAATAAACTAATTATAACTCAATATTTGATACCTCATATTCACATATTTTCTATAGGTATAAATCTACCAATTTATGATACAGATTTTTAGGGTATTACAACTCGCAGCTGTATCAACGCCTGGATCTCAGCCTCCTGAAAACGAAGGGAAATCACCAAGAGGGGGGTGAATTGGAGATTTTAAAAACTTTTAAAATAACTTTGCACCTAAGCTGAAGCTGAACGTAAAGAGATAGGGAAGAATAGCTTGACACAGAAGGTTTATCCTGGTTCGGTCCAAACTCTTGACCTACGTCCGGTCCCGGACTCTCTGGGTTTTCTACTATCACTCAAATCAGATACACACTCGTACTCAAGGATTATCCTCTCTCTAGGATACACTCCCCTTACAAGTTGTAATCTGAAATCTCAATCTCCAAGTCCCCTTAACTTGAGATTATTACAATGGATGAATAATTTGTATTACAGCTCTCTCACAGAGAAGATATTGATAAACACTGAGGCTCTTTGTATATCAAAATACAATACAGAAAGAAAACTGAATGTATATGTAATTCTTGAGCTTGCTTTTCGTTTCTGCTTGATTTCGTGTCTTTCGAAGTTTGTAATCTGCTCCTTATATAGTGGTGAATTGCTATGTGACCGTTACTTCTCAATTCTACATGTTCTTCATTTGAAATTCAGTTTGATGATGATTATAGCTGTTGGGTTCTGAATTTCGGCACAAAAATGGTAAACTTGTAGTTCAAACTAATCAGGATGAAACCAGTAACGATCATATTTGCTGTCGCCTTAAACTCGAGTTCGCCAAGTCAGGCTCGAGTTCGTAAGGCACTTTGAGTATCTGGTTTATCTTACGCGAGGAGCAAACTCGGAGTTTGATGTAAACTCTGGAGTTTGTAAATTGTCTCAACATGTAAACTCGAGTTCACAAAGGTAGGCTCGAGTTCGAATCATCACTGAGCTTTTTATCGCGCGAGCACCTGAGATAATATTTCACAAACCAGGCAGGCTCGAGTCCATTAGTTATTAGGCTCGAGTTTAACACTATTCATGCCTAAGAGATTTGGTCATTCGAAAGTGTGAACTGGAGCATGAATACAAACTCTGGAGTTTGTACACTTGCTTTACTCTCTTTCAATGAAGGGCTCGAGTTCATAATCTCAGGCTCGAGTTCGTCTTCATTTATTCCATGGCTTATTGGAGTGAACTGGAGGTTTGAACATAAACTCTGGAGTTTGTGATGAAGGAGAACTTGGGAGTTCTTTGCCAAGGAAAAACTCGAGCTTGAAATAACAGGCTCGAGTTTACCTGTTTTGTAAACTCTTCTTCGTTTGTCAAACCATAGAGTAAACTCTACACAAAAGGGTTAGGCTCGAGTCCATATACTTGGGCTCGAGTGTTCATCAATTCTGATCATAGGAATAAGCAAACTCTACACAAAAATATAAACTCTGAAGTTTAAAGAGATGGTTTTCAATTGGAAAATATTCCCGCCAGAGGAAAACTCGAGCTTGTCTATACAGGCTCGAGTTTACTCATTTGTAAACTCTTTATCACTATACCATGGGGAGTTTAGGCTCGAGTTTATTTATTCAGGCTCGAGTTTGTCATGCTCAAATAGCCTGATGTGCTCTCTGTTTGCAGCAAACTCGAGCTTGCATAGTTAGGCTCGAGTTTTGCGATGACAGAATGTTTTTGACTCTTTTGTTTTATTAAAACATTCATACTTGTTTACAATTGTTATTAATCATCAAAACACATAGAGAACTAACACCTCCGTCCAGTGACGATTGTTGTTGCGTGGTGGGCTTGGAGGCTACTATGCCGGCGACTGCTGGCCTGACAATAGGAGGATCTAAAGTTGCCGGACGAGATCCTCTAGGTGTGCTAGTTTTCTATTAAGGCCATTAGAGACTTCTCTGAGTTCTTCCCAAAGAAGAAGGTGAAGTTCTTCCATCATTGTCGTTACGGCATTAACATAGTATTTTTCCAAAGCTTCTACTTTTCAACCAAAGTCCAATTAACCACCAATATCTTGTAAGGTACAAAATTTACATTAAAGAATAACAAAACTTATTTGAACTCTTGAATTCATCTCCCAAACTTTATTTCACATTACCATAAAATTTTGAAACTCTTATTCTCTTTAACAAGCCAAGGATACTATTCTAGTAGCTTAGACTGTAACATCTTAGCACCTTGCTCTTGATATTGTCCGCTTTGGGGCTTATCGAGGGGGGTATCCATATCTTATAAGGCATCTTTCATTTCTCTGGTGTGTCAAAGCAGATACAAGTGAACGCTTGTGTTGTTACAATTGGTATCAGAACCAAGCTCGGCTGGATATGGGTTGACGTGCTAGGAGGATGCCGGGCCCAAAGGTGGGTAGAGTGTTATGTTCTGCATTGACTGCGGAGAGGAACGAAATACCTTTCCCTTGTCCGCCAAAGAAGACAATATCCACAAGTGATTGCTTGGGTTGTTACGATTGGTATCAGAGTCAGGTTCAGGTCGATGGGGTTGTTACAATTGGTATCAGAGTCAGGTTCAAGTCGATAGGGTTGTTACAATTGATATCAGAGCTAGGCTCAGGTCGATGTGGGTTGACATGGCAGTGAGAACGCTGAGCCCAAAGGTGGTAGAGTGTTATGTCTCACATCGACTTCGAAGAGGAACGAAAGACCTTTCCCTTGTCCGCTAAAGCGAACAATATCCACAAACGAGTGTTTGGGTTGTTACAATTGGTATCAGAGCCAAGTTCGGGTTGATGTGGGTTGACGTGTCAATGAGTACGTTGGGCCCAAAGGTGTATATAGTGTTATGTCCCACATTGAATGTAGAGGTTTTATGGAGGAATGAAGAATTTTTTGCATGTGAAACTATTGAATTTTGTACTATAGTGTATGCCAATCCACAAGGAAATAGTAGAGAAGAGGCATGGAGGTTCTGGACGGGATTAGCCACAGAAACCCAGGGGCCATGGATGCTACTTGGAGAGTTTAATGACATTGCATCTCCTAATGAACAGACTGGAGGCGTGTGACCAAATTTAAGAAGATATAATGCATTTACAGATGGATGCATAGGCCCACGCTAGTGGAAAACAACATATTAACTAACACGAGAGTTTCATATTACTATCAGTAAAAAAAAGCACCATACTATCATATTACGAGATTATAACTATGATAAAAAAAACAGAGTGTCAAAGAGATGAAGTGGGAAACAACACAGTTTTAAAGACAAGAACACAGCCATAGTGGCAACACAGCCATAGACAAGAACACAGACATAGACAAAAACACAAACACAGAACAGTGGCTAGCAAACGTCAGAGTTTGGTTTGAAAATCCGAAGTAGTACATCATAATGCACTTGGTAATAAACATGAATAAGAATTAGATATGGGACTTCAATATATTATATAATAGGACACAAAACCAAAGTAACATATAATTACCGGGTACAGGATTAATGAAGCAATGGATATCATTAAAGTAACTGGTGGGTTGGATTTCCTTCCCGTTATGAACGAGCTGGAAATACTCTTTCAGCAGCCTATACCATTTCGTCGCACACGCTCCTCGCTTGCGTATAAATCCACCTTCATTCATAGCCGCAGATACATCGCCCCATATTTTTCCAGGCTTCTTAAACGGATATGAAGCCCGCTAAGCTATCAAGGCATGGATTTCAACCTCCACCCAGGGGCCATTTTTGTTGCGCGGTGGGCCCAACTGCTGCTGCTGGAACTGAAGTTGATGGACGACACCCTCTATAAGTGCCATTTTTTCATAAAGATCTTCCAGAGAAACAGGGGCAGGCCTTTCCAGAGAAACAGCGGGAGGCCCTTCCAGAGAAACAGCGGGAAGCCCTACAGCAGGGGGCTGCACAGTGAGCCTGGCATGAAAAGAGTGAATCTCTTCCTGAAAAATAGAGCGAATCTCTTCCAAAGACGCCATTTCACAACTACAAAGCACAATAAGTTAAGTCAGAACTGAAGAGAGTCAACTTTTACGGGACAAAACAATAAAATCGAATCTGTTCAATAACGTAAACATTGTTTCCGAATTTCCGTCAAAATAGATTCTATATCGGCGGAAAGAAAGGGGAAAAAATGAGACATATGCGTGCACGATGAAACATATAAAGTAGATGTCGTCGTCTAAATGATACCATTTTTTACTTTGATGAAATTCTAAGTCTTGAAATTCCTTTAATATATTTCATTTTACATAATAGAATGGTAAAAAAATGTCAAATGGATGTAGACATGTATTAGGAGCAAAAAAAAATGTAGACATGTATCAGAGCCAGGCTCGGGTTGATGTAGGTTGACATACCAGCGAGGAAGATAGGCCCAAAGGTGGGTAAAGTGTTATGTCCCACATCGGCTGCAGAGAGGAATGAAAGATCTTTCCCTTGTCTACCAAAACAGACAATATCCACAAGCGATTGCTTGGGTGGTTACAATTGGTATCAGAGCCAGGTTTGGGTCGATGGGATTGTTACAATTGGTATCAAAGTCAGGCTCGGGTCGATGTGAGTTGATGTGCCAGTGAGAACGCTAGGCCTAAAGGTGGGTAGAGTGTTATGTCCCACATCGGCTGCGGAGAGGAACGAAAGACCTTTCCCTTGTCCACCAAAGCAGACAATATCCACAAGCGAGCGCTTGGGTTGTTACAATTGGTATCAGAACCAGGTTCGGGTCAATGTGGGTTGACGTGCCAGCGAGGATACTGGGCCCAAAGATAGGTATAGTGTTATGTCCCACATCGGCTACAGAGAGAAATGAAAGATGCCTTATAAGGGTCTAGATACCTCCCCTTCTCGATGCGTTTTAAAGCCATGAGGGATGATGAACCTCAAAGAAGACAATATCGAGAGCGCATAACTTCTATATATTGCCCCATATATTTCCTTGATTATCAAGTCATAGGCTCAACGGCAACATCTCGAAGTTCTTATCAAGCCATGGGCCCGACAGCAACATCTCCATCTTCTTCCATCAGAAGATGGCGGAACTGTTTCCCTATTGTTGTTATGCCATTAACAATGGCTGCCGGGGTCGCCATCATATGGTTCAAATTTCATATTTTATAAATATATTATTTTAAACATAAATAAATAAATCGTCATCAGATGGTTCAAATTTCATATTTTATAAATATATTATTTTAAACATAAATAAATAAATTTAAACCGTTAAAATCCGCTCTACATAATTCATAACTGCAAAAAAAAAAAAAAACAAAATTTTAAAAATTAAATTATAAAATACTATAATAATAATAATTTTAAAAATATTAAATAAGAACCATTTCTTTTTTTATTTGAGAGTAGTGATAAGATTATAGGAAGAAAAAGGATTATGAGATAACTGCAACAAAAAACAAAATTTTAAAAAATTAAATTATAAAATACTACTATAATAATAGTTTTAAAAATATTAAATATGAACCATCCTCTTTTTTGGGAAGATCAAAATGAGGATGATGCAAAATATCACTATGCAGAAAGATATGAGCCTTCTTGCTCTCTACACTGAAATTTGCTTTCCGTTTATAGACAGAAACAAAAAGACAGAAAAATGAATTGAAATGCATGGAAAAAAATATTGATAATAAATTAGATCAATTTGAAAAGGAATACAAAAGGAAAAATAAATAAAAATAAAGAAAGGAAAAAATGTGCTTTCTTTTGGAAAAAAGAAAAGAAAGAATACATATAAAATTCATAGTTATTGTCACCAAAGTAAAAGAGAACTGAAATACATATTTCCCATCCATACTTTCATCAAGTATACATGTGCTTGTTCATTATTGTCAAAAATTGCAAGAATTCCAAGCTTAGTTTCAAGATTTAGCTCCAATATTCTATGTATTAATTTGGGATGAATTGTGTGTGTAAGCATTGCCACATTGTAGGAACAACAATAACTCCAATGGCATTAAGGAGGCGTTGACAGTAGAAATCATCAAGAGCTTTTTGAGCAGCCTCTGTAGCTTTGATTGCCTTTTCAAGGAGGAGAATATTCTATATGTTACATATCACACCTCATAGTTTGTTGAATGATTCTTCCAGTGTCTAAATTAAGAACATAAATAAAAAACGAAGTACATGATAATTAAGCTGAGATGACAAGTCATCCTCTTGAAAAAAATTTCATCACCAAAAAAGCTTCTCACCTTGTTATCTTTGTACTCCCCTTCATCATCAGACTCCAATGATGTTGCCTACTTGCCTGGTGATATACACGAGGCCCTAGAAACCTGGCCATCTACTCCATTAAATGACTAAATTCAGTATCTATAGTGGTGCCACTGATGGGGTTGACTATTGCTCGGTCCTCACCAATTAAGGGATTCAAAACACTACTTTTGCCAACATTATGTCTACCCACAATTGATATCGAGGGAACATAATCTTCTTCATCAAGATTCTCTGATTCCTGTAAATAACATTGATGATAAAAAATCATTTAAAAATCTAAAGTTGCCTAAACAACATGAAAAAATATCAGTAGCATGGCGGTCAAGATGCCAATAAAGAGGAAGAGAGCTTTCAAATCAATGCATTATCATTCATGCTTAGTGACGAAGGCATTTCATAAAATAGGACGGAGAAATTTGTCAAATTAAATATAAAAGGTTGTTAGAAAATATAGATAGTAAGTTATCCACCTTATCATGTTTTAGATTTTGTATGACTTTCTCCCTTGCTATTTTATCTTCTCTCTCTGCCTTTTGCAATGCTATATGTCTGATAACCAACATGCATAAGTGGAACCACGTAACATCTTTATAGAACCAGAGTAAAACATGAGCTCACTTATTAAATATAAGCATACAATTGCCTTTCATTTTTCTTCAGCAATTCGCTTCTCTCATTGAGTTTCTTACCTGCTTGGATTCTGTCCTGGAATGGGAGCAGTAAACGATTACATAAATTAATCTTGACACAGTTAAAGACTATTGCAATTTGCAAGACATAAACACAGGACTAACGAAAATCCTAACTTCTTGATTATTCCGCCAAAATGGGTTGAACTATTAAGAAAAATTATTCTGATCTTCACAAATATTTGAAGCTTATTGAATTATGAACAATAAGTTATTGTGATACAGTATTGATCAAGAAGAGGTAGAGAAGTAGAATGACTCAAGAAGGATACAAGATTAGGAGTAGAAAGACTCTAGAAGGGGATTAGAAGAGAAGAAGAGAGCACCTATGGCTCTCTCACAATGTATTCACACTTATCACAAATCTCATATTACAATAATGGAGGGGTAGGCTATTTATAACCTATAGCCTCCCTCAAGTCCTAACTAATGGGTTAATGACTAATTACCCTACTACTTATCTAGTTTACACTTAGGTCCCTAGATTCACATTACAATTAGGTCCCTAAATGCATTATTATCTTTACATATCAATACCCCCTCCCCAAAACATCCTTGCCCTCAAGGATCTTTGAACAACAAAGTAAATTTCAAAGATTTACAAAAACTGAGCTATGAAACTATTTCTGAAAACTGTTGCTAGCTAGTGAAAGTTCTTTGACTTGGAATCTGGAAAGCATAAGCTTTTTCCTTCATATTGTGTTTAATTCTGCTGCCCACTTCTACCTTTAGGCATTTTCTTATATTTCCCTCCTAGAGAGCAAAACCTTCCATAGAGCATTACAATCAACTTTCCCTTGAACCAAGTATGCAGCGAGACTTTGGGTAGGAGAATCTTGAAAAATGAGAGCCAATTTTGCAAGAACAAACTTGGGCTATTTTCTTCAAAGGAAAAGCCCAAACACTCATCTAAAATTAACCAACCCAGTGGACCAGCAAGGTACTTCGCTTGAGAGAAATTGCAAGCCGAGTTGTAACCCTTTATTTGCGGCGGAGTTGAGCAGTCTTGAAAACAGGATAAGGCGGAGAAAATATGACTCTACATGGCACCACTGGAACCCACCAACATTTGATGTCTTATTCCCACCTCACACTGTCCATATGGCACAAAACACCCTAAAACCTTCAATAGAGTCAAAGCATAAAGACCCATTAAAAGCGAAGTGATTTTCGCATTATCCCTAGGCAATACGAGAATCGGACTTGGAAGAAATTGAAAGATCACAACCCGGACTTGACACGGGGTCCTTGGTTTTGGCCAGGAAGACGACTTCCATCGTTACTACTCTCAAGCTTCGACACTCCTCTTGTTTCTTTTGTTTCGGTACATTCTTGGGAGGAGGCCGAACAAGACTTGTTCTTTTCTAGGCAATCAGAAGCTTCTTGTTCTTTGATACATTCGTTGGTGGAGTCTAAATAAGACCCACCACTTTCTTGGACCTTAGAAGCTTCTTGGACTTCTTGTGGAGACTTTTGTGAACAGCCACCATCTTCTTTATCTTTCAATACTCTTCTTGCCTTCTCGTCTTGTCGTTGGAGGAACATCTCTATTCCTGCAAATACTCGGGCTTGATACATGGTTACTGGACTAAGCAATCTTGAGAGGAATCAAATTTGGTATTGAATTCCGCCACCGTGCCGGTTTGCCTCAATCTTGATATTTCGCCCATTGGTTTGTCAATAGGTAAGCCGTAGGTGTCTCTAAGCATAGCCACATATTCATTCCAAGTTGGTTGGTGTCTCAGCGTCTTTCCATAGCTACATGCCATGAGAAGCTTGAATTGTCAAGACCCATCGACGCCATTGTTATCTTTTCATTTTCTGGTGTGCCTTCGAGCTTAAAGAAATGTTCACATTTCGAATCAAGTTTCAATATCTTGCCCCGAAATCTTGGAAATTCCATTTTAGTAAACCGGAGTTGGCCAGATGATGTGGGTCTCCATTTCCTCGGCCGTTACCCAAACCCAGTGACGCTTGTTATTACGGTCCGAGTTTTCCTCAAATTCTTCAATCTTGTTGAGTTTATGGATTTGTGCCTCAAGAGCCAAGATTAGATCTTCCATGATTCTTGCTCTTGTATTTACCATCCACTAAGAGTTCTTGATGGTTTCTTGACGAAAACCATCAGCAAAATAACAAAACAACGAACCGTAACCAATAATGACAGAAGCCGAACCAAGACTATTGAAACAGTGAGAGCAAAACCGACCGGATATGCAGCAGAAGAACCAGAAACGACCCACCCCTGTTTTAAGGCTGATCGAACCGTAAACCAACCCAGAATTTGAAGTTGACAAGACCAAAATTCAGAAGACTAGATGACTGACGGCAGAATCACAAAACCAGCACACAAGAACCAGACACAAGTTCTTGATGGGTTCTTGATGATGTGAGGTTGACAGAACCGGAACCCAATCCAGAAAACGGAAATCAGAAAGAAAGAACCTGAACCATTTGATGATTTCCTGAACCCTTTGATGATTTCTTGAAATTCTTGATGACTTCTTGGAACCCCAAAGAATTCTGATCTCAGATAGAGAGGTAATCGAACTATGGCGGCCTCAACATTGTTAAAACCAGAACCTATTTCTTGATGAATTCTTGCTGCCTACACACTTCTGAACCCAGAAACGCTAAGACAACAATGATGGTATTAGAACATAGAGTTCTTTGTCCTTTTTTTTCGTTTTTTCAAGTCAGAACAGAGAGGGATGAGAACAGAACCAAACTCTTTTTTTTTTCTTTTTGTACAGAACAGAGGTTGTATAGAGCAGCAGACAGGCCTGGCCGAGGAAGGGAAGGCTCTGATACCACTGATACAGTATTGATCAAGAAGAGGTAGAGAAGTAGAATGACTCAAGAAGGATACAAGATTAGGAGTAGAAAGACTCTAGAAGGGGATTAGAAGAGAAGAAGAGAGCACCTATGGCTCTCTCACAATGTATTCACACTTATCATCAATGTTGTTAAAACGTAGAGTCTACGTTGAAACGGTAAGGGTGAGTAAAAACGTAAAATCGGAAAACATAAACGAAACGTAAGAGTTTACTACGTACTAAAAAAAATAATCCAACATATATAAAATCAAAACACACAAAGATATTAAAATTGTTTTTTTTTTTTTTTGCCAAATGCAACTTAACCTTGTTAAAATTGGCACAATTCTAGAACATGCAAAAAGGGCCCAATGGGGAATAATTGATGTGCATTCGGCCAAAGATCAATTGGCTAGTTTTGACCCATAAACGTTAAAATTGGCTCACCTGGAGGAAGAAGAGGGGTCCAGTTGGCCAGCATTAGCTCCTTTATGATCTCCCTTGCTTGACACGTGGAGGAAGAAAAGGAAGATTAATTTTACTTGGACTTTCTCTTCATTCACACACTCCTTCGAAGTCCGAAGTGGATCTCCAGCGTCTTCTACTCTCACCATTTCATTCTCTCTTTTTTTTTTGGTCAAAGGACCATTTCATTCTCTAGACCCAAAAGATAAAAACGATGGAAAAATACCCAGCAACTCTGAACCTTCCAACCGACAGCAACTACGGACCTTCCAACCGACAGCACCCAGCGACGATCGGACGATGAAGAAGAAAGGAGAGTTGAGTCGACGGCAGAGGCAGAGCAATGAAGCACTAGCGGCCAGCTACGGTGGATGAAGAAGAACTGAAGAAGGGTTTCCGATCAACGAAGATCTTCCAAAGTCGAGGTATAGGGTTTTCAATTTGGGGTAGGAGAAGGAGATTTTATGAATCTACCCTTTTTTTTAAAAAAAAAATCAGAACGGTTAGCTCGTGCGTTTCTACCGTTTCGACCGAGTTAGAACGGCGTCTCTACCGTTTCAGTGCAAAATCCGTCTCAACCTCCGTTCTGACTCGTTTTTCCGACGAAAAACGTAAAAACGTACGTTTCAACGTTTTTAAACGACGTTTTAACAACACTGCTTATCATAAATCTCATCTTACAATAATGGAGGGGTAGGCTATTTATAACCTATAGCCTCCCTCAAGTCCTAACTAATGGGTTAATGACTAATTACCCTACTACTTATCTAGTTTACACTTAGGTCCCTAGATTCACATTACAATTAGGTCCCTAAATGCATTATTATCTTTACATATCATATTGTGTAGTTGAGAAATTATTAAATTCAAAGCTCTCCAGTGTCTTTTCTTTCTCGAATTAGATCCATTATCAGAAATGGAAAACAATAAGCATGAACTTCAGAAAATCTTCAAGGAAATAACAGCCTTATAGAACTTGCAAAATAAGTGAAACCACTGTATCTTTATTGTAGTTTGCGAGAAATACAACGTACATGTACTCAAATAACACGAAGAATCCTAAACATAAATGCCAGCCATGATTATATTGAACACTACTCTTTAGTAAGACACAGATTAGCATTGTAAATGACTTTATTGTTCCAATGTCTTCACAGTAGTCCCTGAAGAAAAATGTTAAAAGTTAAAACAATTGACATTGGGCTTGTATTGTTATAATTTCCATGTGCAATGTAATGAAGTAGTAACAACAACGACACGTTGGGTTGATTCCAAAAATTTAATGCAAGAGTCAAAATGCAGATAAATACATTATTGTCATAATCATATTAATAAGCCATAATGCAAAACTTGGATAAGTGGAGGCTCCTAACTTGAAGAACTAAGGTAGAAGACCATGTTGATAGCTTCCTGGCAGCGACCAGCTTTAGTAGAACTATCAGGAAAAGAATATAAAAAATTACCATCTCTCAAAGCAACATCCTTTGTGTTTGTTTTTCTGAAAATTGAATGATGCGGCCTCTTCAATCTACTTTGACCAATCCTAATATTAGCATGACTGAAAAAGCATTTATGGGGCTATTTTATAGAGGGACTAAAATAAAAATATTGAACTATTTATGGGGCTGAAATGTAATTTCACTTGCTTGAGTTTGCAGGTACATTAGTCTCAGTCACTCACCTTACGGTCTTGCTGGCCAACCCTCGTTTAGCATTATAATTTTTGGAAGCAAATCGGCATTTAAATCTCAAACATAGTGGTTGGTAATGAAATTGAATTCTCCCAAAAGAACGAAGTTGGACGATGCCCCGCCCCTGCAATATGAATCATACCAAAGAAATTTACCGCGAACACCATTCTATTCCGTGGTTTCTACCCTTTCCAAAGAAACAAAGACTTGAAGAATCTTTATAACAAACTGATATGTAAGTTGTAGAGAATATATTAGTTAGTTAGTTAGAGAGTTGGTTGTATTAGTTAGTTAGTTAGGAGGGTTAGTTAGTTAGTTGTTAGTAACCATTTTGGATTAATGGGTTGAGGGGTTGCCTATATAAGGCATATGACTCTTCATTGTATGCTATGCTTTTATGTTGAATGATGATTCATGATGAATGAATTACACAGTGATACGTAGCTTCTAGTCTCTCCCTCTCTTGTTTCTCTTCCCAACCCCTCTATACTTCTATTCTTCCTACTGTTACCTCTAATCTTCTACAACCTATCTATCAGTGGTATCAGAGCCGTCGTCCTCGGCACGTTCTGCTCCATTCTGATCAATCTTGAATACCGTCTAAACCTTCTTTTCCCCTCACGGTTTGGACTTCCCTTCAAGATACTCATCCAGAAAAAAAAAAAAAAAAAAAAAAAAAAAGAGAGAGAAAGAAAATATTCGAGACTGTCCAAGAAGACTCAATAATTGCAGTTTCGACTCATCACAAAGCACAACTGGGTTCAGGTATTGCTTTGTCAATAATTCGAATGCTTCGGCGAAAGTCCAAAAAGAGAACCATGTCTTCCACTTCTTTCAAAGATTACGATGGAAACCAGAGGTGGCCACGGCAAAAAGGCTGTGTCAAGGAATATAATATTTTCTTTGATGAGGCCATGAATGAATTAGAGCTTCCCGAAAGGTATCATGTCATGACATATGTGGCTGGGCTTAAGAAGGAGATAGCAGATTCTATTTGCTTCTTTCACCCAAGAACCATGGACCAAGCCAAGGGTCATGCTTTATTTGCTAGAAATGACGATCGAAAGGCAAATGAAGAGGGCAAGAAAAGAATTGGAAGATCAAGAAAAAGGTGGGTCTGGATCAACCAACACCCAAGAATGCCCAGTTGACCACACAGCATTGACGAGAGAGAAGCAACATTGTTACGAGGTTCTCTTTCTTCTTCATCTGGGTTTGTTCTTGTCGATACAAGCGTCTCATCCAGTTCCGATCGTCGAGAACTAAAGCGTGCAGTTCATTGGTATGATGGGTTGCTACGAAAATGGTTTTCACTTGTTCAACTCTCTCCTACACAAAGCCTTCAGCACTCTTGGTTCAGGGGAGCGTTAATCACAATGTTGTGTGGGAGGTTTTGTTCTTTGAGAATAAAGAAGAAGAAGAAGAAGAAGAAGAAGAAGGCAGGAATTCAGTGGCAAGCTAAGATACTTTTAGAAACTGACTTGAATTTCACGTGGTTAAGGGATTTTAAGTTGGAAAAGTCAAACTCACTGCCCTCTATTTTCTTTAGTGGTCAAGTATTTTAAAGTGTACACTGGCTTGCAATTTATTTCTCAGGCGTAAGAGTGTTGATGGGTTACACTGATAGCATTTCTTCTATGTCAAAAGCATTTTGAGAGACACTTGGTTTGACATCGAATATGGGCTTAAAATTTCAAGTAAAGGGCCCAAGTTTATTGCCGCAATGGGTCTTTCCTATCAAGCCTATAAGTTGGCTACGTAAATGGCACAAGAAAGAAGGAATAGGGTGCACCAGGTGGTAAACGCAATCTGTAGGAAAAGAAAAGCTTCTTCGGGTACAAGATTTCAAGTCACAAATTTCGCTATACTAAGAAGTCAACTGAACCAGCAAAATTCAAAGTTTCAAGTCTATGTTTTTGTTTCACTTTGTATTTTTAAGGGTCGGTTTGTGTCAACCATCCTTGAGGGCAAGGATGTTTTGGGAGGAGTATTGATATGTAAGTTGTAGAGAATATATTAGTTAGTTAGTTAGAGAGTTGGTTGTATTAGTTAGTTAGTTAGGAGGGTTAGTTAGTTAGTTGTTAGTAACCATTTTGGATTAATGGGTTGAGGGGTTGCCTATATAAGGCATATGACTCTTCATTGTATGCTATGCTTTTATGTTGAATGATGATTCATGATGAATGAATTACACAGTGATCTGTGCTTCTAGTCTCTCCCTCTCTTGTTTCTCTTCCCAACCCCTCTATACTTCTATTCTTCCTACTGTTACCTCTAATCTTCTACAACCTATCTATCACAAACGACTAACTGTATCGATAATCCATTAAACATAACATAATCAAAAGTTCCAGAAATTCATGCTCATATCCTCATATCAGCTTTATACCTAGCCAGGTAAAAAACTTCTTTCTCCTCCCGCAATTTAAATGTCGCACACCTTTATATATATAAATTCATATCAGTATTAGAGAACAATAAACCATACCAAAAAAATAAAATCCAAAACAAATATATATTAAAAGAATTATAACCCAAAATCAAATGTCATTTAGGTAAAATATGTGCTAGGTTAATTACCTTGAATGGACATTGAGCACTTCAATATTGTCGTCTTTCACAATATCCTTGAGCCTCATGAGATTTGGAATATGAAAAATTGGCTCCAATTCAAATGATGTCCCATGGACCTCTAAAAATCGGCATAAATGCTTTTGAGGATCATGATAGATAAATAATCTCGAAGGATCATAAATCAAAATTCCAGGACCTCCAAAAACTACTCTTGGCTGATATAAATGTTGCCCATAACGGAAATCTTCCATATTAACGCTGAGAACTTCGGTCCAAGATTGGCCATCACCATACTTTTTCATAGTCCAAAACCTAAGACGCTTTGCATTCTCGTATGGACAACATAAGTAGAGACTTCCCTTTAATTCTCCAAAGCTAATATGAGTTTTAGTATTAACTGTGATGGATGATACTGCAGAAGGGAGTGGCAATGGATTTACCGTCTCACTTTCTAAGTCAAAACAGATAATTGATACTTCCATATGATTATAAACAAGCCAATGAAGCGATCCATTCAAACAAGTGGGATATTTAAATTGAAACCAACATGCGCAATGATATTTGATGCGTCTCCAAGATCTAGTCCCTAATGTGTGTATTTCAGCAACTCCACTTTCACCTAAAACACCGTTTGGCATTATTTGCATCACCTTATATTTGTTAGTTTTCTTCAGATAACCAAGTCCGGCAAAAACATTGCCGCATCTCCTCACTCTCTCAGATTGTGGAAGTCTTATAAACTCTCCTGTGATTGGGTTGCAAACCACAAGCGCCTCTCGGATGCATTGGTCGTAATGAACACGTAAACTTCTTTTAATAGAATTCCACAAGCAAAGTAGGCCATTGCAAGAATTCACTAAAACAAACTTGTCATCTTTTGGCTTACAGGCAATATCAGTCCTTTTCTTGCCCCTCTTTCTGGCCTCAAGCATTGTGTCAAGCACCATTTTAGCATCACGAAGAGGAAGCTTGAACTTAACCTCAAGCTTCATGTGATTGTGACAATTGGGTGTAGGAGAATCCTTCCATGAACCAGCATGGTCATAATCATTACCACTTGACCAATTCTGCGCTCCATTACTCTTAAACTCATCAAAATCAAGTAGATGGAGAGTTCTTGAGACACATCTAGAATCGCTAGTTCGCACCAAAGCAATCATAGGTGCACACTCAAAATACAATTGAGCAAGATGTGGGTCTGATATAATGGAGTGCCAACTCTTGCATACACACTTGCAAATCAAAACCGACTTAATTGGAAGTTTGAGTAGAATGTTGTTAACAATAACATAAGGAAGATCGCCCAACGTAGTCCCACATGGGTGAACTTTTGGGTCATCAACCTCGCCTCTAGTTTTTGTAACGCCTTTTAATGTTTCAGAGCTTACTGAATCCCTTTTTCTTTTCAAGGCCATCTTGAAAGGTAAAGAGAAAAATATAATTGAAGCTGAGGGAACTGTGCCCAAACCAAATGGAAAACTAAGACCAAACAAGAAGTTCGTATTATAGCCAAAAGACACAACTTGTAACAAAAACTACTTTGATGCATCAATTAGACAACGACATGACAATAGATGGAAAAAATGGAGCTTGAAGTATATTCAATGTGCAAGTCACGAATGTGATGTAAGTAAAAGAAAAAAATGAAAATTAAATTTGTGTGAAAGACCTATCGCTTTAAAAAGAGAGCTAAGAGCAATAATTATAAGTTATAACAATTAAAATCAAAATTATAAGCATAATTAACATACTATTAACATGTTTCAATTATAAACTTGAAAGATACAGTGAACACCATAATCCAGCCAAAAAAAAGTGAAAACCAGAAACTGAATAAGATCACACCACACCTCTTCAGCTTCTTCAAACTCTTCCTTTTGTAGTTTGGCTCTCACTCCGCTCAATACCCCTCTTCTTTCTTATATATACACAAAGAAAGGAATCTCCCTGCACATATATTTAGAAAATAAAAATATTAGTATTTTCATTTTGACTTTCTATCATTATTTCAGCCGCATCTTATCATTATATATATATATATCACAAATAATCATTTAATTTTGATATGGCATATTAAGAAATCTGAGAACCAGAAAAATTATTACTATTTTATCTTATATTCTTTCAAAACTTAAAGTGCAAGGCGTTAATTAGAATAATGATCATATTATTTTCTATTTTCCAATCGAGTAAAGATTCGATGATCACCTAAATTGTATGCACGGATCATCTATGACAATACATCTCAACTATAAACTTGCAACCAAATTGTAAAATAAAAGGTCAGAGTTCTGAATTGCTACTATAAGAGGCTATACAAGAAACAGACAATAGGATGACCTTATTGATTACTAGACACATAATTCAGGTCAGAGTCACCGGTGCTCTCACACAAAGATTAGATTACTAGAGCCCCTCGAAGAAAGAGGGGAAAAGATAACCAGAAAGCTCAATAGTTGAGGTAAAGTATAAATGATGAAGCCACCCTTTATATATTGAAGCAGGTGGAGGATATTTTAAAAAGGTATTGTTCCAATTTTATTGGATGCCATCGAAAGGGAAATATTTTAAAAAGGTTAAATATTCATATAATTGGAATAGAATTATCGCAGTTTAATGAGATAATACATGATTTGAAATTTTGAATATTTGATTTATTTAAAGTTTCCCTAATATTTGATTCAGTAAGACTGTTCATTTTTACTATATATATCCCACCCACATTGCAATTTTCCTTACAGCAGAACCATTGTCATTTGTTTTTACTTGAGTTCTATGAATTTACAAAATCCATTCAATAAAAGTCATTGTACTACTTAACTTGTAACCATCTCATTGCCATCACAGTTGACATCTAAGCATCACTCAGCCAATCAAATCCTTAAACTTCTTTTTTCAAACATTTCAATGAGCGCATTATAAACCTTAAATGTTAAAAAACAACAACAAAGCCTTATTCCGATCAATAAACCCTAAATGCTAACACCAGTAGATTTCATTCCAACTTCCACACGGTTTCCTTCAAAAGTATTGGGTCATATACTTCATATGCATTTCAAGAATCAATTTACTAACGTTTAATAGTCTAAGTTTTAACCCAATTCCTCTTCTAAACCATTCTACAAACACCTTGCGAATAAGTCACAACACCACACCTTACGTGTAGTTTCAAGAATAAGTTGAAGTCACATAAATTAAATTCTTAAAATCATTTGACTCAATCCCATGTTAATTTTTTTAACAGAAAAAATAGGTCCCATGCTTGTTCTCATGCAACCATCAAAATTTCAGTAACACGCAAGTCTAAATAAACTCCAACCCCCCTCCCCACGTAGTTAAACAAAACTCCCAAGCCTCATTTTTTTTTCACACAATCCAACAAACACCTTATATCCATTCAAAATAACACAATAAGCAAGCATCTTCACAAGGCAGAAATCATACTTCCAAGCATCGACATTCAAACAAATTCACCAAGCTTATCAAACTAAAATTTTGGGCTTCTATAAACTTCAACCATCCTTCTTGGAGCACACAGCCACAATACACCAAAAATTATTATCACTTAGCACATACCCAGCCACGCCAATTCAAGAAAAGAGAGGAACTTTCATACATACCACCACACCCACCCACGTATATAGAGCAGAGGCGTAGAAACAGACGAAGGAGACTCCTGAAAACACATGCACAGCAACGATACGGGGGGAGAAAAACGCAACCCCACACACACACAGCAGCTAGCAGAAACGATGAAGAAGGAAGAACGAACGCCGCCGGCACACAGGCCTCAATCGAACACACCCATACGACCAAACGGAAGGGGAAGCGAGATAAACGGAGGACGGCGGTAGGGAATCGAAAAAACAGAACCTAGGGATTTTACTTCAGACGAGGCGCTGAAACCTTCGATGCCAAAGCACAAGATGACGACTAATATATCCTTATTTGATCCGATACATATAGTTTCGATTCTAAATTCTAATATAAGATAGGGTTGATTTTGTTTTAGAGATTAAAGAAATTATATAAAATATCTAATTATATTATACTCCCCCCCGGTCCTCATTATAGGAACTATTTAATTGATTTGGGGGATTAAGGAGAGAAGTTAAATTAGTTAATTTTACTTATTTTTTTAAAATGCCCTTATATAAATTTAAAATGATATAAGTAAAAGTGAATTATAAACACGCCACATATCTCTCCGACCAATTTTTCTTTCTACCCGCTTTCTAATTGAAATAATGGTTTAGAGCCCGTTTGGATTGACTTAAAAAAAAAGTGCTTTTTTTTTAGCCCCATGTTGTGCTTTTTTTTTTAAGCTCAAAATTTGAGCTTTTGAAAAGCAAAGATTTTAAGCTTTTTTGTGACTTTTACTTTTTTAAAAAATATCATCTAAACACATAAATTAATTTTTTTTGAATTAAAAAAAGTGCTTTTTTTATGAAAAAAGCCCATCCAAAAGGGCCCTTACTATATTAACATACAGGGGCGGACCCAGGAATTTTGATGACGGGGGCGAAAATAAAAAATATTATATAATAAATAAAAGTACTTGAAATACAATATATACCTAATATACAAAAAATTAAAAGAAATCTATTATAGAAATTAAGATCACTTCACTTGACTTTTACTCTACTTGTTTTCATATTTTTAAACTCATCTATAATTAAATCCGTGCTAAAAGTCAAAATAATTTCTTTTTCAATATATGTAATCAAAAATTCATCAAGAAATTAGTCTTCCATTCTATTTTGAAGCTTGTTCTTGATTATCTTCATAGCAAACAAAGATCTTTCAATGGTTAATCACTTTGTTCATTTCAAGCCCGACCTCTCCTTCCAATATATTTTGTACTCATATTTGGAATGTCAATGTCATGTTTTATGCAAAATTCTTGAACATGAACCAAGAAAGCATTATTGTCTCTCTTAATTTCTAAAGTAACTCTTGTAGTTGAAACTAGATGTAAAACATTTGAAATATCTTGAATAATGTTGAATATTCATTGTTTCAAAGTCTTAGCACTTGTATCTTCCACATGTACAAGATCAAAAACCTTTCCCATATAAAACCATCTTTATCGATGTATCTCAAAACAATAGTCATATGCTCTTTTTTTAAATACATCACTAGCTTCATTAACAATAAGAAAAACATGGCATTGGAAATACAAGACGATAAGGCGCTGTATATATGGATTTGTAAAGTATATACATTATGTGCCAAATATAATATCAAGTCCTAAATATAAGACTCAATTTCAAACTAATTTTTCTGAATAATTTAATCATACACAACATATTATTAATTAAGTAACTAATTTAACTTCCTTAATCTCTCTAAAAAAGATTAATTATGTCTCATATTTAGAATCCATAGTATGTATATATGTGTTTGTATAGGGATAATAGACAGTACGCGGAGACTTAGACTTTAAAACGTGCATCGCTGGACTCTCATCAACTAAACAAACCAATGTTCTGAAACCCGGACCGGACCGGCCGGTTTGGACCGGAAACCGGCAGACCGGCCGGGAAACCGGTCCGAGTTAAGGGTGACCCCGGGTTTCGAGTTGACCCGGGGTCAACTCGGCCGAGTTGACCGAGTCTCATTATTTTTTTTTTGGAAAAAAAAAAATGTCGCCTGAGAAATAGAAGGAGAAGAAGAAGAGATTTGAAGACTGAAGAGTCACTCCATCCGTGTGAAACCTTGTTCAACTCCATCGCCATCAAAGTTCGTCGTCTCCATCGCCTAAATCCCGCCATCATCGATCGTCTACCGTCAAAGATCGTCTCCATTGAGTCAATAAAAAAAGAGTAAATACCCTTTTGGGTCCCTGGAATAACACACGCTACCCATTTTGGTCCACCGAGTAAAAATGTCATTTTGGTCCTTTTAGGGACTAAAAACGATTTTTCGAATTTGTGAGGGATTAAAATGCCTACAAAAAATGACTAAAATGACTAAAATGGACCTTTTTTTTACTGTTTAAGGACGAAAAATGACATTTTTTTTACTCAGGGACCAAAATGGGTAGCTCGTGTTATTTCAGGGACAAAAAGGGTATTTACTCATAAAAAAAAGATGGAGAAGTAGAAGAAAATAGAGATCAAGAGCGAAAGCGTCGGCGACAACAAGCAGACCAATGGTATTTTTCCTTCTTCGCCGACCAAGGAGAGGTCGCTGGTGATGAAGGTTGAGGGCGACGAAAACTATGGGCATGGAGGTTATGTCGGTGATGGAGGGAGGTTTTCTGAGAAAGATGAGATCGTCGCTGAGTAATTGCTGAGTTAGGAGGAAGGAGGTAAGTGAGAATGGTTTAACTTGGGTCTTAGGTCGGTTCAAATTACACCAATAAACTTGAACCTGCCTCGGGATATACGAAGGGTAATTGAAGACTGCAATTACTTCTGCTGACCGGCCACCCTAACCTATTGTGTCATTTATTGCTAGAGTAAATACCCTTTTTGGTCCCTGAAATAACACGCGCTACCCATTTTGGTCCCTGAGTAAAAAAAATGTCATTTTTAGTCCTTAAACAGTAAAAAAAAAATGTCCCTTTTAGTCCTTTTAGTCATTTTTTGTGGGCATTTTAATCCTCACAAATTCCCAAAAAATCATTTTTAGTCCCTAAAAAGGACCGAAATGACATTTTTTTTACTCAGGGACCAAAATGGGTAGAACGTGTTTTTCCAGGGACCTAAAAGGGTATTTACTCTTTATTGCTATGCTCACATCAATCAAGGCGTCACTGTCCTTTCTTTTTTTTTTTCTTTTTTTTAAATATCAATATAATATTACTTATTTAGTTATTTTAATGAAATTATGTTTTTAATTAATACCGGTCTGACCGGTCTGACTCCGGTCTGACCCACTGACCCTTAACCCAGTACCTCCACCGGTTCAGTCGCCGGTCCGGTTTTCAAAACCTTGAAACAAACACATATATACTTTTTTTTAAAAAAAAAAGAAAAAAAAAATATAGGGGGCGGGGGCCACTCCTAGCCCCCCTGGGTCCGCCCTTGTTAACATATATATGTGTATACATATAGATTTATCTACACGCACACACACCCATACATACATAATGAGAGTATAACGCTAGCAAAGAGAAGGACATCAATTTTATCCCAAACAAAACCACAATGGCTAGCAAAGAGAAGAAGCAGGAAACATCACAGTTTTATCTCGATCAAAAGACCATTAAGATTGCATCTCAAATAATTTGATCCTCCAAAGTAATCTGTCATCAAAAACCTGGTTTTAAAATCTGAAGTAGTCTGTCATCAAACACCTAGTAATAAACGTTAATAAGCATTAGATATGGGACTTCGATATATTATTTAATAGGATACAAATAACTAACCAATCAAGAACCAAGAATAATGATCCGAATAACAGAGTTTAGTGGTTCGAAATGATTATTAAGTAACGCATCTTACTTGGGTAAAGGCAAGACTCTATATTGGTATGGTATGGTGACAAAACTTAGAGTAAAGTTTTTGACTGTATGATATCAGAGCAAAGTGTTACACAATATGGTATCTGAACAAGTCAGGAACATTTCTTTGAACATGCTATTCACTTGTGTACAAATCCCTGTCCATTCATACCTGCTGATACATTGCCCCATATTTTTCCGGGATTCTCAAATTAATAGGTATTGAACCCGCAGGTCTATCAAGGCCCGGATCTCATCCTCCATCAAGGGTGATTGTTGTTGTATGGCGGGCCTGGCAGCTGCTGCCATTTTTCCATTAAGATCATCTTCAACTTCTCAGAATTCTTCCTAAAGAAGATGGCGAAACTCTTCCACTATTGCCGATGAAATTGTCACATAAGGTTAAGAAGATAATCTTGGCTCATGCAACAGAATAGAACGAGAACACAAGTAGACTGTAAAAGCATAACGTAAAACATAAAAAACTAATAATATGAACCCGCATGAAACTTTCAATTATTTGGAAAGGTCTATAACTAACCAATCAAGAACCATCGAGAATGATGTTCCGAATAACAAAGCTTAGTGATTCAAAATCATTATTCAGTAACTCATCTGACTTGTGTAAAGGCAATGCCTTACATTGGTATGGTATCAGAGTAAGGTGTTACACAATTATGGTATCTGAACAAGTTAGGGATACTGTTTTAGCAGCCTAGACTATTTCTTTGAGCACGTTATTCGCTTGCGTACAAATTCTCGTCCATTCATAGCCACTGATACATCATAAAAGTAAGTGTCGGGTCCGATTTCCTTCTCGTAATGAACAAGTTAGAGATACTATCCTAGTAGACTATACCACTTCTTTGCACACACAAACCATTCCTAGCCGTCGATATATTGCCCCATATTTTTTTGGCATTCTCAAACAGGTATTGAAACCGCAGCTCTATCAAGGCCCAGATTTCATCCTTTGTGCAATGGCGATTGTTGTTGCGCGGCGGGCCCAGAGGCTAATGGCCTGGCGTCGGGAGGACCTAAAGTTGACGGACGAGATCTCTAGTTGTGCTATTTTTCTATTAAAACCATCTTCAACTTCTCGGAGTTCTTTCTAAAGAAGATGGTGAAACTCTTACACCATTGCTTGTTATGGCATTAACAACGGCCGCCGAGGCCACCATCAGAGAGTAACAAATCAGAACTGCAAAGCACTAATAAGTGAGCTTTTGTGAGAGGAAAAGATAACCAATAAAATTGAATCTGTTTAAAATACAGAAAGGTCAATAACGTCTACTCCGTTAACGCTAGTTCCAAAAGAATGGTTGTTTTTTACTACATTATAATTTTCAATGAAAATTATTGTGAATAAATTAGAAAGAAACCTACTTACATTTTTTTCTTGGTTTTCATCAATATATTTCAATTTACATAATAGAATGTCAAATGAATGTAGATAAGTATCATTTGAGATTTTAATTCATATTTTCTCTAAAACATATCATCAAACCCTTAATATAGATTTAAATTTAACAGCTCATACAAACATAGTATTTTTCCAAAGCTTCTACTTTTCAACCAAAGTCCAATTAACCACTAATATCTAATAAGGTACAAAATTGACATTAAAGAATAACAAAACTTATTTGAACTCTTGAATTCATCTCCCAAACTTTATTTCATATTACCAGCAATTATTCATATAAGCTTCTTTTCTTTCAATCATTTTATCAAACACATCGTGTAGCAATAGAAGAAATTGACAAACTTCAAGAATATCCATCTTCTTATTACAACCCTCAAACTTCACGTTCCACTATAAATCCCAATAAAGTTTATCACCAAACTTATAACTGCCAACAATAAGACTGATTAGATAAAGAACACAACTTTTCACTCATAGGGTGTATACGATGTATATAAAAAACAAAGAAAAACATGACCATCAATCACCAATGGCGATAATCATCATGGAGTATAGATGAAATACCTCGTATAAATGGTGCCTTGGATTTATTCAATCACAGCCCACATCCTCCTCTGTTTTAGTGGCACTTTTAAACAATACCTAACCAATAATAAGGGATAAGTCAACTGACAGCAATGCAGCTCCACACAACTACCAGCAGTAAAGAAATCAGACGAAAAGACAACGAGATGAAGGCTCTAGATAAAGAAAATGATCAAGCAAAGGGAATCAAATGATCATCTATTCATGCAACCAACCGTACAAAGTAGTTCCGAATTTTTTTCCTTGTTGTTGCCGCAACTTGGCTAAAAAGGAGGAGGAAGGAACAATAACCAGCTGATCAACGTGGAAAAACAACTAAAACATCAAATAGTTTCCCCCCTCACCATGATCGCACCAAGAAATCAAAGAGAAAGCCAATTCCTCTCCTACTCGCTTTCTTCCCCTTTCTTCTTTCTTTAGTCAGTGAATTCCCCAAGCTCTATTCTGGGTGTTCGCAGCTGTAGGAATTAGATAATGTTTATTTATTATCATCTTATTAGGTAGTTCAGGGATATATTAGAAATTGGTATGGTATCAGAGCTTAGAGCAAGGTGTTACACTATATAGTATAAGAGTAAGGTGTTACACTGTTGGTATCAGAGCAAGGTGTTACACAATTATGGTACTTGAACAATCAAGAACCAAGAACGATGTTCTGAATAACAAAGCTTATTGGTTCGAAATCATTATTAAGTAACTCATCACTTGTGTAAAGTCAAGACCTTACACTGGTATGGTATCAGAGCTTAGAGTAAGGGGTTACACAGTTGGTATCAGAGCAAGGTGTTACACAATCATGGTATCTGAAAAATTAATAACTAAGAATAATGTTCCAAATAACAGATTTGAGTGGTTCGAAATCATTATTAAGTAACTCATTTAACTTGATCACTCTCTGCATATTTCTTTCTTTCTCCCCTAGTGTCTTCTACACGTTATCTATACACAACCAAACTGTAAGAGCCCAAAGAAAGTGAAAGTAACAGGACTAGTGACATTTGTTTGAGGGATGAAAAGGCCAATATTGCCTTGGAAAGGAAACCAATAGACTTATAGAGGGAGAGTGTAAAGAAAACGAGAGCGAAATTGGAGACGGGGAGAAACAAAATATTCATCTGGTTCTTAATATAAGACATTTACCTAATTTGATTGAATTAAGGAAGTTAGTTGAGTTAGTTAATATGACATGTAATAGAACAATAGAAGATTTCTTAAAACTATAGTTTTCAACCTTGAAAGGGTTAGACTGATTGCCTTCATATGAAACAAAATACAATTTGTTACAGCAACACAACTATGTCATACAAAATAGAACTTGCTGTAGTGACTGTATTACAACAACCAAAAAAAAACTTGATGGATTGAAATACTAAATTGCTAGAATTTGAACTGTCATTGCAGGTGGTGGCTAGGAATTGATTGGATCGGACAGAGGATGGACCTTCGCCTGCTAGGAATTGATTGGATCGGACATTGTTGAAGCTCTAATATATTTGAATGCATAAACAATGAGCATGAATTTGGGTTATGAGCATGAATTTGGGTTATGAGCATGAATTTCACAGAATAAGCAATGAGCAATGACCATAAACAATGCATAATAGGGCTCTAATATATTTCAATGCATAACAGGGCTCTAAAGAATGAGCGATAAGCATAAACAAACCACTGAAAATCATAAGAACAATTTTAGAGAACGTTCAATACTTCTTTTATTGTTTGTGTGAATAACTAGAGAACATTCCAGAGTCAGGGATGAAAATCAAGCATAACAGAAAGACAATGATTTTCTAAGATTTATTATAGTTGTAATTTTTTGGGAATCCTATTGTCTGAGACATAATTTTAGTGAGAAAATATGTTAATGTTTGGAAATTTTGTTTTGTTTCTAGGCAGAACAATGCAAAGAGGGGTATCTAGATTCAAGCAGCAGTTTTAACACAATGTTATATCCCTATTTCATTCTCTTATCAAGCAATACTCATAAATATCACAAGGATTAATTTCAAGTTGAACAGAACCACATAAGGACCAAGAAATCTTGAAAAAAATATGTAATACTAAGATATTTTAAAGTTATTTCAGCAAAAAATAAAAAAACAATGTCTTATTAGCAAACTTACTTTTATTTAGAAAAATAAAGATAAAAACGTTGGCCTTTGAACTTTCATTCCCATGCTTCAGTAATAGTCTATCAAGCACCTGGTAGCAAACATGAATAAGCATTAGATATAGGACTTCAGAATATTATCTAATATATAGAACACAAAATTAAACTAAAGTAACACAAAATTACCAGGTACGAGATTCAGGAAGCGATCAATGTTATAAAAGTAAGTGTCGGGTATGATTTTCGTCTCGTAATGAACCAGCCCGAGGTACTGTTCTAACAGACTATACCACTTCTTCGCGCAGGCTGTTCGCATGTGTATACTCACTTTCTTCCCCTTTCTCCTTTCTTTAGTCAGTGGATTCCCCAAGCTCTATTCTGGGTGTTCACAGCTGTAGGAATTAGATAATGTTTATTTATTATCATTTGTATTAGTTAGTTCAGGGATATATTGGAAATTGGTATGGTATCCGAGCTTAGAGCAAGGTGTTACACTATATGGTATCAGAACAAGATATTACACTGTTGGTATCAGAGCAAGGTGTTACGCAATTATGGTATCTGAAAAATTAAGAACCAAGAATGATGTTTTGAATAACAAAGTTTAGTGGTTCGAAAATATGACTTGATCACCCTCTGCATATCTCTTTATTTCTCCCTAAGTGTCTTCTATACGTTATCTACACACAACCAAACCGCAGGAGCCCAAAGAAAATGAAAGTAACAAGACTGGTGACATTTTTTTGAGGAATGAAAAGGCCAATATTACCTTGGAAAGGAAACCAGTAGGCTTACTGAGTGAGAGTGTAAAGAAAAGGAGAGGGTAATCGGAGACAGGAGAAATAAAATACTCATCTGGTTCTTAATAGAAGTCATATTTACCTAATTTGATTAAATTAAAGAAGTTAGTTGAGTTAGTTAATATGACATGTATTTTTAAAATGCCTTAGTCATCTTCCTCAATTCCCTTATTCCCTCTCTTTATTGATTATTATTGAAGGAGCATCAATAAAAATAAATTAAGAAAATATTGATAAATATAAAAACTTTGTTAGGATAAAGATCAACCTCTCAAATATGTCTTATATTAAAAACCGGAGGAGTTTTAAGGAAGAGGAAATTGGGCTGAAAAATTCATCGCTGAGCTGGGCTGAAAGCCAAATACCATTGATGAAAACTTTCAATGTTTCATAATGAAAGTAGGCTTCTTCTTAACATTGTGCGTGTAGAACATGCCATGTGCCACTGCCATTGGCACTGACCTTTAATCTTATATGTTTTCTGCGTCACCACAGCTGTGGCACATGGTGATTGCCACCTTATGCTGTATGCTTTGGTGCTTTGCCATGTGCCAGTGTAATTCAAATAAGGACAAAACTTGGATACAGTTTTGATTTGATATGAGGGTTAACTAAACAAATTATAATATCTAATTATCTTTTATTAATTATAAGTCACATGATTTGGCCTTTCAAAATGCTTCTTCCCCACGTTAAGGGACTTTACCCGAGTCTCTCTCTCTCACACGCACATATTGAAAATTAGGACCTAATCATGTTGATCCACTAGCAATTTATTGAGAAAAATTAGGATGAAATTATCTGTTATTCTCTGCTTAGATTTCCGAAGTGAAAGTACTAAATGATACTTTTTATATCGTGCCATTGAATGTCCTTTGGTCTCATACTACTTTGTTGTTTATGATATGTGATGCCTAATGGAGACTTGGCCAATATTAAGAACCATGATTTAATTAACATCCGATTTGATGATCTCCCAGTTTGAATAATGTCTATTTTAATTATCCTAACTAAAAAAGTAATGCTTATTATTCTTCTATCTTGCTTTAAGGGCATATGGCTTTGTGAGCATCGGGATTATCCTACCTCACACAGGGTTGTTGTCACTCTGAATGGAATATGAGGTCCCAAGAGATGTTGTCCTTCCCCTGCTGTATCTATGGCAGGGACAAACCTGAAGATATGTAGCAGATTGTGTAGATTACTTTTACCTTCTTTGTTTTTTTGGGTACTTTTGAACCAAATGCTTACTGCGGCCACAACTTGAATTCAGTGATTTCATATATCATATTGATCGTGGGAGTACATGTCAGGGCTCTGTTCTCTCACATTCCGGGAAGGTCTAAACCTAGTGCGCCCCACCAGTCACAGATCGATTTGCATGTTTGAATAAAATAAATGGAAATTAGAAAATAATACTCTTTTATTAATAGAAAATATATTTGGAGAGTTGATATTGGTCTTAAATAAATAGGAGACGAAATTTTCGTATTTGTTATTTCCCCCCCATAATTTATTCCTATTGATGCTTCCTCAATAGTAACAATGAAGGTGACTAAGGTATTTTATAAAATAAATGTCATATTAATTAACTTACCCAACTTTCTTAATATAACCAAATTAAGTAAATAAGTCTTATAATAAGGACTCGAAGAGTATTTTCATATTCTGTGATCACAATGAACCCCTGATTTGTGCTTGCACCTATTGTTGTAACTTGCAAGGTGGTTTCGGACTTAGATATAAAATCTAATTGATTTTTTTTTTAAGATATTAAAAATGCTAAGTAAATTATTTTAAAGTATTTATATTTATGGTTTTTCTCAAAATTATTTTATCTAATTTATAATCTGATAAATAATCTAAGAGTAAAATATTCTAACGTCCCTTGAGTTGTGCCTTAATTACATGCAGCTCCCCTATATTTTAAAAACATATACTTGAGTCCAAACTATTAAATATGTTTAGGATTTTTATTTTTTAATTAAAACTTATAGTAAAATAAATTTTGTTTACTATTTGACCCTTCATTACTATTTCTCTAATTTTGGCTAAAATGGTAATTTAAGAGTTTTTTTTATTAATTTATTTTCTTACTTTTGCAAATAGTTATCTGTTATTTTTTTTCCTATTGAGATGAATAATTAATTAATTAAATTAATGCACATAGGAAAATCAATTAAAAATATAATAAATCATTTTAATAGATGCATACTCAAATAAACGTGTTTTTCAAAGTTTGTGCATAAAAATTACAATTTTTTTATAATATATTAGAAATTTTGAGTATATATGTATTAGAATTGTTTTTTGTTTGTGTTCTGGTGTAGAACACAGATTGTCTAGCCCTAAGGGGCTAGGATGTTGGTGTAGATGAGGACTTGACCTAGGAGTGATTCCTAGGGCCTACGTACCCTGAAGAGGGATCAAAGTCCACGTAGTTCGAGTATTGATGGAGGCGTTTAGCCTAAAGGGGTCTGTATGCTCTGTGACGGCTGTATGTGAATAGCCGGAGCGTAGACCGTTGTAGAAGATAGCTGTAGAAGATAATTGATCGATCCTGATCTCTTAGGTTCACGCTCTATATGTAGATGGCTCCCACGTTGTGCGTGTCCAAGGATCGTGCAAACCGCCCTGGTCATGGCTGCGTCCCACGGTTAGTGGGTTGTGATAGTGAGGTAGTGGGCCTTGACTAGGTCCATAACAAGTTGCCCCAAGCTCGGTAGTTCGGTCTCCGAACCGCCGAGATTAGTTGTTTGATTGATCGCGCCATACGGACTTGGCCGAGCTATATCCAGTGTGCGCAAACTGTGGAGTTTGCTCATTTCAAATGCTTGTTCGAGTTTGCTTTAATCCCGGTTATTGACAATCGTATAGTAATTGCCCCCACTGGTAGTCCAAGTCTCTGGGCTGCCGGGGTGTATTTGTTGAATCCAGATATCGTATCGGAGTTGCTGCCACCCGTTTGATTTTGATTTTGATAAAGTGTCTATCCGAGTTTCAAAGAAGTCGGAGTTACTTGTCTTCTGATTGAATTGCCCCCAGACATGTAGTCCGGGTTAATGTGCTTTGAAACTTCGTTGACTTGATCATTAATGAAAGTTTGTTCACTCCCCGATCAATTCGAATATTTATGTAGTGTTTCATCCGTGTCCACGATGAACTGATATAGTGAACTCACATTTGTTTTTGGAGTACTATTGAGTGGCCGGGCCAGGGTCAAAGGTGTGATATGCAGAATCTGCGAAAGTGCATCCGGTATTGAAACCGTAAAGTGGTGAGGGGTCAGTATTCTAACTGCCTCGTTGATAGCGACTTCGGCAAGTGCACCGGTCGTTACAAGTAATAAAGTTGTGAGAAAGAGATCGTCCCACGAGGAATAGTATTACAGCCACTAATTAGTTATTTCAGCTTTAGTTGGATGGAATAGAGTAATAGGGGTGATTTGTAACTAAAAAGGTTTTAAATAATTAAATAAAAAAATAAGAATAAAAAATTTCAAGAACTTTTTAGAAAAGATGATTAATAGAGAAAAACGCAGCTAGGGCATAGAATTCCCCTATGTTCCTCTAAGTATTCGAATTAAATCCCTAATTGACTGTTATTCCCATAACTGACGATCAATTCTCTAATATTTAACTAAGTCCCAATGTCTTGATGCTACCTTAGTCGTTATCTTTAAAAATAACCTAATGTCTCAGTATTATTTAGAAAGATTATGTAAACCGGAATTATAAGATCACATAAATTTGTAAGCCTATGTCTAGGTCATGCAATTTTATGATGAATTAAAGGTTCTGTTAAGTGCACCAACATCTCTATTGTCATGCACTAACCTATGGGCAATCTAAAAGGTGATCGAGTCTTTTGAGAAGGCTTTAAGTAAATATAACTCATTCAATATGGTAAATAACATTCAATAGAGAATTTCAAACAAATACTCAAATTAACATAGGGTTCATCCTCGCCCTAACTACTAAAGAAAAACTAGCCAAGCATGGCTAGGTTACCAAAATAAAAGAAGAGATGAAAACCAAAATTCTCCTGCGAATTCTTTTGCGTCTTTTTGCTTCTCGTTGTGCGTCCGTCAATTCCTTTTTTGTTCGCGTCTTTATTTATTTTTGTCCGTCTTTTCTTTCTATCCTTTGCTCGTCTGTGTGTGCCTTGTATATATATTGCCTAGGTCGCAATCTATTAATTCATCTTTCTTTCTTCGTGGGCCCGTGTGTGATCTGCTTCTTGGTTCTTTTTCAAAGGATATATCATATCCTTTTCATTCTAATATAGTATAATATTATATTATCATATAATATATATAATATATAATATTATAATATATCTTTTCAATTTAATTTGTTGCCCTTTTCTAGATCACATAATATCTCCTGCAAAATAAGAATAGGATATCAATAGATTTTCTGTTATAATATTCTTTTATCTTAGATTTGATTAAAAGATAGATAAATATATTAAATAGGTAGAATATTAATAAATTCAATCCAATATATCCCAGAATCTATCCTTATTTAATTATAAAATATCTACTTATCAAACTCTCCCACACTTAAATCTTTGCTTGTCCTCAAGCAAAAGAAAGAGAATTAATTATTTGAAAGGAACATTGCATATGGAATTCCTAAACAGAGAGCAATAAACCACCACACTTAGATCATATCATCAAATCTTATTTAAGTTAATGTCTTATAAGAATAGGTCACTAAGTCAATAGCCTTAAACTATTATAATAATCTCTTAACATCCCATAATCAAAGGATCAGTGAATAATAAGATCAACAATAAGATTAATATAAGAATATTACGCTACTTAATTTTTCCAGAAAAATTCAAATGCCCCCACTAAACCAAGCTTTTCATTTAATTTAATAAGGATTCTCAGGTGGGCAATGACTCATTTTTTTTTTCCGTTTTTTTTTTTTTTGGTCTTGAGCCGTTGTAGGTCCCCTTTTGACGCGACCCCGCACATGGGTGATGCAAAGACCAATACTCGCCATCTAACAGCACCTCAAAAGGCTTTTAGCCCAACTCATAACTCTCTTTGACTTTACCGTTTGACTGTCAAGTCTAAAGATGTTAGCGGAGTTGTTATGCTCTTTTTTTTTTTTTTTTAGTCATTTCCCTGAACAAAAGGTTTATTTAGCTAGCAAGGTCATCATCTAATTTTCTAAAGAAATCATGTAGCAAAATATTCAAAAACTAATAATTTGTTGATCCTACTACAAACTATTCTCTATTCTCATAGTCCATCTCAAGATTGCTACAAGAATTCAAGGCTTAGAGACTTAGTTGAAACATTCTTCTTTTTATTTTAATTTTTGACTTGATAATATTTTCTAAGATGGGGAAAACTCAAAGTTAAGGTCAATAAAATCTTTTCAATTGCATAAGGACAAACATAACCAAGGAAATTAACCAATGAAATCATATCCCCCCCATACTTAAATCAAGCATTGTCCTCAATGTTGCCAAAAATATAAAGAGGGAAAGAAACTAGTACTCCCCTGGTTTAGGTCTCTAACTCCGATGTGGAGTTCTTCATCCGGTAGCATCCATGATGTTTCAAATTTTTAGAGAGGAGCGAGTGCACACGCAAGACTTGGAAACAATAAGAGGAGTGATCACCTTTTGTAACACCCCAAAATCTGACTTAGGGAAAATATCATAAATGAGTAAATATACCTATTGAAAATAGGTGAATATGAGGTCTCAAACACCTTGTATTGAATTTACCTTGTTGTTAAGGTAATTTCTCTTGAAATTAGATAATTTGCAATTAGGTCCCTAAAACGTTTGGGAATTTGCAAATAGGTCCTAAGCACATTATGGGTTATAAATACCTGTGAAAGCTATAAAAGAAACAAGTAAAAATCTACTTGAAATAGGGAAGGATATTGTCCCTAATTTAGGTAATTTATTAAGTTACAAACTTGGAGAAATTGTAGAAGAATACCCAAAAGTATTGAAATGACCGTGATACCCCGTAGATGCTAAGATAATACTGAACACATGGAAGCAAATGTGTCATGTAAAAGTCATGAGGTAATGAGGTGTGATAAATTGATAATTAAGAAAACTATCAACTATTGATAAGAAAGTAATTAAGTAATATTGGGCTAATTACTTAAGCATAAGCAAGGAAAATTCAAGAATAATTATGTAGAGCTCAAAAATTAGTGGAAAGTGGTTGAAAATTAGTAACAAGTATATTTACTAATTAATTGGAAATTTTGAAGAAAAATAGGTGAGTTTAGGTATTTTTAAGCCTAAATGCAAGAATGGACCAATAGGGAAATTTTGTAAAAAATTATGTGAAAATAATTATTTAATTAATTAAATAATTAATTAAATAATTAATAATAAAAAAATAAAAATAATAATAAAAATAATAATAAAACGAAAATCAAGGGCAGAGAAAAAAAAATATAAATAAATAATGAAAAGGAAAAAGAGAAAAACAAAAAATATATATATATGTATATAAGTTTGCAACTTGCAATTAAAATATAATATAATTAATTAAAGTGAAAAAGGGTGAATAGTAAAATGGGAATTAGGAAACGGATCCTATCTAGAGATCTAGGAATGGGATTCCCAAAGTCAAGGTAAAATATTAATCGGTGGGATTTTATCTTCCGTTAAACTCTTGCGGAAGTTAATTCAAGCCGTTTGTGCTTTTTCCTAATAAGACGAAATAGGGAAATTCTGAGAAAAGGCCAGATAGCCAAAAGGACGAAAAGGTTATGTTGTGACATTTGGAAAAGAATTGGAAATTTTCATGAACATATTTGGATTCAGTGAATTTTTCTGAAGAGATGGGTTTTTCCGAAAACAGGTTTCGACACCGGACGCGTTTGGACACGTTTTTCGAGAAAGACTCAACTGGACTGTTGGAGCCCTATATGGAATCAAAATATAGGTTAACTTGGACATTTCTACTAAGTGAGAATATGTTTTCAAAGTTGTAAATCCAGAATTTTGAGATTTTTCCGAAATCACGCGACCGGCACCGATCGGAACTTATCGTAGGAAACTTCTCAAACAAGTAGATGACATCACCACCATGACATCATGGCTTTAAATGATGATGTCAGCTGCCAAGTGGCCCGTGAGGATCGTGACATGTGGCAAAGTGCGATCCGCGGCCGATATCCGATATGAAAAAGTAGTGAATAGTGTCACATTTTCTTCTATAAATAGCCAAGTTTCCTCTTCATTTCTGACACCATTTTGAAGAGCAAAACCGATTCTAGAGAGAGGATTTTAGAGAGAGGTGCTCTGGGAAAATCTGTAGCGAAGCTCTGGGACGTCAGAAATCCTAATTTGCTGCCGTTACGCTGCCCGACGAGCCGTTGTTGGAGATTTCACGATTTTCCGTAAAACGTGCTAGAAATACCGTAATCCGTCAACGAAGGTACGTTCGCGTACTGTAACACTAACTCTGATGGTTATTGTATGAATATGTGTGTTTCCTCTGTCATGTGTGTATTCTCGATTGTACTTTGTCTGTATTTCCGATCGTATCGTTGTCTCGTTATACATCCGACTGTATAATTCTCTGTCATGTCATACATCCGACTGTATCACTATCCATTATGCCTTAACCTTACATCCGACTGTATTGTTCTGGCCGTGCATATCTGATTATGTACATTCCTCATTGTGCTTTAACCTTACATCCGACTGTATTGTTCTGGCCGTGCATATCTGATTATGTACATTCCTCATTGTGCTTTAACCTTACATCCGATTGTATTGTTCGTCCGTGCATATCTCGATTATGTACATTCCTCATTGTGCTTTAACCTTACATCCGATTGTATTGTTCTCGCCGTGCATATCTGATTATGTACATTCCTCATTGTGCTTTAACCTTACATCCGATCGTATTGTTCTCGCCGTGCATATCTGATTATGTACATTCCTCATTGTGCTTTAACCTTACATCCGACTGTATTGTTCTGGCCGTGCATATCTGATTATGTACATTCCTCATTGTGCTTTAACCTTACATCCGACTGTATTGTTCTGGCCGTGCATATCTGATTATGTACATTCCTCATTGTGCTTTAACCTTACATCCGACTGTATTGTTCTGGCCGTGCATATCTGAAAAAATAAATTATACTGCTTTAGAAAAGTCGGGTTGTTACTTTTGGTATCAGAGCAGTAGTCCTGGCATGGATCTGACTAAGTTATTACGGACAGTTTGGTGCCGAAGGTAAGGCTAGTTTACGTGGGTAAGCCAATCAGTCGCCGTATAAGTCGGTGAGGCCCCCATGGTAGACACTTACCTGGCCATTCTGTTCGGATAACAGAGTTAGGTTCTAAGTCTTTTCAAAAATTTGGAGCATATTTTGAAAATGAGTACTGATATAGCCTAAGGTCTGGTGTACCAAGTTTGAACCGGGTATGCCATTCTCAACCGATGTACCACTTTCTCGTCAGTACATTAACTTCGATAACCCCGATATCAGTATCCGATCACTCTGATCACTCTGATATCAGCCTTTGATCACTCTGATAACTGCCAGTTTGTAATGGACGTTAATTCCATTCTAGCACAGAGCTCATACACGGAGCTAGGCCACGCCTGGATGAGACTCCGAGACTCAGGGAGGACGAGGTAGATAACCTCGAGAGGACCGATATCCGATCGTGACCCATGTTGAAAATTTCTATCAGAGGAACCATTACGTATTTCCATACTCTTCTGAAGGCTGGATTAGATCCACTCATCATCATTTTCTACGTATCCATTGTTGGAAATTCCAAACAAATCGCTGTAGTTAAGAGACGACTCTTAGCAGCACAGGACAGACGGAAGAGCTACGTTGAGAAAAAGGGAAGACCTCTGTAGTTCAAAACCGAACCAATCCACACATAACATAGTGATAATCATTATCAAGTTTCTTAAGTAACAAATCACGAAAGTATCATTAAGTATAAGGTATTTTATGTTGCCACGGTGTATGGGAACCATGGGAACATAATATATCGAAGTACAACATGATATCCATGAGTATGAGATATATGGTATTGCTGCGGTGTATGGGAACCATGGGGATACCGTATATCAAAGTACGACATGATGAATGTGTAGTACGCGGTATTATGGGTGCCACTAAACACTTATGTACGCGGTGTTATGGGCGCCACGGAAACGCTAAAACACTAAAGTACGCGGTGTTATGGGCGCCACGGAAACGCTAAAACACTAAAGTACGCGGTGTTATGGGCGCCACGGAAGCAATATATATAAAGTACGCGGTGTATTGACGCCACGGAAACCCTAAATATCAACCTAAAACATGATAAAAACTTTATAAATCAAGCTGAAACGAGTTCTCAATCGCCAGGAGGAGCGGCTGGCAGACAAAGTAAGGATCCGACGCGTGAAGTCCAAAGTCTGAATAGGACGGAGATTTGTGGGTAGAGTGCAAATTTCGAGGACGAAATTTTGTTTAACGGGGGGAGAAATGTAACACCCCAAAATCTGACTTAGGGAAAATATCATAAATGAGTAAATATACCTATTGAAAATAGGTGAATATGAGGTCTCAAACACCTTGTATTGAATTTACCTTGTTGTTAAGGTAATTTCTCTTGAAATTAGATAATTTGCAATTAGGTCCCTAAAACGTTTGGGAATTTGCAAATAGGTCCCTAAGCACATTATGGGTTATAAATACCCCGTGAAAGCTATAAAAGAAACAAGTAAAAATCTACTTGAAATAGGGAAGGATATTGTCCCTAATTTAGGTAATTTATTAAGTTACAAACTTGGAGAAATTGTAGAAGAATACCCAAAAGTATTGAAATGACCGTAATACCCCGTAGATGCTAAGATAATACGAACACATGGAAGCAAATGTGTCGGTGTAAAAGTCATGAGGTAATGAGGTGTGATAAATTGATAATTAAGAAAACTATCAACTATTGATAAGAAAGTAATTAAGTAATATTGGGCTAATTACTTAAGCATAAGCAAGGAAAATTCAAGAATAATTATGTAGAGCTCAAAAATTAGTGGAAAGTGGTTGAAAATTAGTAACAAGTATATTTACTAATTAATTGGAAATTTTGAAGAAAAATAGGTGAGTTTAGGTATTTTTAAGCCTAAATGCAAGAATGGACCAATAGGGAAATTTTGTAAAAATTATGTGAAAATAATTATTTAATTAATTAAATAATTAATTAAATAATTAATAATAATAATAATAATAATAATAATAATAATAATAACGAAAATCAAGGGCAGAGAAAAAAAATATAAATAAATAATGAAAAGGAAAAAGAGAAAAACAAAATATATATATATATGTATATAAGTTTGCAACTTGCAATTAAAATATAATATAATTAATTAAAGTGAAAAAGGGTGAATAGTAAAATGGGAATTAGGAAACGGATCCTATCTAGAGATCTAGGAATGGGATTCCCAAAGTCAAGGTAAAATATTAATCGGTGGGATTTTATCTTCCGTTAAACTCTTGCGGAAGTTAATTCAAGCCGTTTGTGCTTTTTCCTAATAAGACGAAATAGGAAATTCGAGAAAAGGCCGATAGCCAAAAGGACGAAAAGGTTATGTTGTGACATTTGGAAAAGAATTGGGAATTTTCATGAACATATTTGGATTCAGTGAATTTTTCTGAAGAGATGGGTGTTTCTGAAAACAAGTTTCGACACCGACGCGTTTGGACACGTTTTTCGAGAAAGACTCAACTGGACTGTTGGAGCCCTATATGGAATCAAAATATAGGTTAACTTGGACATTTCTACTAAGTGAGAATATGTTTTCAAAGTTGTAAATCCAGAATTTTGAGATTTTTCCGAAATCACGCGAATCGGGTACCGATCGGAACTTATCGGTAGGAAACTTCTCAAACAAGTAGATGACATCACCACCATGACATCATGGCTTTAAATGATGATGTCAGCTGCCAAGTGGCCCGGTGAGGATCGTGACATGTGGCAAAGTGCGATCCGGCAGCCGATATCCGATATGAAAAAGTAGTGAATAGTGTCACATTTTCTTCTATAAATAGCCAAGTTTCCTCTTCATTTCTCACACCATTTTGAAGAGCAAAACCGATTCTAGAGAGAGGATTTTAGAGAGAGGTGCTCTGGGAAAATCTGTAGCGAAGCTCTGGGATATCAGAAATCCTGGTCATGTCATACATCCGATTGTATCACTATCCATTATGCCTTAACCTTACATCCGACCGTATTGTTCTGCTCGTGCATATCTGATTATGTACATTCCTCATTGTGCTTTAACCTTACATCCGATCCGTATTGTTCTCGGCCGTGCATATCCGATTATGTACATTCCTCATTGTGCTTTAACCTTACATCCGACTGTATTGTTCTGGCCGTGCATATCTGATTATGTACATTCCTCATTGTGCTTTAACCTTACATCCGACTGTATTGTTCTGGCCGTGCATATCTAGGACAAGCAAAGACGCCTAGGAGTAGCACCAAGACTTCTTTCTGTTATACTTTTGAAACACTCTTGTACCGCTGTTTAAACAGCAAGACATGCTACCATGGGTATTTTAACATATATATCAGTTACTCAATCGCTCCGGTGCACTACTCTGATCATTTTGAAATGATGTTAAAAAAAAAAAAATTATACTGCTTTAGAAAAGTCGGGTTGTTACATTTGGTATCAGAGCAGTAGTCCTGGCATGGATCTGACTAAGTTATTACGTTCTACATTAACTCGATAACCCCGATATCGGTATCCGATCACTCGATCACTCGATATCGCCTTTGATCACTCGATAACCGCCGCTTGTACCGGACGTTAATTCCATTCTAGCACAGCTCATACACTGAGCTAGGCCACGCCGGATGAGACTCCGAGACCAGGAGGACGAGGTAGATAACCTCGAGAGGGACCGATATCCGATCGTGACCCATGTTGAAAATTTCTATCGAGGAACCATTACGTATTTCCATACTCTTACTCAAGGCCGGATTAGATCCACTCATCATCATTTTCTACGTATCCATTGTTGGAAATTCAAAACAAATCGCCAGTAGTTAAGAGACGACTCTTAGCAAAGCCACGGGACAGACGGAAGAGCTACGTTGAGAAAAAGGGAAGACCTCTGTAGTTCAAAACCGAACCAATCCACACATAACATAGTGATAATCATTATCAAGTTTCTTAAGTAACAAATCACGAAAGTATCATTAAGTATAAGGTATTTTATGTTGCCACGGTGTATGGGAACCATGGGAACATAATATATCGAGTACAACATGATATCCATGAGTATGAGATATATGGTATTGCTGCGGTGTATGGGAACCATGGGGATACCGTATATCAAAGTACGACATGATGAATGTGTAGTACGCGGTATTATGGGTGCCACGGAAACACTTATGTACGCGGTGTTATGGGCGCCACGGAAACGCTAAAACACTAAAGTACGCGGTGTTATGGGCGCCACGGAAACGCTAAAACACTAAAGTACGCGGTGTTATGGGCGCCACGGAAGCAATATATATAAAGTACGCGGTGTATTGACGCCACGGAAACCCTAAATATCAACCTAAAACATGATAAAAACTTTATAAATCAAGCTGAAACGAGTTCTCAATCGCCAGGAGGAGCGGTCGCGTACAAAGTAAGGATCCGATGCGTGAAGTCCAAAGTCTGAATAGGACGGAGATTTGTGGGTAGAGTGCAAATTTCGAGGACGAAATTTTGTTTAACTGGGGAGAAATGTAACACCCCAAAATCGACTTAGGGAAAATATCATAAATGAGTAAATATACCTATTGAAAATAGGTGAATATGAGGTCTCAAACACCTTGTATTGAATTTACCTTGTTGTTAAGGTAATTTCTCTTGAAATTAGATAATTTGCAATTAGGTCCCTAAAACGTTTGGGAATTTGCAAATAGGTCCCTAAGCACATTATGGGTTATAAATACCTGTGAAAGCTATAAAAGAAACAAGTAAAAATCTACTTGAAATAGGGAAGGATATTGTCCCTAATTTAGGTAATTTATTAAGTTACAAACTTGGAGAAATTGTAGAAGAATACCCAAAAAGTATTGAAATGACCGTAATACCCCCGTAGATGCTAAGATAATACAGAACACATGGAAGCAAATGTGTCAATGTAAAAGTCATGAGGTAATGAGGTGTGATAAATTGATAATTAAGAAAACTATCAACTATTGATAAGAAAGTAATTAAGTAATATTGGGCTAATTACTTAAGCATAAGCAAGGAAAATTCAAGAATAATTATGTAGAGCTCAAAAATTAGTGGAAAGTGGTTGAAAATTAGTAACAAGTATATTTACTAATTAATTGGAAATTTTGAAGAAAAATAGGTGAGTTTAGGTATTTTTAAGCCTAAATGCAAGAATGGACCAATAGGGAAATTTTGTAAAAATTATGTGAAAATAATTATTTAATTAATTAAATAATTAATTAAATAATTAATAATAAAAAAATAAAAATAATAATAAAAATAATAATAAAACGAAAATCAAGGGCAGAGAAAAAAAAATATAAATAAATAATGAAAAGGAAAAAGAGAAAAACAAAATATATATATATATGTATATAAGTTTGCAACTTGCAATTAAAATATAATATAATTAATTAAAGTGAAAAAGGGTGAATAGTAAAATGGGAATTAGGAAACGGATCCTATCTAGAGATCTAGGAATGGGATTCCCAAAGTCAAGGTAAAATATTAATCGGTGGGATTTTATCTTCCGTTAAACTCTTGCGGAAGTTAATTCAAGCCGTTTGTGCTTTTTCCTAATAAGACGAAATAGGAAATTCGAGAAAAGGCCAGATAGCCAAAAGGACGAAAAGGTTATGTTGTGACATTTGGAAAAGAATTGGAAATTTTCATGAACATATTTGGATTCAGTGAATTTTTCTGAAGAGATGGGTTTTTCCGAAAACAGGTTTCGACACCGGACGCGTTTGGACACGTTTTTCGAGAAAGACTCAACTGGACTTTGTTGGAGCCCTATATGGAATCAAAATATAGGTTAACTTGGACATTTCTACTAAGTGAGAATATGTTTTCAAAGTTGTAAATCCAGAATTTTGAGATTTTTCCGAAATCACGCGAATCGGGTACCGATCGGGAACTTATCGGTAGGAAACTTCTCAAACAAGTAGATGACATCACCACCATGACATCATGGCTTTAAATGATGATGTCAGCTGCCAAGTGGCCCGGTGAGGATCGTGACATGTGGCAAAGTGCGATCCGGCGGCCGATATCCGATATGAAAAAGTAGTGAATAGTGTCACATTTTCTTCTATAAATAGCCAAGTTTCCTCTTCATTTCTCACACCATTTTGAAGAGCAAAACCGATTCTAGAGAGGATTTTAGAGAGAGGTGCTCTGGGAAAATCAGTAGCGAAGCTACAGGACGCTGTAAATCCTAATTTGCCGCCGTTCTTACGCCAGACGAGCCGTTGTTGGAGATTTCACGATTTTCCGTAAAACGTGCTAGAAATACCGTAATCCGTCAACGAAGGTATGTTCGCGGATCGTATCACTATCCATTATGCCTTAACCTTACATCCGACCCGTATTGTTCATTCCGGCCGTGCATATCTCGATTATGTACATTCCTCATTGTGCTTTAACCTTACATCCGACCGTATTGTTCTCAAAGCGTGCATATCCGATTATGTACATTCCTCATTGTGCTTTAACCTTACATCCGATTGTATTGTTCTCGCCGTGCATATCTGATTATGTACATTCCTCATTGTGCTTTAACCTTACATCCGACCGTATTGTTCGCCGTGCATATCGATTATGTACATTCCTCATTGTGCTTTAACCTTACATCCGATCGTATTGTTCGCCGTGCATATCCGATTATGTACATTCCTCATTGTGCTTTAACCTTACATCCGACCGTATTGTTCTCGCCGTGCATATCTCGATTATGTACATTCCTCATTGTGCTTTAACCTTACATCCGACTGTATTGTTCGGCCGTGCATATCGATTATGTACATTCCTCATTGTGCTTTAACCTTACATCCGATCGTATTGTTATTGCCATACATATCGATTATGTATTCCCTATGTCGATCATAGTAAATGTTGCCAAGATATTTGAATGTCATCGTACATATATGTTGTATATAAACATGAGGTTAACTGTTACTCGAGATCCAATGTGGTAAATTGGATCTCGGCTCTAACATAGCGTCGGTGTTCGGGAGGACCGAGGATCGAGGAGAAGGACAAGCAGCACGCCTAGGAGTAGCGGCTGAAGACTTCTTTCTGTTATACTTTTGAAACACTCTTGTACTGCTGTTTAAACAGCAAGACATGCTACCATGGGTATTTTAACATATATATCAGTTACTCAATCGCTCCGGTGCACTACTCTGATCATTTTGAAATGATGTTAAAAAAAATAAATTATACTGCTTTAGAAAAGTCGGGTTGTTACACCTTTAAACCTAAAAAAAAATGAAAGAAAGAAAGAAAGAAAAAATAATAATAATAATAAAATATGCAAACAAAACCCTTGGGTTGCCTCTCAAGAAGCGCTAAATTTATAGTCTTCAGCCAGACTTCTCAAAACAAACCACTAATCATAAGTATCAAACACCATAATTACCTTGTCTTCATTTCTTTTCAAACAACAAGGTATCTCACACAAAAATTGATTATTCAAGTTAATTACTTGTACTTCCTTAATCGTAGACAATCGTGGAATACAAGTATTCACTGAATTCAAATTAAGCACCACATGCATATCTTTGAAAATAAATATAGGCACATCCAAGAATTTAGAGCATCCAATAAAATCAATTTGACTCTCATCAGTAAGAGTCAACACTTCAAGAGTAGGGTCATGAACAACAACAATTGGGACATCTACATCTATTGGATCACCCACATCACAATCCTTAGGCTCCACAGTAGAACCTCTTCTAAACATCCAATATTCTCATCTAAATCAATGTCAAGCTTACAATCACTTTCTACATTATCCATAGTCTCATGCAATTCCACACCTTCAACTTCCTCACAATAATCATTATTAGCGTAAGAAGTGGTCATCAGGTTTAATTTCTCTAATGCTTCCCCACACTCCTCAACTAATCTTTCCAAATTAGATTTTTCCCTGCACTCAATGGTGTGTTCTTCAACATTCGAATAAGAGTAACAAGGAGGGGTATTTTCATAAGAACAATAGACATATGGATCCATAAAATTTTGTTGCTCAAAACCTTCACTATGACAAAATGAGTTATCAAAACAAGCTTGGTTCCTAGTGAAATCATCTCTCACAAAATGACTAGTTGTATTATATGGACAATATTCATATAAATGATTCCCTCCACAATAAACACAAGACATGCAAACATATTGAGAAGAATCAACATATGGAATACAACTATCATTTATGCTCCTTTGATGTTGCCTATATTCATTCAAAGAATTTAAAACAGCAATCAATCCTTCTTGTGTAGAAGACAAAGAATTCATCTCCTTCTCATCATTAAGACCAGTTGGTTGCCAATTGAAATCCATTTTTTTTTTTAGAAAATATTTACACACTCAAACTCAAACTACTAATGCTCAATCAATTCTGACCAAGATAATTAGGAGTTTTATTAAGCGTCATGTAATTATCCAATCTAGAGTTTCAATAACTACTCTTAGTGTTGAAATAAAACTATTCCCCGGCAACGGCGCCAAAAACTTGATAGCGACTTGGCAAGTGCACCGTCGTTACAAGTAATAAAGTTGTGAGAAAGAGATCGTCCCACGAGGAATAGTATTACAGCCCACTAATTAGTTATTTCACTTTAGTTGGATGGAATAGAGTAATAAGGGTGATTTGTAACTAAAAAGGTTTTAAATAATTAAATAAAAAAATAAGAATCAAGAATTTCAAGAACTTTTTAGAAAAGATGATTAATAGAGAAAAACGCAAACTAGGGCATAGAATTCCCTATGTTCCTCTAAGTATTCGAATTAAATCCCTAATTGACTGTTATTCCCATAACCGACGATCAATTCTCTAATATTTAACTAAGTCCCAATGTCTTGATGCTACCTTAGTCGTTATCTTTAAAATAACCTAATGTCTCAAGATATTTAGAAAGATTATGTAAACCGAATTATAAGATCACATAAATTTGTAAGCCTATGTCTAGGTCATGCAATTTTATGATGAATTAAAGGTTCTCGTTAAGTGCACCAACATCTCTATTGTCATGCACTAACCTATGGGCAATCTAAAAGGTGATCAGTCTTTTGAGAAGGCTTTAAGTAAATATAACTCATTCAATATGGTAAATAACATTCAATAGAGAATTTCAAACAAATACTCAAATTAACATAGGGTTCATCCTCGCCCTAACTACTAAAGAAAAACTAGCCAAGCATGGCTAGGTTACCAAAATAAAAGAAGAGATGAAAACCAAAATTCTCCTGCGAATTCTTTTGCATCTTTTTGCTTCTCGTTGTGCGTCCGTCAATTCCTTTTTGTTCGCGTCTTTATTTATTTTTGTCCGTCTTTTCTTTCTATCCTTTGCTCGTCTGTGTGTGCCTTGTATATATATTGCCTAGGTTGCAATCTATTAATTCATCTTTCTTTCTTCGTGGGCCCGTGTGTGATCTCGCTTCTTGGTTCTTTTTCAAAGGATATATCATATCCTTTTCATTCTAATATAGTATAATATTATATTATCATATAATATATATAATATATAATATTATAATATATCTTTTCAATTTAATTTGTTGCCCTTTTCTAGATCACATAATATCTCCTGCAAAATAAGAATAGGATATCAATAGATTTTACGTTATAATATTCTTTTATCTTAGATTTGATTAAAAGATAGATAAATATATTAAATAGGTAGAATATTAATAAATTCAATCCAATATATCCCAGAATCTATCCTTATTTAATTATAAAATATCTACTTATCACTCGTATAATTCCAGGTTCGTTGACCGGGTCATCCTAGGATAAAGGGAAGTTGTCACCTGCCCGGGTTTGGCTTTTCACCAAAGCGTCCGAACATTTTGACCTGATCAGGGTCGGCATGTCAGTTCCGCTTGATATCCTGGAGTAAGTTAGGAAGCGTCCGGGCTGCGATAGCTCTACGGAGACAACTACCTCCGACCGAAAAGCCGGGTTTTATTCTTCGGCCGTATTTGAATTACGATCGGGTTCAGTGACCCTGTATTTTCTCCTTCGTTTCTGTCTTTGTCGTTAGAGCAATTTGAGGAGATTGAATCAATGCTCTCGACTGAGAGTTTCTTTAGACGGAGCCCGGATTTTAACCGTATTAAGTGTAACCGGGGTCCTCCTTCAAAAATTCACTCGGAGCCGGGATTTTAACCAGATTCGGTATAACCGGGTCCGCCTTCAAAAATTCACACCGAGCCGGGAATTTAACCAGATTTGGTGTAACCGGGGTTCGTCTTCAAAACTTTACACGGAGCCTGGATTTTAACTAGATTCAGTTTATCCGAGGTCCGCCTTTAAAAATTCACACCGAGCCGGGAATTTAACCAGATTTGGTGTAACCGGGGTCCGCCTTCAAATTTACACAGAGCCGGGATTTTAGCCAGATATGGTGTAACCGGGGTCTGCCTTCTTTTCCTTTTGGAAGTTTCAAAGAAGTAGTGTTGGTGGCCCAAACACCGACCTGACCTGCATCATTCAAAACCAGATTTCCATTGCTAGGAAGGGTAAGTGTCAAACCTTTTCCGTTCACCAATACGTCACGATTCTCCGTCCAAATGACAGTCAAGTTTTCCAGGTGTAGAAGGAAAATGGTCCAGATCACCAAATAGTGATAAAGTTCCACTCTGGTTTCTTAGATATTGCCATAATAACGCAAACCATGATGGCGTTGGCTTTTGAGTGGGTTCTGGGTCCCAGTACACTTTATTTTTTAAATTTCCAATCAAATGGCATAAATGCAGAAAACAATTCACTCAACTGGTGAATATTGAAAACTGTAAGGTTGGTCTTAGAAGACTTGGCAATAGCAAGAAGTCAGCTCAATATAGAGAATGCTTTGATCAACTATTCGACCCGAACCTGCTCGCAAGAAGATGTATTCTAGTTCATCACAAATGAAATAAGAAATCCCTTTTGAAACTTTTAACAATACGCGGCAAAAGGAAGCAAAGGCAAATCATATGCCTCCATGCCAACATCATTATCAACCGAATCCTCCAAGCAATATTCCAACAATACGAGCTTGAATGGTCTGCTCATATTTACATAAGTTTGTCATTCTTTAATAACCTGGCATACTGTACCTGGAGTAACCACCTTTCCCTTTGAATTTATGCGAGACAGCAGTTCATGTTGCCTCCATCCAGTGAAAAGCTTCTGGTCTCGTCGTACATTTTCTTCGTTTTATTTTCCCGCAATCGACCATCGACATGTTGATCAAAGACGCTCCGGGAATTACTCGGTTGTTTCCGGCCCATTTCAAGAACTTAGTTACATGATGGCTAACAACTTGGAAGACTCACGTTGAGTTTTAATGAAAGAACTTTGGTTGATGGACGATGGGCCAAGGCCACAGCGATACATGAGTTGGATTTTACTACTAGCTCTTGAATGTATCCCATTCAACAGTCAACACTAAAAATAAGGTTCCTCTCTCCACAAGAAGTAGCAGATTACCTCAGAGCCTAACCTAATAGTCAACTTGGACCAATCAAATTTTAGGCCGAAAGTACTCCATCGCAGCTTCCTCAATAAAGCAGAATACAGCATTATCACGAGAGGTAAGCCAGCAAGCCCAATACACAACCAAAATCCAATACAGCATAGGGTGACGGCAGAAGCATGAAATCAAAGAAAAGATCCGTAATTCATAGAAGATTGACCGAAGAACAGATTTGCATCGTTACATATTCGTGCTCAATGGCGATTGAAACTGGATTTCCGGCGTCTCAATCCAAGTCCGAATAGCGAGCGCTCTCATCTCGTGCTTATAACTGTACGAGCAATTTATAAACCTCATTTGGAAATAAAAGCATTGGAGGAAACAGATATATCAACGAAGTCGGTCAATCCCCCGCAATCGAGAACTTGATCACAAAGCCGAGACTCCAATTAGAAAAATTAGGTTTTGAAATCGAATGAGTTTCTTGGGCTCAAGAGACGGCGAAGTCGGAATCTCCTCTTTTCTTGCCTCCGAAACTAGAATCGGGAAGACTCGCCAATTTATCCATCGCAAGCTCAGGGGCAAGTAAAAACCTCATTAAGTGGAGGAAGGCCAAAATCCTTTCGCAGATGTTACACGCCGGGACTTTAGTGAAGAATCACCTTTACGTTGTGGAGATGTTGCAGAAGAACATCAATTGACCAGGACTCAATTCAAAGGACACCGTCGTTGGTCACATCAAATCACGCATCCTGAACATCAACGAAAAGGAAATTGGATTTTCAGGTAATTGCCCATGCAAGGGCATCTGGCTATTGCTTCTGGTATTTACCATCATTGGTCATGGGGATAGAAATTTACAGTCCCCACGGTCGGCGCCACTGTTCTGGTGTAGAACACAGATTGTCTAGCCCTAAGGGGCTAGGATGTTGGTATAGATGAGGACTTGACCTAGGAGTGATTCCTAGGGCCTACGTACCCTGAAGAGGGATCAAAGTCCACGTAGTTCGAGTATTGATGGAGGCGTTTAGCCTAAAGGGGTCTGTATGCTCTGTGACGGCTGTATGTGAATAGCCGGAGCGTAGACCGTTGTAGAAGATAGCTGTAGAAGATAGATGTAGAAGATAATTGATCGATCCTGATCTCTTAGGTTCACGCTCTATATGTAGATGGCTCCCACGTTGTGCGTGTCCAAGGATCGTGCAAACCGCCCTGGTCATGGCTGGGTCCCACAGTTAGTGGGTTGTGATAGTGAGGTAGTGGGCCTTGACTAGGTCCATAACAGTTTGTATAAAAAATTATTTTTAGGCAAATATAAATGGTGATTCCTTTGTTGAAAGGGGTATTTTGGGGAAAGCAAATTTTTATTAATCAAACTTAAGTGTCAACTAATGATTGAGGGGATGAAAATGAAATCTCAAATATGTAAGAGAAGTTTTTATAATATGTATTTTAATTTCAAGAGATATTTTTATACGTTTTTAAAATATTTGGAAGGTTTATGTAACTTTGATAAAATAGAGGGTTGATCAATGTATTTTACTCATAATCTAATGATACATAGGACTGGAGGGAGTATTGAACAGAACTTGCGTGCTAAAATGAACCAAGCAATTTTTTTGGAGGTCGGATAACTTGACAATTGAAGCGAACCTAATAAAAATCAGATTGGGCAGTGTTAGATTCAGTGACAGAGCTAAAACTTTAAGTTTATGTCCGCACAATTAGTGAGGGGGATTCGGGGGTTCGAGGGCAGCGCCCCCAAATTTTTTTTTATGAAAATTTTTAAATACATTAAAAAAACAAAAGAATATAAACAAAAAAAAAAGAAAATTTAAATTTAACATAGAAAAATAATAATCAATAGTCAACTAAGCTATTACAATAGAACGATTATAAAATCATTCTTCGATTATTCATTCCTTGAAAATATTGCATTATATCTTCATCATCAATCTTATCAAACATATCACGTTCAACATAAATTAGCACGCATGAGTTAAACCAATCATTAATTATCCGATTGCACAACTTATCCTTAACAAAAGTCATTGCAAAAAAATGAGATTTTTCTAAACTACACAACCCAACAAAGCAAGTGATTTTTCCATATAACATCTTATATCAAAGAAAATGAGAATCTACGAAAGAGGGACAACTGCACACGTTTATTCCCTCAAATCAATCAACACACAAATTAATTTATTTTTATTCTTATTATGTGTGTGTATGAAACAATTTATAATTTTTCTAGTTTTTGTAAAATGTTTTTCTCCTTTCTCTTTCTTCTGCTTCAAATGTCTTCTCTTTCTCTCCCACACACGCAAATATCTGCCCCCAGCACAACAATAATACTATATGTCTTTATCCTCCTCTCTCTCTCTCTCTCTCTCTCTCTTCCCCATCCCTCACCCACCACTCGTCGCCTCCGTCCTCCGCCATGGGCCTACCGCCTCATCACCGTCTTCTCCACCGCAACGCCAATCACCAGCAGCAACACAACCACCGCCTACCAACCTTCATCATAGCCTTCACTTTTCTCTTATTCTCTTCTGCTTCAGCGATGACCCTCCCTCCACTCCCAAGTAAGCCAAAAAAAACAGAGACACACAAGTTTGTGTCTGCAAGTGCGGACCTTTGCCCCAACGTGGCTCCGTCACTGGTTAGATTGATGAATATTTCTCCGATTTTAGCTATTTAAAATATTCACATAAATTCTGAATAGCAATGTTGTTTAACATTGATGCCCTTGTACTTGCACATTTTTCGCATAATAATGTAAATAATATGACGCGTTTTAATGTATTCTTTATCAAACATTTCATAACCCCCCCCCCTCTACATTTAATACTATAAGACCACTAATCATTAGAAGTAACAAAGGTGTTTGAAGTCACACCCTCTGCTAGTTTTAGGTTGTGTGTGTGTGTATATTATGGGATGGGAGTGGAGGATTCGTCTTTTTGTGTTTCCTCCCCTCCTCACCCACCCTTGTCTGTCATTATTTTTCCAGTCTAAATACAGTTGGATAAACACCTTAGAAAGAGTGATACTCTCTTATGTAAAGAGTGATACTCTCTTATGTGCTTAAGATAAGATATATTTACATAATTCGATTATATTAAAAAAGTTAGTTAAATTAGTTAATATGACATGTATTTTTTAAAACACTCTAGTTATCTTTTATACCTCCATCCTTCCCCCTCCTCATTAACCATTGTTGAAGAAGCATCAATAGGGGTAAATTAGGAAAAGATGAACGAATATTAAAATTAAGTCTTATATTGATGATCAAAATTAAGTTCTCAAATATGTCTTATATTAAGGACCGAAAATGAAGCATATTTGTATAAATATTGTTATAGGTTTTCAAGATTCAAGTTTTTTTTTTCCTTTCATTAAATGAATCCTATACTACCTAAATTTTTGAATTGAAACAAATCTATAGGCAATTTTAGAAGGTACATATTATAAATAAACATTTACTCTATTATTATTTTTTGTTTTAAAACATTCGAATCATGATCAAGTTATAATGTATAACTGTTATGGAATTTCCAAATTATGCAAATGTGGCTATTATCTTTATGGGAATCTTGATATATTGTTGGGTTTAAACCCATTTCTCTTAAGCCCAATCTGGGTAGATGCTCATTTTTCCTCTTTCGAGAGGGAAGTAAGCGGCATAGTCTTCATCAACTTCCTGTTGATGATTTCCTCTATGTGCAGCGTTACAGTACAAGGATTTTTCACAGTGTATTACTTGTTTAGGTTCTGTTGTTGGAATTTTTACTTTGTGTTGGTGGTTTGATGTGTTTGTTAACAAGGATGGTTTCTTTAGAGTAGTTGTGTCTGAAGGTTGGGGTCAGATGGAGTACTTGGGATGAGCAGAATTCTAAAACTACAGAATCAAAAATAAATAGATCCCATGTTAATTTTTTTAACAAAAAAATCTCCCCAAAAAAAACCCATCCAAGTTAAATAAAACTACCAAGTCTCATTCTTTTTTCACACAATTCAACAAACACCTTATAAGTATTCAAAATAGCACAATAATTAAGCCAGCATCTTAATTCACAAGGCAGAAATCATAAACTTCCCAGCATCCACATTCAAACAAATTTACCAAGCTCATCAAACTAAAATTATAAGCTTATATAAACTTCAACCATCCTTCTTGCACCACACCGCCACAATACACACACACAAATTATTACTCCTCCCGTATCCAGTATTGCACTATCCTATATTTAAGGCGGAGGTAGTATAACTTAGCACATGCCCACAAACCCCACGGCAGCCACACCAATTCAAGAAAAGAGAGGAACTTTCGTACATGCCACCACACCCACCCACGTATATAGAGCAGAGGCGTAGAAACAGACGAAGGAGACTCCTGAAATCACACACACAGCAACGATACGGGGGGAGAAAAACGCAACCCCACGCACCCACAGCAGCTAGCAGAAACGATGAAGAAGGGAGAACGAACGCGGCCGGCACACGGGCCTCAATCGAACACACTCATACGATCAGACGGAAGGGGAAGCGAGATAAACGGAGGACGGCGGGAGGGTATCCAAAAACAAAAGGAGATTTCACTTCAGACGAGGCGCGGAAATTTCCCTTCGATGCCAAAATACAAGAAGATGACTAATATATCCTTATTTGATCAATATTATTATATATATTTTACAAAACTCCTCTTAATTTTGGATTAGTTACATATAAGGGAAAATTCCAATTAAATGCCATTTGAATTTGTAAAATCCCCAGAAGTCTCCCGAATTTGTAAAAAGACTGAGAGGTACCAATGACCTATGAGGGATATGCAAATTCGGGTGAAATTACCTTTTTACCCTTAGTTTTAAATAATTTAAAAAAATAAAATACCCTCACCGCCGGCCAGCCGCCCCGCCGGTGGCCGGCCGCCGCCGCCGGAGGGCCACCCCGCTGATGGCCGGGCTCGGCAATTCTCGAGAATTGGTTCCACACTGATAAGGGGGTTGTAGAAGATTAGAAGAAATGGGAGGGAACAAGAAGGGAGAGAGGCAGAACGGCTGCGCTCCTCATTCAATTCAATATATTCAACATAAACTGATTCAATACATCTCTTCCTCATTAGTCTATAGGCCTATATATAGTATATTACTAGGCAGGACTCTCAAGGCCCACTAACTACTCCTAACTGCCATAATAGATACTAACTAGTACTAATAGTACAAACTAACTAATATAACTGACTCCCTAATTAACTAACTAATATGTGTTTACAATTTACATATCAATACTCCCTTCCCAAAAACATCCTTGCCCTCAAGGATGAAAGACAACAAAACACAAAACTAAACCTCAAAAAACAGAACTGATGCAAAAACATAGGCTGAACTTCTGGAAAACTTCTAAGTATAGCAAAATCGGTGACTTGAAGATATTGCTCCCACATGTGCTTTTCTTTTCCTTCAGATTACGTTTTAGCACTGGTGCATACTATTCCTCCTTTGCTGTCCCATTTACGTAGCAAAACTTGTAAGGCTTGATAGAAAAGATCCATTGCAACAATGAACTTGGGCCATTTGCTTGGAAGTTTAAGCCCATATTCCGATCTGATAAGACCTAACCCAAGTGTCTCTTAAAATACTTTTGACACAGAAGAAATGCTATCCAGCTGTAACCCATCAACACTCTTCTGCCCAGAAATAAATTGCAAGCCAGCTGTACCCCTTCAAAATACTTCGATTTGGAGAATATGAGGGACACTGGAAGTTTGACTTTTCCAACTGCAAATCCCTATTCAAGTCAGATTTTCCGAAATTTTCTTAGTTTGTCACTCAACTTCAACTCCAACTCTTGCTTTCTTCGTCTTCTTCTTCTTCTTCTTCTTCTTTTTCTCAAAGAACATAAGCTCCCACACAACAACATTGTGATTAACTCTCCCCTGTACCAAATCAGATTCACACTCAAGGCAGGAATGAGTTTATCACATCCCAAAGTCAAATTCATGCCATTTTTTCCCTTTGCTGCCAGCTGTAATATGAAAAATATGGAACCTAACTGTTCTTTTGACTTTTCAAATATAGCTCTTCTTGCAGCACGTGTGCAAACATGATTTTCACGTCCCAAAGGACCTTCGAGATGCAAAGCCACTGCCATGCTTTTTTCCCTCGTTTCCATCTTACGCTGACCACTCATTCAATACTCGTTGTTGCCATAAGCGGAGACAAGTTCAGGCGTTGAACAAAAAGTAGCCACCGGCGACTTTTGAGTGAGCGGTGTCCCCTAGATGTAACATCTCGTTTTCACAAGCAGTATAAATTTTTTTTTTCATTAAACATCATTTCAAATCATCAGAGTAGAGCAACAGAGCGATTGAGTAACTAATATGTATATATAAAATGCCGTAAGTCTGGCTGGTTACAATAGCGGTACAGTAACCGCATGGTTCAAAAGTGATGTACAACAACAAAAGGAAGTCTTTCGCCAGAACGTCAAAAGGAAGTCTTCAGTCGTGTCTCTATGCGGCATGCTTGTCTTTATCCTCGTTCCTTGGTCCTCCCGACCCTGAAGCTATATGGAGAGCTGAGGTCCATTGCAATCGGACCCCAGGTAACGGTTAACCTCATATTTACATATACAGTATATGGACTATAGACAAACACAAAGATCAACGGTATAAGAACACATAGTACAAGCATCTCCAAAACATGAGTACCTCAGCGGCACATAGGCCCCCGCAGCAGAACCACGCGGCACCTAGGCCCCTGAACCCTGGCGGCACCTAGGCCTCTGACAAGCGTATCCTGGCAGCACCTAGGCTACTAACAAGCGTATCCCAATACCTAGCAACCATAACAACAATACATAAACATACAATACACATAGCACATACACACATAACATAAATATCAGAGTCAGGGTTACTAGTACGCGAACGTATCTTCGTTGACGGTAGACGGTATTTCTGTCGGAATACGGTACGACAGTAGGTCAGAACGTAATCAGGGATATCCTATCAATATAACAACGTACTTGTTAAGGATCCATCATTACGACGGACATTTTTAGTCAAAATGACCATTTTACCCCTGACCCTTAATCGGCGAAATTTCGCCAGCACTTCGTTACTTTGACTCTAATCTTCCAAAATTTTGCCATAACTCCGACCCCATCATGAATTTCAAAATTAATGACTAAAATACCCCTAACATATGATATGTAATCATACTTGGAAGATTAAAGACCAAAACAACATTTCTACTATAACTACCGAATCGAAAACTAGAACTTAAGACTCTATCGAAAAACTTACTCGAGCTTGTTGCTTTTTCCTCCGAGCTTCTCTCTCTAAAACCTCTCTCTATGTTTCAAATTTGCTAAGGCAAATGGTGTGAAAATGAAGAGAACCAAGGGGTCTATTTATAGAGTTTTTCCATGAATTTCAACCCTTGGATCAACTTTATGAGATCAAATCCTAGCCCTTCATTTTGGAAACTTTGCAAACAAGTTTTCCCTCTCTCCTTCCTCTCTTGGCCGACCTGCCCTATGCCCCCAAAGTCCAAAAATGTGCTCAAGTGGTGCCATCTTGCATAGCTTCTGGAAGGTTTCTACCGATAAAGTCCCTGATCGGTGTCCAAATCGCGTAATCTTGCAAAATCTCAAAGATTCAGAATCACAACTTTGAAGCCCCTTTCTTACTCACTAAAAATTCCTGGGCTAAATGAAGTTTTGATCCCTTCCAGGTCTTCTCCTGGCCCCGCCAAGTTTTACTAAAAACGTGCGGTTACGGAACGAACTTCGAAATCATCAACCTCTCGGACAAAAATTCACTGATTCCAAATATGTCCAGATAATTATCAACTCATCCCTAGATGTTGAGTTATAATTTATTTTCTTCAAACTCCAGTTCGTGACTATCTGCCTTTTTCACAGATTACCCTATTTCGTCTTATTACCTAAGTATTCTACCAATCACGGAAATGACTTCTGAGACAACCCATTCCGAGATAAAATTATACTTGTCTCTAATATACTCTGACCTTCAAAACCTTGTTCATGGTTTTCTAGATAGGATTTAATCTCTATCCGTGGTCATTTATCCTATTTGCTTTTCACAGAATATTCCATAGAATATTCCTTTATATTATTATTAAATTTCAAAAATCTTATCTCCTTATCCATATTGAGATTTTCAGTCATTTTTTATTATTATTTTATTTATTTTCATTTTTATTTAATTAATAATTATTTAATATTATATAAAATAATTATTTAATAATTTTTTTACAAAATTTCCCTATTGGTTCATACTTTTTTTTAAGCTTAAAATTACTTAACCTCACCAATTTTCCTTCATATTTTCCAATTAATTAGCAAATACATTTTATGCTAATTTTAGCCATAAACCACTAATTATGGGGTTTTACATAATTATCTTTGGATTTTTCTTTGTTTAAGCTTAAGTAATTAGCCAATAATTACTTAATTAATCCCCCACTAATTGTTGATAATTTTCTTATTTAGAAATAATTATTTCCTCACAACAATTGGACTTACATTGATATTTTATGCTTTACATAAAATATTAAAAATCACGGGGTCAATAATGATCCCGGAATACTTTTTAATTTTTCTCTAAATGTAATACCCTAAAAATCGTATTTATGATCAATATCAATGTAGAGAAAAATTACTAATACGATTTTTAGGGTATTACATTTAGAGAAAAATTAAAAAGTATTACGGGATCATTATTGATATCATTATTAATCTTCCAAGTATGATTAGATATCATATGTTAGGGGTATTTTAGTCATTAATTTCGAAATTCATGATGGGGTCGGAGTTATGGCAAAATTTTGGAAGATTAGAGTCAAAGTAACGAAGTGCTGGCGAAATTCCGCCGATTAAGGGTCAGGGGTAAAATGGTCATTTTGACTAAAAATGTCCGTCGTAATGATGGATCCTTAACAAGTACGTTGTTATATTGATAGGATATCCCTGATTACGTTCTGACCTACTGTCGTACCGTATTCCGACAGAAATACCGTCTACCGTCAACGAAGGTACGTTCGCGTACTAGTAACCCTGACTCTGATATTTATGTTATGTGTGTATGTGCTATGTGTATTGTATGTTTATGTACTGTTGTTATGGTTGCTGGGTATTGGGATACGCTTGTTAGTGGCCTAGATGCTGCCAGGATACGCTTGTCAGAGGCCTAGGTGCCGCCAGGGTTACGCTGCAGGGGGCCTATGTGCCGCCAGTGTACTCATGTTTTGGAGATGCTTGTACTATGTGTTCTTATACTGTTGATGCTGTGTTTGTCTGTAGTCCATATACTGTATATGTAAATATGAGGTTAACCGTTACCTGGGGTCCGATTGCAATGGACCTCAGCTCTCCATATAGCTTCAAGGTCGAGAGGACCAAGGAACGAGGATAAAGACAAGTAGGCCGCATAGAGACTCGACTGAAGACTTCCTTTTGACGTTCCGGCGAAAGACTTCCTTTTGTTGTTGTACATCACTTTTGAACCACGCGGTTACTGTACCGCTGTTGTAACCAGCCAGACTTACGGCGTTTTATATATACATATCAGTTACTCAATCGCTCTGTTGCTCTACTCTGATGATTTGAAATGATGTTTAATGAAAAAAAATAATGCTTGTGAAAACGGGATGTTACACTGGAAATTCTCAAGAGAGTCTAGAGTCGATGACCCACCTTCTCCTGATCCGATTTCCGCACTGTTTCTGGAGAGCACAGAGTCAGTTTTCAAAGACATTAAAGGGACCGAACAAGATTCTGCAGGTTCTGGGCAAACAGCTGCCTCTTGCACTTCGACACACTCATGGGTGGAGTCCGAACAAGACCCACCTCTTTCTTGAACTTCAGAGACTTCTTGAATAATTGGGCCCTGATCTGGAATTGCTGGCAGAGGAACCTCACCATCTCCGTGAGTTGTCTTTTCCACACTTACCCACACTTCTGAACTGCGAAACTTCTTTGTCACATTTGAAGGCCTCGGGATGGAGCCACAATTGCTCCATGTCGGCGTTCTTGGCATGCTTATGCCATTTAGAGGCCCAAAACGAATCTGAATGGCGCGTTTATATGCATGCCATGAAACCGCCCTGCCTTGTTCTTCTTCCATAAAGGCTTGATGCCATATGTAACCTTTATCATCAAGATTGACACTTGCTAGCCGTATCTTCCAGTTGTCACGGGTATTGTCGATCTCGAAATATCGTTCACAACTGTACAGCCACCCTTCAATGTCTTGCCGTTGGAATCGTGGAAATTCAATTTTGGTTTGCCGAGTTGGAAGAGTGTACTCCGCCCCTTGGCGTTGCTGGTAAGGACCTTTGTGACGATCTCCATTGTTTTCTTGAACTTCTTCTACCCGATGGTGACGTTCCTTTTGCGCGGCGGTGAGGGCTGCGAACTGGTTGGTAATGGCCGCTTGTATCGCTTTCGGAATGTCAGTGATTTGATTGGTAATGGCCGTTTGAATCGTATTCGGGAGTTCTGCTATAGTCGACTCCAATGCTCGTACACGTTCAATCAGATTGTTTGACATGGCTGTAGTTAAAGCTTGGGAACGTGTTGACACCATGCAATGAATTGACGTGACTCTGTGCTGTCGGTGTTAAAGAATGTAGACTCTGTGCTGTCGGTGTTGTGACAAGACAGAGACTCGGCTTGACGTGTCGACCCACAATGAATGCAAGCCTCAGTATGGTGACGAGGCAGAGACTGATCTTTGAAAGTGCTGGGAATGATGTGTCGACACCAACACTGAATGCAGAGGACGTGTCGGTGATACTACTTCGGATTCTTGGTTCTTAAATTGGGCACCCAACGACAGAAGCAAGACTTGAAGATTACCGACCCAACCCCTGCTATCGGAGGAGTCAACGGCCCCCTGCGACGCAATTGCAGATGATGAACTCAGGACTCGTTAACCCGACCCGATGATGATCCCAAACCAGTCGACCAAACTGACGAAGAACCAAAACAAGCCGACGGTACCCAAAATTCAGACTCCGGAATCGACGAAACAATAGACAGAGGCAATTCTACTCACTATTCCGCCCAAATTCAGTAATGCCCAACTGATGAGAAGTCGTTTGTGTTGTCTTTGACCGTTCTTGCTATTTTCTTTTTGAGTTTCTTGGTTAGTTCTCAAATGCCCAATCGAACCTGGTAGAGGATGACTCTGGCTGGAACAAAAAGTGGCACTTGTTTGTTTCTTGATTGGTTTCTTGGCTACCAGCCTTGCCGAGGGAAGAATGGCTATGGCTGATGTAAGAGAGTCAGAATTTCACAGTGGGGGAACCAATTCTTGAGAATTGGCTAACGACTTGTTTTTTTAAAACCAGTCGTTAAACTCAAATTTGCCTCCGTCATTTTATTTTATTTTTTTTTGAGTTACAACGATTGATTTTTTAAAACGAGTCGTTAAACTCAAATTTGTCTCCTTTATTTTATTTTATTTTTTATTTTGAGTTACAACGACTGGTTTTTCAAAACTAGTCGTTGAAACTCAAATTTTTCACAAACCAGAGGAGATTGTGTCGCCGATGAGTCAAACCTGACGATCTGTCAACCATTAAACCAGAGAAGCTTGAATCGTGTATTGGGATCTGAGGGAGAGAGATGAAACCGAGTTTTCCTTAAGATTGCGTGTCCTACGGAGTTTTTCGAAGTTGAGTCCGATGAGTTGGTGTTGGGATCTGAGGGAAAGAAAGCTTGCACACACGACGGCACGAGCAGTAGCCGGAGAAGGAGGATTGATGCAGCTTGAAGGATGGTGATCAGCGACTGATAGAGGGTCACAATAAAGTAAATTAAAAAAGTTAGGCATTTTTATTTCTTTTAATAATGTGGGGTTCACTACAAAAGTAACGTCTGTTAAGCAAATCTGACGGCGATGGTATTTTTGCCCCAATTTTGAAAGTTGATGTGTAGTTTTGCACCGAAAAAAAAAACATTTGGACGTGTTAGGCACTCCTCAGGATAAAACACATGTGTATTTTTGCACCTTTACCCATTAAAAAAATTTACATTATTAGGCCACTGATTAGTTTAGTTAAGGAATTCTCCACTTTTCATTAAGTTTTAACAACTTTTGCTTAATTACTATAAAATTTACATGGGGTTTTCCTTTTTTTATATGTATTTATTGTATGCATGTACGAAATATACAAGAGGTAAAGGAAAATTTTGCTACGGGAAAACTTCCCCGAGGGGCAATTTTGTCATGAAAGTTTTTCGGGAGGCAATTTTGCCCTGAGCATAATCCCAATTAATTTTAACCGTTAGTTGACCAAATATGCTGAGCTAGCAGTCCACATGTCATTTTTGTTAAGGTGCAAATTTGTCCCAAAAATTGTAAATCTAACTTTAAAAAATGATTAAGTAGATGACATATAGACTTCCAATAAAAAAGAAGTACTTCCACAGTTCCACTAGACACAACCATCATAATAACTTAAAAGGTTCTTGACCTATTTTTCTATTTATATTTTCTTTTCTTTTTAAAAAAAAGCATGATATGGAAATGATTTTGTTTTGAAATTGTCAAATATAAGTATTTGAAGAAACCCCATCAACTACTTAAGGACAATTTGCAATTCAGTCTTCACAAAGTATTGGCATTGGCAAAAACATATACACCTAGTGATACACAGATTTCAACTGGGTTTGCCTCTCTCATTGCCTATTATTATGCATGAGAGCCTACTGCTTCTCTAAGCCTATTTACAAATTTAAGATAAAACATGTTGTTATATATGGACTTGTATTCCCATACTCCTAAATAATGTGAGATTTGTTTCTTTGGCACACCTACATAACATTATATTCACAACACTAAATGAACATGAGTTAGGAAACACTCGTGTTAGGAATTTAACTGTCATTCTCGCTTCATTTTTAGGTTTTATAATACTCTTTTTGATGGTAAATGTATGAGTTAGTTAGAAGGTTATTTCAAATTAATCATATTAACTCTTACGTAAGTTTTCATTATTGGACAGGTTCCGGAACATAATGTGTGTAGTGGGGGTCAGTGAAGTGACTGATGTGCACTTGATTTTACAACAGAATAGCGTGATGGGAAGTCTCAAAATATATGTTGTTTTTCGCCAACAATGATGTAACTTGGTGTCCAAACAAACACCATGAATTACATTATTGTCGTTGTTAATGCTTAGTGGATACCAAAGCCAGACAAGACATTCTAATTCAATCTACTTTAAATGCTCTCTATATATACATATTCACGTACAGCCATGGGACTGTACTGTACATTCCCATGCTTCAATAATATTATCATTTAAATACTCATAGTTTCACTAGTAAATTGTATTATTTGAACAGTAAATAGCGTTGAACTTGCAAAAAAAATGAAAGGTTTACATTCACGGCTGGAACAGGGGAAGAGAGGAGAGTAAAACTGAGAGAAGAGGAGACAAAACAATGTTTTTAAGAAGGGACACAAGCACAAGGGGGAAGATGTGAATCGCCCGAGCTCCATACAATGAGTGAGAAAGTGTTTGAAGCAGCAGGCCAACTCTGGGGATTGAATGTAGAGGTTTTATGGAGGAATGGAGAATTTTTGCATGTGAAACTATTGAATTTTGTACTGTAGTGTATGCCAATCCACAAGGAAATAGTAGAGAAGAGACCGGGAGGTTCTGGACAGGATTAGCCACAGAAACCTAGGGGCCATGGATGCTACTTGGCGACTTTAATGACATAGCATCTATAAATTTAGGAAGATGTGATGCATTTACAGATGGATGCTCAGGACAGTGCTAGTGGAAAACATCATATTAACTAACATGAGAATTTCATATTACTATTAGTAAAAAAGGCACCATTCTGTCATGTATGAGAGTATAACTATGATGGGGAAAAAAGACTGAGGCTAGCAAAGGGAAGGAGTGGGAAATGTCAGTTTTATCCCAAACAAAAACAATGGCTAACAAAGAAAAGAAGTGGGAAACATCACAGTTTTATCTCAATCAAAAGACCATTAAGATTGCATCTCGAATTTTGATCCTCCGAAGTAGTCTGTCATCAAAAACCTGGTTTTAAAATCTGAAGTAGTCTGTCATCAAGCACCTAGTAATAAACATTAATAAGCATTATGAAACGTCCTCCATTTTACTTAACATAATCACTGATTTAAGGGTTGATCAACAACTAAGTAATGCATTATCACTTGCCAAAATATACAAAGCAAATCAGAGTATGCAAAATGAGCCCTAACGTGGCAATATACAATCATCCAACATAAACCAAAAAGACAGAAGCACTACTTTTAGCAAAGTAGCCTAAGCTTCCGAAGTCTTCCCTGATAGACCCGCACAGGAACTATCACCTGAAAAATGTGGTAACCATCAATCCAACTTAGTATGAATACTAATATGTGCTGGTGAGGTGCCAAGTGGAACAATTTATATAACAAAGTGTAATATGAGAATCTGAAAGTCTTATTTAATCAAGGTAAGTACATGGGTATATATACAAGAGAAAGGCTAACAGGAAACCCTACAATTATGGATCTAACTTAATCCCTACAAATCAGGGATTCCTAACACTCCCCCTCAAGTTGGAGCATATATGTTTATCATACCCAACTTGTTACAAAGGTACTCAACCCGTGTCCCATTTAAGGCTTTCGTTAAAAGATCTGCTAGCTGGTCATTTGATCGCACGTGCCCTGTAGATACAACATTTTCTTTTATCTTGTCACGAATAAAGTGACAATCGATTTCAATATGCTTCGTACGTTCATGGAACACAGAGTTTGATGCTATATGGAGGCCGCTTTATTGTCACACCATAGTTTCGCAGGTAATACTGTGGTAATGCCGATTTCCTTCATGAGCTGAAATACCCACACAATTTCTTGCGTTGATTGTGACATGGCTCGTACTGTCAGCGCTTGATTTTGACACAATACCTTGCTTTTACTTCTCCGGAGATGCAAATGGCTTTAGTTTCTCTGGATCAATCTTCTCCTTTAGGTCATCAGGAAGTTCCTTAAACATGCTATCATTAAGATCCAGGAACGGATTTGGAATCATGGGAATGTTACTTGGTGCAGCTCCAAGCTTTCCAGTCTCCTTTAACAAATCAAGAACATACTTCCTTTGAGTCAAAAGGATGCCCTTCCTTCTTCTCAATACTTCAATACCAAGGAAGTACTTCAACGGTCCTAAATCTTTCGTTTGAAAGTGGGAGTTAAGAAAGACCTTAAGCTCTGAGATGCTAGCAATGTTACTCCCAGTAATCACAATATCATCGACATACACTACTAGAAGAATCATTCCTGCATCGGATCTTGGTAGAACACAAAATGATCACTCTTACTTTGGTTTAAACCAAACTTCTTGATCACACCACAAAACCTATCGAACCAGGCACGAAGGCTTTGCTTTAAACCATATAATGACTTTCGAAGATAACATACTTTCTTATGCTCCCCCTGAGCAACAAACCCAGGTGGTTGCTCCATATATACTTCCTCAAGAAGATCACCATTCAAAAATGCATTCTTAACATCCAATTGATGCAAATCCCAATGATAGGTGGCAGCCAAAGAAACAAGGAGACGGACGGAAGTAAGCTTAGCCACAGGGGAGAAAGTCTCAGAGTAATCAATGCCATAAGTTTGAGCATACCCTTTGGCAACAAGATGAGCTTTCAACCGATCTAAGGAACCATCCGCTTTAGTCTTCACAACAAACACCCATTTACAACCAATGGCCTTCTTCCCAGAAGGTAGATCAACAAGGGTCCAAGTACCAGCCGTATCAAGGGCCATCATTTCTTCTTCCATCGCTGCACGCCAACCAGGGTGAGTCAAAGCTTGGTGAAGGGTAGTAGGGGTAGAAATGGACTCAAGGGTGGTCACAAGGGAATAAGAAACAGGGGACAATTGCTGGTAAGACACAAACGAGGAGATAGGATAAATACAATCAGCATATCTCTTAGGAGGACAAGGAGGACGGGTACCTTTGCGGAGAGCTATAGGCAGGTCAACAGATTGATCAATGGCAAAATCAAGAACAAGGGGGTCAGGAACGGGAGTGGCAGGGGCAAGGGATGCAGGCTCAGGGACCACAGAGAGGAACACGATAAACTAGAAGATCATCAGGTTCATCAATAACAGAGACCGACTCAGATAAGTTCGAAGACTTGAAGAAAGACAAAGAGTCATGAAAGGTCATATCAGTAGACACAAGATAACGATGTAGGTCAGGAGAGTAACATCGATAGCCTTTTTGAACTCGAGAATAGCCAAGAAAGACACATTTCAATGACTTGGGGTCAAGTTTACTAACACTTAGACGGACATCCCGAACAAAACAGACACAACCAAAAATTTTGGGATCAACAGGGAACACCTTAGTGGTTGGAAACAAAATGGAATACGGCACGAACCACTAAGGACAGCGAAGGCATGCGATTGATGAGAAAACAAGCAAGAGACACGGCATCGGCCCAAAACAATTTTGGTACACAAGAGTGAAACATGAGAGCACGGGCAGTTTCTAAGAGATGGCGATTCTTTCTTTCAAGAACACCATTTTGGGCAGGTGTATCAACACATGATGATTGATGAAGGATGCCATGACTATGCATATAATCAGTAAAAGGGGCAAAAAATATTCTTTGGCATTATCACTTCGAAGAATTTTCACAGGAGTATTAAACTGTGTTCGAATTTCAGCACAGAAATGACGAAAATGAGTGAACAATTCAGAGCGTTGTTTCATTAAGTAAAGCCAAGTAGTTCGGGAAAAATCATCAACAAAGGTGACAAAGCATCGATAACCAGTCTGAGACAAAACTGAACAAGGACCCCAAACATCGGAATGAACTAAATCAAAAGGGGACGCAGCCCATTTATTGACTCGAGGTGCCAAATGAACACGGTGGTGTTTGGAAAACTGACACGACTCACAATCCAAAGAAGACAAAGACAAAAACTGAGGGTACAACCATTTTAGGGAAGAAAGGGACACATGACCGAGACGACAATGGACTTCAAAAGGAGATGACCCACCAGTACAAGCAACAGAACGCGACACCTGATCATCAAGGATGTAATGTCCACCGGATTCGTAGCCTCTACCAATAATCCGCCTCGTCGAAAGATCCTGAATTAAACAATGGTCAGGGTATAGTGAGATACAACAGTTTAAATGACGAGTTAGTTTGCTAGGAGACAAAAGATTAAAGGTGAGATCAGGAACATTAAGAACGGAAGAAAGGGAAATCGATTGTGTTGGTAAAACAGTTCCTGAACCAAGGACTCGGACCGGGGAAGCATTGGCGACAAATATGGAAGATGGGTTGGCATAGGGGGCATACGAGGAAAATAAATGATGGTTACCTGTCATGTGGTCGGTGGCACCAGAATCAATGACCCACTTCGTGGAAGTGGTAGCAAGGCCATAAGACAAAGTACCTGTAGCAAGAGCCCCTGCAGAGGGTGAACCAGAATCAGACTGATCAGGTGTCTGAGCAATATGAGCAAAGCCACGCTGCTGATCACGTTGTTGTTTAGCCTGCAATTTTTGACAATTTTTCTTGACGTGCCCAGGTTCCTTGCAATAATAGCGGTGTAATACGCTGAGGGTGGAACAGTAGTGCCTTGTTTAGGCCCAGAGTTCCTAGTGTCAAAGGGGCCACGCCCAGCCAAAGCACTGGCACTGGGATCAACAGATGGACGAAGCATGCTATCCGCACGAATCACCCGTGAGAACACATCTTCAAGAGATGGGAGCTCCTGACTAGACATAATCTGAGAACGAATGGTGTCGTAAGAAGGATCAAGAGCTTCAAGAAAACTAAAGATGGCTTGAAATTCTAGATTCTTAATCGAGTCTGGAGATCTGCCTGTGGAGACATAAGTACCTTCATTTCTTCATACAACCGTTTAAAATCCAAGTAGAAATCCTTCAAAGGCCGACCTCTTTGTTGAGAGCGATAGAAGCCTTTACAAACCTCATGAATACGAGTAAAGTTCCCTTTACCAGAGAACATAAATTCCAGATAAGTCATAATTTCTTTTACCGTGTTGCAATGGCTAACAGAAGTCAAAATGCGAGGTTCAATAGAAATGCGGATCTGGAAAAAAAGACGAGCATCGGCTCGAGTCCAAGCCATACTCTTCTCGTCATTACCGGCAGGAGGATCCTGAGTCAAGTGGGTTTCCTTTTCAACCCCCAAGAGATAAACCCGAACAGTTTTGTTCCAATCATTATAATTGGTCCAATTTAATTTTGCATCGGTAATCTTAGCAGACATAGGCAGCATATCGGATGTTTTTGATTCAGCCATAAATTAATACTCAAATACTCACAATAATAACCAAACACAATACTGCTCAACAGTGAAGAACAGTGTCCAAAATAGTCCAGAATGAAGCAATACAGTGCCCAAAACACCAAAAAAATAGCCAGAATAACAGATTTCCCAAAGCTAAACACGGCCTTAACAAAGTTTGGAAGAAGAAAAAAATTCCAGTACCAAACGTGCAGGACCAAAGTGAATGCACAAAACCGACGCTCAATGCCGGAGAAGAGAAGAGAACGCCGAATCAGAAACGCACACAGACGCTGCACAAAGAACAAGACGGAAGGATCACACCAACCACTGAACTCGAACGCGACCACTAGAGGGATCCGCCGGAAAAACGAAAGCGACGCCGGGAAACAGGAAGCTGGCCGGAACGGAGTTGGACTGGACGGAAGCACCGATCGGAGGTCAAGGAGGGACCGGAGTTGGGCGGTGAGACTCCACGTTCACTTTGGGAAGCGCGCAAGGTACACCTCCTTTCTCTGTGTAATGGTCGAACAGAACGCGTGAAGGAGGAAGAAAAAAAAATCTAAAATAACCTAATGCTCTGATACCATGTAATATGAGAATCTGAAAGTCTTATTTAATCAAGGTAAGTACATGGGTATATATACAAGAGAAAGGCTAACAGGAAACCCTACAATTATGGATCTAACTTAATCCCTACAAATCAGGGATTCCTAACACAAAGTATTAAAAATATAAATCACCAATATACACGACACAAAATTGCATATCATGAATTCTGTATCAAAATTATGTATTGCAGTTTTCATTAACACAATTCCCAATATGCCTCCCACCAAACCAACCGAACCGCCTTATTTCCTCCGACTAGACTCATGGGCTAAGTTACATCCATGTTACTGGTTACTCAAAAGCTCACTGGTCATGTGATGAGATTCGGCCAAAATCTTCAGAGCACATGTCCCAGACCATGGGTCTTTTCCCCTCATTGAACTAGTGGGGTGTCGTAAGCCCTCCTTGAACTAGTGGGTCAGTCCCTCATTGAACAGGTGGGACAATAACAAGCCAACCATCGTGCACCAATGGAAACCTCACCACGTGGTGGAATAAACTACTCCATCTCTTCCCAATTCAACCCCATAATTATCATAATTCTCAATCATATATAAAAATAGGCATATATTTCACAATTCAAATCATAAGATTCCACAAGGCAATTTCTATTAAGATATTCATAATTATTTCACAAAATACTCACAAACAACATACTAATACACATAATAAGTGGAAAGTGGTTACCTCTCGCCGAAGCTAACTATTATCACACTGCTCCTAATCCAAGAGCTCAAACACACGCCAAAAATCAATCAACCACAACCAATTACTAACCATTAATAACTCTTCTAAAACTCTACATAATCAAAATTATAACTTATAATTTCATAAAATATACAAATAATAATATATATTTGGAATGCTTGAAGTAGGCACGTGGACTGAAAAATGAGTGAGACCCATTTTAACTATTAATTCTCCCTTTTTCTAATAATAATATTAATAATAATAATAATAATAATAATAGTATTCATTTATTTATTATTATTATTATTTTACTATTTATTATTATTTTTCCTTTTTAATAATAATATTAATGATATTTATTATTACTTATTTATTTATCTTATTATTATTCTACAATTAGTTTAAACTCCCAGAGACCATTCCAATATTAAGCATATCATTAACACTTTAAATTTAGGAGTTTAAATAAATATTATACCATGAAAATTTGCTTTATTGCGTTACATACATATATGTATATTATTTTGTAAATAATAATGTTATAAGTGAAATAATATAAGATTGAGTTAGATTAGATCCTATTATATAGGAGTAAGTTGTATCATATTCTATTTATTTATTCTGAATTTCATATTCCCTAGATGCTCTTAATATGTTATAACAGATTGCAGTAATCTATATATTTCATAAATACAGGGGCATCCATCGGACTACAGTTAAGTCCTAAAAATCTACAATATAAAAGTAATGTTAGTATTATTATTATTTATTTTATTTTATGATATATATGTATTACAACGCTTACCAAGTTTTCAAGAGCAACAACTTCTATTTATGTATATATATATTATAGCTTCTTGATATATATATATAGTAGCCCATACTATATACTTATATATATGTTTGTGTATAGTATCTTATATCTGGGAGCAACAATTCTCATCATTTTTCAACGTGATAAATACACATATATTATCTCATCATTTTCCTTCTCTTTTTAGTATTCTTCAAAGCATCCACATATATATTCACGTGGAGCACTAAGCTTCTTTTCTTTTGTTTCCCGTAATTCATGCACACAGATGCAACAGTATAATCCAACGTACATTAAGGTTTTTACTCCGCAGTATAATCCAACAGTGTGTGTGTATATATATATATATCATTAGTGTGTGTGTATACATATTCTATCTAGCAAGAAGAGACTTACGTTGCTTGGGTTTAATCTAACTCTGGATGTTTCTCTCTCTAGGCGTTGTTTCGAAGCAGAAAGAGAATGACGAATGGAACTGTAATTGCTTGGCTCCTTCCCTCACGCTTCCAGTCACAACTTCCCAACGTCTGCTTTTTGGCTTTAAAACAGAGTAATATAATCGGGTTCAACTCTCTCTTTCTCCTTCGTGTTTCTGTTTCTTTCTTCCTCTCTCGTCGTGTTTCTGTTTCTGTTTCTCTAGGCTGGAGAGATTATAATGGGGAGGAAGGGTTCGGTCCGAGAAGTATGAAAAAGGACCGAGAAGGAATGCACAGGGGATAATTTGCGTGGAGCTCGAGAAGGATGGAGGAGTATGGTCTTGATGACGCGATGGTATGGTTTGTTGGTCTGAAAAAAAATCTCTCGTTGACACCGTGATCGCCGCTGTGACTCTGTTCACTTAACGTGTTTAGGCTAAATGAATCAGAGAATCAGATATGCTTTTTTTTTTTTTTTTTTTTAAAAAAAAGTTTTGGAGGGGTTCGGCATCGCTCCCACTGGCGTGGCAAGACGGCCCGGCCTATGAAGACTTACTGGGACTACGAGATCGCCTACCAAAGGAGTCCCAGCGACGGCAGAGGGGATCGAACCCACGACCCAAGGGCCTAATCCTGGATCCCTTACCATCTAAGCCAACTCACATTGGTAATCAGATATGCTTCTGCTACTGTGCGTTTCGGTGAACTGAAGCTGATATATTATTTTATTTTTATTCTTTTCCCTTTTTGCTGTTGTGTTTTGCGTTGGGCTAGCTGGTTTGATATTGGGTTGAGAATGTGTTGGTTTGTTTTAGTTGTTGGGCCGATGAAAAGAATGATTATAGTTCTGCGTAATGAATATATGGGTATGTGTTCTTATCAAAAAAAATATATATATATGGGTATGTGGTTTTAGATAATATGGGCTGATAGAAAAACAAATGGGTTAAATAAGCAATTGATTGATTTGGGCCCTTGTATAATGACTGCTTGTGTTATTGTGTCATTGGTTCATCAATTAAATGTGAGTTGGCTTAGATGGTAAGGGATCCAGGATTAGGCCCTTGGGTCGTGGGTTCGATCCCCTCTGCCGTCGCTGGGACTCCTTTGGTAGGCGATCTCGTAAGTCCCCAGTAAGTGCTCATAGAGCCCGGGGCCGTGCCCTGGCCTTGGTGGGGGACTGATGCCGAACCCCTCCAAAACTTTTTTTTATCAAAAAAAAAATAATAATAATAATAATAATAAGAGAGTGTGTTCCAAAATTATTTCCTACAAATATATTAAAATTCAATCCTTAATTCCATTTAAGGATTCCTTTTTTCAATTTCTTTTGGCGTTAGAATATTATCTCTAAAATATTTATGCCAAAAATCATTCCCTAATTATTTATCCTTATTTTTATGGGAAAATATGGCTTAAATTTCAATAATTATTCTCATAATTATTTTACGTCAAAATTTCATAATCTAATTCCAATAAAATATTTCAAATTTCAAATCCCAAAATTTGGGATGTTACACATTAGATATGGGACTTCGATATATTATTTAATAGGATACAAAGAACTAACCAATCAAAAACCAAGAATAATGATCTGAAACAGAGTTTAGTGGTTCGAAATGATTATTAAGTAACTCATTTTACTTGTGTAAAGGCAAGACCCTATATTGGTATGGTATCAAAGCTTAGAGTAAAGTTTTTCAATGTATAGTATCAAAGCAAAGTGTTACACAATTATGGTATCTGAACAAGTTAGGGATATTGTTCTAGCGGCCTAGACCATTTCTTTAAGCAAGCTATTCACCTGTGTACAAATCCCCGTCCATTCAACAAAGCTTAGTGGTTCAAAATCATTATTAAGTAACTCATTTGACTTGTGTAAAGGTAAGGCCTTATCCTGGTATGGTATTAGAGCTTAGGCATGGCCTTACACCGGTATGGTATCAGAGCTTAGAGCAAGGTGTTTCACTGTATGGTATCAGAGTAAGGTCTAACACAATTATGGTATCTGACAAGCTAGGGATACTGTTCTAACCGCCTAGACCATTTCTTCAAGGACACTATTCGCTTGTGTATAAATACTTGTCCATTCATACCCACTGATACATCACCCATATGTTTATGGGATTCTCAAATAGGTATTGAACTTGCCTAAGATTAAGGATAATTGTAAATTTTTGGGAATCCTATTGTCCAAGACATAATTTTATAGCAAGAAAATATGTTAATGTTTAGAAATTTTGTTCTATTTCTAGGCAGAACAATGCAAGGAGGGGTATCCAGATTCAAGCAACAGTTTTAACATAGTGGTATATCCCCTATTTCATTCTCTTATCAAGTACACTCTTAAATATCACAAGGATTAATTTCAAGTTGAACAAAACTACATAAGAACTAAGAAATCTTAAAAAAATCAAGTAATACTAAGATATTTTAAAGTTATTTCAACAAAAAATAAAAAAGAATGTCTTATTAAGCAAACTTACTTTTATTTAGAAAAATAAAGATCAAAGCATTGGCCTTTGAACTTTTATTCCCATGCTTCAGTAATAGTTTGTCAAGTACCTGGTAACAGACTATATCACTTCTTCGCGCAGGCTGTTCGCATACGTACACCATTCATAGCTGTCGATATATTGCCCCATATATTACCGAGATTCTCAAACAGGTATTGAACCTGCAGCTGTATCAATGCCCAAATCTCAGCCTCCGTCTAATGGTGATTGTTGTTGCGTGGTGGTCCTGGAGGCTGCTGTGCCGGCAACTGCTGGCCCGACAATAGAAGGATCTGAAGTTGTCGGACGAGATCCTCTAGGTGTGCTAGTTTACTATTAATGCCATCAGAGACTTCTCTGAGTTCTTCCCGAAGAAGAAGGTGAAGTTCTTCCATCATTGCCGTTATGACATTAACCATGGTTGTCGAGGCCGCCAATGAAAAGATACTTGTTTTCGACTCCATTGTAATTTTCAATGAAAAGTACTGTGATTTTTTAAAACCTACTTTCATTTCTTTCTTGGTTTTCATCAATCATATAATGTAGATGTCGTCGTCTAAATGATACCATTTTTACTTTGATGAAATTCTAAGTCTGGAAATTCCTCTAATATATTTCATTTTACATAATAGAATAGTAAAAAAATGTCAAATGAATGTAGACAAGTATCAGAGCCAGACTTGGGTTGATGTAGGTTGACGTGCCAGCAAGGACACTGAGTTCAAAAGTGGGTAGAGTGTTATGTCCCACATCGGCTGCGGAGAGGAATGAAATACCTTTTCCTTGTCCGCTAAAGCAAACAATATCCACAAGCGATTGCTAGGGTTGTTACAATTGGTATCAGAGCCAGGCTTGGGTCGATGTGGGTTGACGTGCCAGTGAGGACGCTAGACCCAAAGGTGGGTAGAGTGTTATATCCCACATCGGCTGCGGAGAGGAACGAAAGACCTTTCCCCAGTCCGCCAAACCGGACAATATCCACAAGCGAACACTTGGGTTGTTACAATTGGTATCAGAGTCAGATTCGTGTCAATATGGGTTGACGTGCCAGCGAGGACGTAAGGCCCAAAGGTGGGTATAGTGTTATGTCCCACATCGACTACGGAGAGGAACAAAAGATGCCTCATAAGGGTCTAGATACCTCCCTTTCTCGATGCGTTTTAAAACCGTGGGGTGATGGGCCTCAAAGCAAACAATATCGAGAGCGATTCATTTCTATATATTGCCCCATATATTTCTAACAATGGCTGACGGGGCCGCCATAAGATGGTTCAGATTTCATCTTTTATAAATATATTATTTTAAACATAAACAAATAAATTTAAACCGTTAATATCCTGTCTACATAATTCATAATTGCAACAAAAAAACAAAATTATAAAATACTATTATAATAATAGTTTTAAAAATATTAAATATAAACCATTTATTTTTTGATTTGAAATGAGAATATTCTCTCCCAGGAAAACTTTTGTCTTTAGTTTTATTTGGCATGAGGGAAAGGAATGGGAGAGAAAAATTTTAAGAGTTGGATTTTAAAAAATTGAAGAAATAGAGTTATAATTAATAAAAATAAAATGTAAAAGAAAAGAGTAATAAAAATTAATTAAAAACATTTAACCCCACTTTTTTAATTTTTTTTTTAAATCTTAGTTATAAAAATTTGGGAAAATTAAAATAAAAGACCTAGAAAAAATAATATTTATTATAAAGGACAATAAAATTGTAATTACTTAGAAGAACCAAACATTATAATATAAATTTAAAATTACTAAATTTCCTCTAATCAAATTTCCTATATTATCTCTTGTATTCTTAATTCAAAATGGCTGCCATGATCACCTTGTGAGCCTTAGGCAGCTTCATGCAAGACATGATGTGTGTTGATAGAAGAGAGGACTGATATGAGGAGAGTGAGTCTAAAAGCTTGCGATAACAACCGGGCCTGCCACACATTAATTCGATTATCAATATTTTGAAGAACCTGCTGATATAGTGGAGTCTTATTTCTTCCCGGATCAATCCAGGTACCTAGGTATTTCCCCAACCTCTTAGTAAAGTGAACATTGACAGTCCTTGAGAAATCCAATTTTAAGTGATGTGGCATACTTGGGTCGACAACAAGATCAGATTTATTTTTGTTGATTTGCTGACTCGACCAATTGTAATACAATGATAGTACAGAATTAACTGATGCACAACATTCTTAAGAAACCTTCAAAGAAGAATAATGAGTCATATGCATATAAAAAATGTGTAACTAGGCCAGCAGCATTACAAATTTTATACCCCTCCATGAACCAGATGCTTCCATGGATGAAATAAGGCATGATAAAACATTAGCAGCCAAGACAGAAAGAGGATCCCTTGCTGAATACCTCTTATACTGAATAACTCTTAAAGGATGGATAACAGAGGTTAATTTTCCATTGAATTGAACTTGATATTGGATAGTGGAAATGCATTGTTGGATGAGATCAATCCATTTTTGAGGGAATCCAATCCAATTCTAGTCATAACTGCCGCAAAGAATGTCCATGAAAGTCTATCAAAAGCTTTTGAAAAATCAACTTTGACTGCTGCAAGTTTTCTTCTACTTTTTCCAGCTGAATGGATTTGAGACAAATGTCAATAATCAGCATCATGTTGTCTGAAATTAACCTTCCCTTCAAAAAAGCGCTCTAATTTGTAGCAATGAGATTAGCAGGGGGACCTTAAGCCTATTGCACAAAACATTAGAGATGATTTGTATACAACATTGCATAGGCTAATGGGTCAAATCATTCAAAATATCATCAAAACTCATTGAGTCTTCAGATTGAAAAACATTGGAGAAATGCATATAAGTCATTTGGATTAACTCATCGGCATTCTCTGTCCAATTCTCATCAGGATTCATGAGGCAACAAATATTATTTCCAGCCCTTCTATTGTTCGCAATGGTATGGAAATATTTGGTATTCCTTTCATCATTGGTTTGCCAATCAATTTTAGCTCTTTGTGCCCAAAAACTAGCTTCACAATCATATAAGAACTCAAGCATGTGTTTAGTATTACCTATTTCGGTTTCAAGCAAAGGAGAAGGCTGTGTATTCACTGGGAGAGCTTCATTCAATTTCAGTAGCTTCTGTTCTTCCACAAAGATACGGTATGACAGATTACCAATATGAGTCTTGCTCCAATTCAAGAGTGTAGAGAGAGTTCTAGCAAGCTTACTATGAACTTGAAAAGATGAGGAACCTGAAGCTTGTTGCTGCCAACATTCAGAGATAATTTTTGAACAATCTGGGCAGTGATACCAATAAGCCTCAAACTTTCTGAATTTCTGCATGTGATAATAACCGTCTGTAGAGAAGATTATGGGACAATGATCAGATGCAGCAATTGCCAAAGCGGTAGAATGAGAATGAGGAAAGTGGTTAAGCCATTGTAAGTTGCAAAATACTCTATCAAATCTTTCCATAACAAGGTGTCCCCCTTTACTATTATTTGACCAAGTAAAGGAGGGTCCAAATTGCACCACATAGAGTAAGTTGCTTGATTCAACGCAGTTCTGAAACTCCATCATGCCAGAAGAGGAACAACAATTGCTCATCTTATCCTCACTTTCCAAAATTTGATTAAAATCGCCGATTAAAAGCCATGGTAGATTTATATTGTGAGAAGTCAAATTCATCCAATCCCACAAAATATGTCTATGATGTCGCAAGGGAGGCCCATAGACAAAAAGAGAGGTAGCATGAAGTAGTAGTTTTGTTAGTGACTAAACAATGACAAAAGAAGGAGCTAACAGTCAGGACATCAACATCAAAAGAGGGGGACCAAGCTAAGAGTGTTCCTCCACCCCGATTCACTGCATTTGTACCAACGAAGCAATTAAAACCTAAAGACATTAAGGGCTTACAAGCATCATCAACACTAAGTTTAGTTTCAGATAAAAAGATAAAATCAGGGCTGCGTTGTTGGATGAGCTTCTTGGCCTGTTGAACTACCGTGGCCTTTTTGAATCCACAACAGTTCCAACTAAAGATCCTCATGGCTCCCGGGGAAGTATTATCTGGCGACCAGACCTATTGCCGGAGCTTCGATGACGTAACACCTAAAAAAATAGTAAGGGCCATTATCATTTTTTGCCCATAAAATTTATTTTCATTTTGGTCCTTGGTTCTGAAATTTCATAATGCTTTATTCTTTAGTCTTGACTGAAATTAATTCAAGTGTTGAGAAATCCTAGGGAAGACGTGGATTTTTAAGAAATTATTATATTAAAATACTATTATATTTACAAGTATTTCCCATAACTTTTCTTTGATATTAAATTCTTGGAAATCCTATCCTAGTGAGGACTCCGATTTTTTAGGGAACTTCAAATAGACAACCACTTATGTAGCATAAAAATATTTTAGAACATAAAAAATAAGAGTTAGTTATTGTTTAGATCATAAAATATTTTAGAACTCAAAACATAATAGTTAGTTATTGTTTAGATCATAAAAATATCTGATAGAAAATATTTTGAAAGAATAATTGGTCAAAAAGCGGGTGGAAAAAAATAATTTTGAATTGTGCTAAACATCATTTGTATAAATTAAATCAAGGAAAATAGTTAACCCAATCTGTAAGTTGTATAAATTCTTTCATTAATTTGCAGCTCATAAAATCAATCAATCAATTATATATAGCTAGGAATCAAAATTCGATATTACTAACGCACACCTCCGTTTGGATTGAAGAAAATGTAGGAATTGAAATGAATGAAAATAAAAACAAATGGAATCGAACGGAAAATATTTTACTGGGTTTGCACTGGAATAAACATGATGGTTGGTTTCATTTAAACCACAACAATTGGCTAAAGGAACTCAACCCTCTTCAACAAATATCGAAATTTTGAACATTATAAATGGGATGAAAACCCTTGATCAGATCAAACGATACTCAAATATAATCTTGTAACACTACGATGCCAAATAATATATATCAGATAAATGTAATAAATAAACAAAAAATGAATGAAGATACAATGTTGGTGATGTCATAAACAACAATAGCAGCACCCCCACCACGATAATACAAAGGAGCCGAACTGTGGTATCGTTCTTGGGCTGCAGTGTCCCATATATCAAACATCATTGTGCTTTCATTCAATGACAACACTCGCGTGAAGAATGCTGCTCCTATTGTTGATTCCTGTCGCCAAACATATATCACTCTGGTCCTATTTATAAGTCCACTTTAACCAAAAAATTTGGTCCTATTTATAAGTCCATTTTGACCAAATAAATGAGATTGTGACAAATTTGCTCATATTAATGAGGATGAGAGAGATTGACTAACCATGTTGGAAAGATAAAAAGATGAGAGAGATTTGACAATAAATTTTAAAAGGTACCCATTCATAAATGAGGGTAAAGTTGGAAATTTGCTCCATAATCATTGAGATACCTAACTTTCCTTGGTATGTGAGATTTGGTCAAACTGAACTTATAATTAGGACCAGAGTGGTATATAGATATATGTACACTCTCATACATCTATCAATCTTTTATATATATATATATATTTCAAACCTCTTCAATCACGCACACATATATATAACATTATTAATTAGCCCGATACTTATAAATCTGCCCCCTCAAAAATCTCAGAACCAAACTTGTCTTCCCTATTTCCATGTGGCCAAGAAGTACCCACAGCCAAATTATTGTGCGTGCGTGTGCAATATTTAGTTTGTGGCACACAGAAAACTGATTCCCTCATACCAAATCAGATAACTTTATTAGAAATTGGATATGTCCAGAATCATCATACAGTAGAATTATGATTGTATTTTAATTTCTCCTAATTAAAATGTGTGTGTGTGTAGTCTTGTGCATGATCAATAGATGAACGTAAATCAAGCTTTTTACTATGACATGAAGAAAGGGAAGCCATGCATACCCACCAGTTTAGCCTGCAAACTTTTGTTTCTGGTCCTCGCCATTGCTGAGCACAGATAACAAGTCTTGATGAGAGTCTACCAGAGAAAGCTGCATATATAAGAATAAGAAAGGGAAGATCAAAATGAGGATGATGCAAAATATCACTATACAGAAAGATATGAGCCATTTTGTTCTCTACACTGAAATTTGCTTTCCCTTTATAGACAGAAACAAAAAGACAGAAAAATGAATTGAAATGCATGGAAAAAAAATATTGATAATAAATTAGATCAATTTGAAAAGGAATACAGGGGGGGGGGGGAATTAGGGAAAAAATGTGCTTTCTTTTGGGGAAAAAAGAAGAAGGAATACATACAAAATTCACAGCTATTGTCACCAAAGTAAAAGAGAACTGAAATACATATTTCCCATCCATACTATCATCAAGTATACCTGTGCTTGTTCACTATTGTCAACAGTGGCAAGAATTCCAAGCTTAGTTTCAAGATTTAGCTCCAAAATTCTATGTATTAATTTGGGATGAGTTGTGTGTGTAAGCATTGCCACATTGTAGGAACAACAATAACTCCAATGGCATTAAGGAGGCGTTGAAAGTAGAAAGCATCAAGAGCTTTTTGAGCAGCCTCTGCAGCTTTGATTGTCTTTTCAAGGAGGAGAATATTCTATATGTTACATATCACACCTCATAGTTTGTTGAATGATTCTTCCAGTGTCTGAATTAAGAACATAAATAAAAAACGAAGTACATGATAATTAAGCTGAGGTGACAAGTCATCCTCTTGAAAAAAATTCATCACCAAAAAAGCTTCTTACCTTGTTATCTTTGGTCTCCCCTTCATCTACAGACTCCAATGATGTTGCCTGGTAATATGCACGAGGCCCTAGAAACCTGGCCATCTGCTCCATTAAATTAGTAAATTCAGTATCTATAGTGGTGCCGCTGATGGGGCTGACTATTGCTCAGTCCTCACCAATTAATGCATTCAAAACACTACTTTTGCCAACATTAAGTCTACCCACAATTGATATTGAGGGAACATAATCTTCTTCATCAAGATTCTCTGAAATAGCATTGATGATAAAAAATCAATTAAAAATCTAAAGTTGCCTAAACAACATGAAAAAATATCAGTAGCATGGTGGTCAAGATGCCAATAAAGAGGAAGAGAGCTTTCAAATCAATGCATTATCATTCATGCTTAGTGATGAAGGCATTTCATAAAATAGGACGGACAAATTTGTAAAATTAAATAAAAAAAGTTGTTAGAAAATATAGATAGTAAGTTCTCCACCATATCATGTTCTAGATTTTGTATGACTTTCTCTCTTGCTCTTTTATTTTCTCTCTCTGCCTTTTGCAATGCTATATGTCTGATAACCGACATGCATAATTGGAACCACATAACATCTTTATAGAACCAGAGTAAAACATGAGCTCACTTATTAAATATAAGCATACGGTTGCCTTTCATTTTTCTTCAGCAATTCGCTTCATCTCATTGAGTTTCTTACCAGCTTGGATTCTGTCCTGGAATGGGAGCAGTAAACGATTACATAAATTAATCTTGACACAGTTAAAGGCTATTGCAAGACATAAACACAGGACTAACGAAAATCCTAGCTTCTTGATTATTCCGCCAAAATGGGTTGAACTATTCAGAAAAATTATTCTGATCTTCATAAATAGTTGAAGCTTATTGAATTATGAACAATATGTTATTGTGTAGTTAAGAAATTATTAAAATCATTGTCGTTACGACATTAACCATGGTTGTCGAGGCCACCATCGAAAAGATACTTGTTTCCGACTACATTGTAATTTTCAACGAAAAGTACTGTGAATAAATTAAAAAGAAACATACTTTCATTTCTTTCTTGGTTTTCATCAATCATATAAGGTAGATGTCGTCGTCTAAATGATACCATTTTTACTTTGATGAAATTCCAAGTCTTGAAATTCCTCTAATATATTTCATTTTACATAATAGAATGGTAAAAAAATGTCAAATGAATGTAGACAAGTATCATAGCCAGGCTCGGGTTGATGTGGGTTGACGTACCAGCGAGGATGCTAGGCCCAAAGGTAGGTAGAGTGTTATGTCCCACATCGGTTGCAGAGAGGAACGAAAGACCTTTCCCTTATCCACCAAAGCAGACAATATCCACAAGCGATTGCTTGGGGTGTTACAATTGGTATCAGAGTCAGGTTCGGGTCGATGGGGTTATTATAATTGGTATCAGAGTCAGGCTCAAGTCGATGTGGGTTAACGTGCTAGCGAGAACGCTAGGCCTAAAGGTGGGTAGAGTGTTATGTCTCACATTGGCTGCGAAGAGGAACGAAAGCCCTTTCCCTTGTCCCCAAAGCGGACAATATCCATAAGCGAGCGCTTGGGTTATTACAATTGGTATTAGAGACAGGTTCGGGTCAATTGGGTTGACGTGCCAGCGAGGACTCTAGGCCCAAAGGTGGGTATAGTGTTATGTCCCACATCGGCTGCGAAGAGGAACGAAAGATGCCTTATAAGGGTCTAGATACCTCAATTTCTCGATGCATTTTAAAGCTGTGAGGGGCGATGGGCCTCAAAGCAGACAATATCGAGAGCTCCTCATTTCTATATATTGCCCCATATATTTCCAGAATTATCAAGCCATGAGCCCGACGGCAACATCTCGAAGTTCTTCCCTCAGAACATTGCCATCAAATGATTCAGATTTCATATTTTATAAATATATTATTTTAAACATAAATAAATAAATTTAAACTATTAAAATCCGATCTACATAATTCATAACAAAAAAAACAAAATTTTTAAAAAATAAATTATAAAATACTACTATAATAATAGTTTTAAAAATACTAAATATGAATCATTTATTTTCTGATTTGAAAGTGGTGATGAGATTGCGAGAAGAAAAAGGATTATGAGATAACTGCAACAAAAAACAAAATTTTAAAAAATTAAATTATAAAATACTACTATAATAATTATTTTAAAAATATTAAATATGAACCATTTATTTTTTTGATTTGGAAGTGGTGATGAGATTATGAGAAGAAAAAGAATTATGAGCGTATTCTCTCTCCCAGGAAAATTTTTTTCTTTAGTTTTATTCGGCATGAGGGAAAGGGATGGGAGAGAAAAATTTTAAGAGTTGGATTTTAAAAAAATTGAAGAAATGGAGTTATAATATTTTAATAAAAATAAAATGTAAAAGAAAAGAGTAAGAAAAATTAATTAAAAACATTTAACCCCACTTTTTTTTTTAAAATCTAAGTTATAAAAATTTGGAAAAATTAAAATAAAAGACCTAGAAAAAATAATATTTATTATAAAGAACAATAAAATTATAATTACTTAAAAGAACCAAACATTATAATATAAATTTAAAATTACTAAATTTCCTCTAATCAAACTTCCTATATTATATCTTATATTCTTAATTCAAAATGGTTGCCATCATCACCTTGTGAGCCCTGGAAGAAGCTAATATATTTCCTATCAATGGCTAGGCATCACAGGCAGCTTAATGCAAGACATGACATGTGTTGATAGAAGAGAGGACTGATATGAGGAGAGTGAGTCTAAAAGCTTGCGATAACAACTGGGCCTGCCACACATCAGTTCGATTATCAATATTTTGAAGAACCTGCTGATATAGTGGAGTCTTATTTCTTCCCAGATCAATCCAGGTACCTAGGTATTTCCCCAACTTCTTAGTAAAGTGAACATTGACAGTCCTTGAGAAATCCAATTTTAAGTGATGTGGCATATTTGGGTTGACAACAAGATTAGATTTATTTCTGTTGATTTACTGACTCGACCAATTGTAGTACAATGATAGTACAGAATTAACTGATGCACAACATTCTTAAGAAACCTTCAAAGAAGAATGAGTCATATGCATATAACAAATGTGTAACTGGGCCAGCAGCATTACAAATTTTATACCCCTCCATGAACCAGATTGATTCACTGGGTGAGTAATAAGAAGAATAAAATTGAAGTCGGCAAAGTCAACAAAACACATTCGTTGGATTCATTGCCGAATGACTACATTCTAAAATTGAACGGCCTTAAATGCTCAAAATTAACACGATGATTATGAAATACCATTAAATGAGTATATGCTAGATATTGTTCAACTCTATAACTACAATTTGAAGAATTGAAGATAGATATAAACCTGATGGTTGGTTTCATTTAAACAACAACAATTGGCTTGTGGTTTGATTGAGTGAAAAGGAACTCAACCCTCTTCAACAAGTATCGAAATTTTGAACATTATAAATGGGATGAAAACCCTTGATCACATCAAACGATACTCAAATATAATCTTGTAACATTACGATGCCAAATAATATATATATCAGATAAATGTAATAAATGAAAGAAAAATGAATGAAGATACAATGCCGGTGATGTCATAAACAACAATAGAAGCAGCACCACCACGATAATACAAAGGAGCCAAACTGTGGTATCGTTCTTGGGCTGCTGTGTCCCATATATCAAACTTCATTGTGCTTTCATTCAATGACAACACCCGCGTGAAGAATGCTGCTCCTATTGTTGATTCCTGTCGCCAAACATATATATAAATATATCACACTCTCATACATCTATCAATCTTTTATATATATATATATGTATATGTATGTATTTTTTTTTTAAACCTCTTCAATCACGCACACACATATATAACATTATTAATTAGCCCGATACTCATAAATCTGCCCCCTCAAAAATCTCAGAACCAAACTTGTCTTCCCTATTCCCATGCGGCCAAGAAGTACCCACAGCCAAATTATTGTGGAATTATTGTGCGTGTGTGTGTGAAATATTTAGTTTGTGGCCCACATAAAACTGATTCCCTCATACCAAATCAGATAACTTTATTAGAAATTGTTTATGTCCAGAATCATCATACAGTAGAATTATGATTGTATTTTAATTTCTCCTAATTAAAATGTGTATATATATATATATATATAGAGTCTTGTGCATGATCAATATATGAACGGAAATCAAGCTTTTCACTATGACAAGAAGAAAGGGAAGCCATGCATACCCACCAGTTTAGCCTGCAAACTCTTGTTTCTGGTCCTCGCCATTGCTGAGCACATATAGCAAGTCTTGATGAGAGCTACCAGAGAAAGCTGCATATATAAGAATAAGAAAGGGAAGATCAAAATGAGGATGATGCAAAATATCACTATACAGAAAGATATGAGCCTTTTTGTTCTCTACACTGAAATTTGCTTTCCCTTTATAGACAGAAACAAAAAGAAAGAAAATGAATTGAAATGCATGGAAAAAAATAATGATAATAAATTAGATCAATTTGAAAAGGAATACAAAAGGAAAAATAAATAAATAAAAAGAAACGAAAAAATGTGCTTTCTTTTGAAAAAAGAAAAGAAAGAATACATACAAAATTTACAGCTATTATCACCAAAGTAAAAGAGAACTGAAATACATATTTCCCAGATCAAGTATACCTGTGCTTGTTCATTATTGTCAACAGCGGCAAGAATTCCAAGCTTAGTTTCAAGATTTAGCTCCAATATTCTATGTATTAATTTGGGATGAGTTGTGTGTGTAAGCATTGCCGCATTGTAGGAACAACAAATAACTCCAATGGCATTAAGGAGGCGTTGACAGTAGAAAGCATTAAGAGCTTTTTGAGCAGCCTCTGCAGCTTTGATAGTTTGTTGAATGATTCTTTCAGTGTCTGAATTAAGAACATAAATCCAAAACGAAGTACATGATAATTAAGCTGAGGTGACAAGTCATCCTCTTGGAAAAAATTTCATCACCAAAAAAGCTTCTTACCTTGTTATCTTTGTACTCCCCTTCATCTACAGACTCCAATGATGTTGCCTGGTGATATGCACGAGGCCCTATGGCCATCTGCTCCATTAAATTACTAAATTCAGTATCTATAGTGGTGCTGCTGATGGGGCTGACTATTTCTCAGTCCTCACCAATTAATGCATTCAAAACACTACTTTTGCCAACATTAAGTCTACCCACAATTGATATTGAGGGAAAATAATATTCTTCATCAAGATTCTCTGATTCCTGTAAATAGCATTGATGATAAAAAATCAATTAAAAATCTAAAGTTGCCTAAACAACATGAAAAAATATCAGTAGCATGGTGGTCAAGATGCCAATAAAGAGGAGGAGAGCTTTAAAATCAATGCATTATCATTCATGCTTAGTGATGAAGGCATTTCATAAAATAGGACGGAGAAATTTTTCAAATTAAATTAAAAAAATTGTTAGAAAATATAGATAGTAAGTTCTCTACCTTATCATGTTCTAGTTTTTGTATGACTTTCTCCCTTGCTCTTTTATCTTCTCTCTCAGCCTTTGCCAATGCTATATGTCTGATAACCGACATGCATAAGTGGAACCACGTAACATCTTTATAGAACCACAGTAAAACATGAGCTCACTCATTAAATATAAACATACAGTTGCCTTTCATTTTTCTTCAGCAATTCGCTTCATCTCATTGAGTTTCTTACCTGCTTGGATTCTGTCCTGGAATGGGAGCAGTAAACAATTACATAAATTAATCTTGACACAGTTAAACATATTGCAAGACATAAACACAGGACTAACGAAAATCCTAACTTCTTGATTATTCCCCCAAAATGGGTTGAACTATTAAAAAAAATTATTCTGATCTTCACAAATATTTGAAGCTTATTGAATTATGAACAATAAGTTTTTGGGTAGTTGAGAAATTATTAAATTCAAAGCTTTATCTCCAGCGTCTTTTCTTTCTCGAATTAGATCCATTATCAGAAATGGAAAACAATAAGCATGAACTTCAGAAAATCTTCAAGCAAATAACAGCCTTACAGAACTTGCAAAAGAAGTGAAACCAACGTATCTTTATTGTAGTTTGCGAGAAATACAACGTACATGTACTCAAATGATACGAAGAATCCTAAACATAAATGCCAGCCATGATTATATTGAACACTACTCTTTAGTAAGACATAGATGAGCATTGTAAATGACTTTATTGTTCCAATGTCTTCACAGTAGTCCCTGAAGAAAAATGTTAAAACAATTGACATTGGGCTTGTATTGTTATCATTGCCATGTGCAATGTAATGAAGTAGTAACAACAGATAACGACACGTTGGGTTGATTCCAAAAATTTAATGCAAGAGAAGAAAAAAGGCAGATAAATACATTATGATCATAATCATATTAATAAGCCATAATGCAAAACTTGCATAAGTGGAGGCTCCTAACTTGAAGAACTAAGGTAGAAGACCATGTTGATGGCTTCCTGGCAGCAACCAGCTTTAGTAGAACTATCAAGGAAAGAATATGAAAGGACCTTCGCTGGTCAAATCTATGCTAGAAGACCAAGGCAGATTCCTACAACACAGACAAAACGGAAAGATACCTTTTAAGGTTACAGAGTTGACCTTTTGGTTTCCTTCTATTTTGGAGTAAGATTAGGATTTGTAGTTGCTGCCTAGTGTGGCTTTTTGGGTAATGTGAAAGGTACTTTTAGATTATATTAACCGTTGAAGGGAGTTAGGTTAGATATCTTTTGAATGTTGAGTATTGTCTGAGGAGAAGGGAAGGGTTGTGTGTATAACCTTCTTTTTTTCTTGGCTGTAAAGATAATCTATCCTTCACAGATTGTTGTAACTCATTTGAATATCAGTTCACCTATTCTGTTTTTCCTTAATATCTAGCCTCTGCACTGGTTCCTAACAATTTGGTATCAGAGCAGTCGAATCCTAGGGAGATGGAAAATGAAATCAGGGACTTGAGGGAGTCGGTGGCCAGCCTGACCAAGAAGGCATACGAGCTATCAGGGCTGTCTAGATAGGTTTCGGAACTAACAGAAGGTATGAATGTGATGAGGGAGTTACTTCTATGGATGAAGCAAAGCTCAAGCAAGAAGAGTAAGAGCAAGAGAGATGCTAATGATCCCAATTCTGAAATAGAGACAGAAAGTAACACACAGATGTAAAAAGGAGCAACGAGGTTCAGGAAACTGAAATTACCGGTATTTGACAGAGACGACCCGATCAGTTGGTTCTGTCGAGTGGAGAGATATTTCCACATAAACCATGTACCATAGTCGGAGAAGTTGGAGACCGTCATTGTGTGCCTCGAAAATTGAGCTCTCAACTGGTACTAATGGAAGGAAGCTTGTGGCATGTTGACAAGTTGGCCGGAGTTCAAAGTGAAGCTACTGGAACGTTTTCACACGTTTCAACAGGGAGGAGAGTGCAAGGTATTATTCTCGAACAAGCAAGAAGAGTCAGTCCTAGAGTACGTTGAAGTTTTTGAGCGTCTATCCTTTCCCTTAAAGGATGCGACGAAAGATTGCTTGATGGGGGTGTTCCTATGCGGGTTGAAGACGGAGATTCAGGCCGAACTCGGGATGGTTGTCGAAACTGACCTAGAAGGATTGATCTGAATGGCCATCAAAGTTGACGGGAAGAAGAAGCTGCTACTGGAGTTGGATAAAGGAGTCGGACCTTTAAAACACCCAACAGTATTGGATGCCCAACCCAACCGGTATACTCACGGGTCGCCCCATATTCAGAATCCACCCGAACGACGTCCAATACATTGAATAACCAAGCCTTGAAAGCTGACCTTTTGGATGAAGTCGGAGGAATGTTTGGCAGAGGTTTTGTTCGATTATGACTCTTTTTTTTGGTATAAAAAGGTTTTGGAGGGGTTCGGCATCAGTCTCCTACCAAGGCCAGAGCATGGCCCCGAGCTCTTTGAGCACTTAATGGGGACTTACGAGATCGTCTACCAAAGGAGTCTCAGCGACGGCAGCGGGGATCGAACACACATCCTTTTTGGGACTTGACCAAATCCCTTACCATCTATACCAACTCTCTTTGTGTCGATTATGACTTTTAAAGTAGGGATTAAGATTTCTCCGGTCACCGAAGATTAGAGCTGTCAAAATAAGCTGGACCTTGTGGGTCAGCCCATTAAACCTCATGTTTAGCCCTCTTATCTTTAGCCCCATCATATGGAGGTTATTTTTGACCCTAGCCCAAAATGACCTCACCCCTTTAGGGTTATAATAAGGCCAACCCTAAAGGGGAAGATAAGGTTCTCTGACCCTCAAAACTACATCATTTCAGACTTTAAAAATAAAAAACATTGACTCCACCTTCGTCCTTCGCTGAATTTACCGATCGCTGCAGTTTGTTTTCAAATTGCTAGGAATACTTTCTAGTCCAAATCCTGGGGTCCGAGGCCATGTGAACCGGAAAAGGCATTACGCGTCGCTAGGAATGCACTCAAGCGAGCTCCTCTTTAGGAATGCACTCAAGCGAGCTCCTCTTTAGATTCCTATATTCAACCATTGTTACATTCCTTGTAATCCCTCCCTAGCTGGGAATCCTATAAAATTAATCTAGTATTATTTTATAGCAGGATTTTCAAAGTAGATTTTTTGTTGTTCAAATATGTCAACCACGCGATTTTTTTCTTATTCGGATATTATTTTGAAAAATATTTATAATTTTTGAATGTGATTGTTTGATTTTCCATATTATATTTTGATTATGTTATTTTTGGAATGAAGATAAATCTCGAAATAATTATATTTTTGCATAATGGATTATAAAATGAATATGACCGAGGGATTTTGTGTTTGGCGGTAATGGAACGGTGGATGAATTAAGGAAACATACGTTCCTTTGGTTCAGGGAATCAAAGGGGATGTAATGCACTAATGCAGTACATGAATTTATTTAAGGTTTAAGATGCAAAAATACACATATATTTTAGTTAGATGAGCGTCTAGTAGCAAGTGTTTTTTTGAGGTACAAAAGTACACACGTGGTTACAAATTAGGTGCAAAAATACCGTTTGACTGTTAAGTTGAACGTTAAGTTTAACTTTTTCTGCTGACTGGACAATGACGTGGCATTTCAAAGGTGCAAAAATACACATGTGATTTGTCAAAAAGAGCACCTAACACCAAATTCTTTTTTATTTTATTTTAATAATTTTACTTTAATTAAAGGAAAATTATTATTTCTCTAGGTATTTTTCCTAGAAGCCAAATTTTTTCTTTTGATTTATAATTTTGGGAAGGGGGATTTATTAAATGAGTAAAAACGGTAAAAAATTTATTTCCATAATTTATTTTATTTTTTATTTAAAAAATCCTTATTAAATTTTCTAATTAATAAATGCTAAATTTTCTCCTTATTTGGATATGGCTAGCGTCCGCTACCATCCAATACTTAAAACTATGCAGTTTTTAGTGAACTTCGCTTTTTTTAATAAAAAAAAATTCAGGTACAAGTACTAAAAAGATATTTCAAGTACTGAATAAATACTTCATGATCTTGAAAAATTATTTTAGGATCTTCAAAAAATATCTTGAAGTATATTTTTAGTACTAGTAGTACCCTAAAATATTTTTTTTAGTATCATTCAGTACCTGAAATATTTTTTCAAGATTCTAAAATAATTTTTCAAGATCATGAAGTAATTTTTCAGTACCAGTCAGTAGCTTGAAGTATCTTTTTAGTACCCGTCAGTACCTTGAAAATATTTTTAATTAAAATAAAATTATTAAATTAAATAATAATAATTTGGCGTTGAGCGCTCTTTTTGACAAATCACATGTGCATTTTTGCATCTTTGAAATGTCACGTCATTGTCCAGTCAGCAAAAAAAGTCAAACTTAACGGTCAAAGTCAAACTTAACGGTCAAACGGTATTTTTGCACCTAATTTGTAACCAAATAATAACTTTTGCACATCAAAAAAGCACTTACTATTGGCCGCTCCTCTGACGAAAGCATATGTGTATTTTTGCACTTTAACCCTCTAATTTGTTATTAAGAAAAGATGACGTATATATATAAAACATTTGATTAAATTACATCAAACATGATAATATATAAGAGTAATATAACAAGAGACAAATTGCCCCTATATATATAGACACACACATCAGGTTCAAGGAAATTTTTTTCATTTTCTGCCGTGTACACATTGGATTTATAGTAATTTTTAAGCATTCAATGGTAGAAATATTATTCAGGAGTGGGGTTCAATGTAATATTTTAATATTTAATTGTAAAAATATTATTTAATATGACATTTTCATATTTTTAATAGTGAAATATAATTTTTTTAATTTCTTAATGGTGTAATATTTTTAAAATTTTTATACTATTAAGTAACTTTTTAATATTTAATGATGTTAGTTATTTAATATTTAATATTTATGGGTGGGCACTTTAGCCAACTTCATAAATTATAATGGTAATAATGTTTTTGGAAAAATGACATTGAGGTCCCAAACAAGAAAATTATGTCAGAAAAATCACCATTAACAAATGAACATAAGAATTAACAAGAGAAATAGTTACCATTAACAAACGAGACTTATTAATAAAATATTTCTTTTGGATGGGACTTGAATGTCAACTGCCATGTTTTTTCTCTTTGATTATGGGATGTCTCAATCCCTATCCGTTGGTCCTAACAGTGTAACCCTAATGCATCATGATTATATAAGGATTACAAAATGTAATCCTTTTTACATCATATAAACCCAATCAATCGTCTTCGTCGTAATCGGTTTGTAGTATCTAGATTACATGTAATCACCTCCTATAGAATAAAACCATGCAGGCTAATAAAGATCTAAGAGGGAAAATTAATAACGATATTTCATTCTTTTTAGTTTTAATATCATTTAGCTAAATATGAATAATACATACCAAAGAAATTTACCACGAACACCATTCTATTTCGTTGTTTCTACCCTTTCCAAAGCTACAAAAACTTGAAGAATCTTTATAACAAACGACTAACAGTATCAATAATCCATTAAACAGAACATAATCAAAAGTTCCGGAAATCCATGCTCATATCCTCATATCAGCTTTATACCGAGCCACATACCAAACTTCTTTATCCTCCCGCAATTTAAATGTCGCGCACCTTTATATATATATAAATTCATATCAGTATCAGAAAACAATAAACTATACCAAAAAGATAAAATCCAAAACAAATATATATTACAAGAATTATAACCTAAAATCAAATTTCATTCAGATAAAATATGTGCGAGGTTAATTACCTTGAATGGACATTGAGCACTTCAATGTTGTCGTCTTTCACAATATCCTTGAGCCTCATGAGATTAGGAATATGAAAAATTGGTTCCAATTTTAATGGTGTCCCACGAACCTCCAAAAATCGGCATAAATGCTTTTGAGGATCATAATAGATAAATAATCCCGAAGGATCATAAATCAAAATTCCAAGACCTCCAAAAACTACTCTTGGCTGATATAAATGTTGCCCATAACGGAAATCTTCCATACTAAAGCTGAGAACTTCGGTCCAAGATTGGCCATCACCATACTCTTTCATAGTCCAAAACCTAAGACGCTTTGCATTCTCGTATGGACAACATATGTAGAGACTTCCCTTTAATTCTCCGAAGCTAATATGAGTTTGAGTGGTATTAACTCTGATGGATGATATTGCAGAAGGGCAAGGGAATGGATCTAACGTCTCACTTTCTAAGTCAAAACATATAATTGATACTTCCATATAATTATAAACAAGCCAATGAAGCGATCCATTCAAACAAGTGGGATATTTAAGTTCATACCAAGATGCGCCATGATATTTGATGCTTCTCCATGATCTAGTCCCTAATGTGTGTATTTCAGCAACTCCATTTTCACCAAAAATGTTTGGCATTATTTGTATCACCTTATATTCGTTACTTTTCTTCAGATAACCAAGTCCGGCAAAAACATAGTGGCATCTCCTCAGTCCCTCAGATTGTGGAAGTCTTATAAACTCTCCTGTGACTGGGTTGCAAACCACAAGCGCCTCTCGGACGCATTGGTAGTAAAGAACACATGAACTTCTTTTAATAGGATTCCACAAGCAAAGTAGGCCATTGCAAGAATTCACTACATTAAACTTGTCATCTTCTGGCTTACAGGCAATACTAGTCCTTTTCTTGCCCCTCTTTCTGGCCTCAAGCATTTTGTCAAGCACCCCTTTAGAATCACGAAGAGGAAGCTTGAACTTAACCTCAAGCTTCATATGATTGTGACAATTGGGTGTAGGAGAATCCTTACATGAACAAACATGGTCACAATCATTATCACTTGACAAATTCTGCGCTTCATTACTCTTAAACTCATCAAAGTCAAGGAGATGGACAGTTCTTGAGACACGTCTAGAATCGCTAGTGCGTACCAAAGCAGTGATAGGTGCACAATCAAAATACAATTGAGCAAGACGTGGGTCTGAGATAATGGAGCGCCAACTCTTGCATACACACTTGCAAATCAAAACCGACTTCATTGGAAGTTTGAGTAGAATGTTGTTAAAAATATCATAAGGAAGATCGCCCAACGTAGTCTCACGTGGGTGAACTTTTGGGTTACCTCTAGTTTTTGTAACGCCTTTCAATGTTTCAGAGCCTACTGAATCCCTTTTTCTTTTCGAGGCCATCTTGAAAGGTAAAGAGGAAAATATAATTGAAGCTGAGGGACTTGCTCCCAAACCAAAATGGAAAACTAAGACCAAACAACAAGTTCGTATTATAGCCAGAAAACAAAACTTTTAATAAAAACTAAATTGATGCATCAATTAGACAAAGACTTGACAAGAGATGGAAAAAATGGAGCCTGAAGTGGATTGAATGTGATGTAAGTAAAAGAAAAAATGAACATTAAATTTGTGTGAAAGACCTAACTCTTTAAAAAGAGAGCTATGAGCAATAATTATAACAATTAAAATCAAAATTATTAACATAGTTAACATACCATTAACATATGTCTCAATTATAAACTTGAGAGTCAAATTGGATAAGAGAGGCTCTGGATACAAAAATGACATATATAAACATGTATTATATCGCACTATTTAATTACCATAAAATGCACAGGATTCTAAATCTACACTTTATCTTCAAAAAAAATGGGTAACAAACTACTTCTAATTTTTGACTAAGTTTTCTTTTGTTTGTTGTTGATTGCTATGCGATCTCCTCTCCTAGTAAGATTTAGGAAGTATTTTTGACTAAGTTGCAGTGACGACTAACTTATCCCTCAGCCCCCTTCAATTCTGTAATGCAATTTGAATAGCCAATTAGGAACCAAATTTCTTTATAAAAAAATGAAAACAAACATAAAGATACAGTAACACGCTCATAACCAGCCAAAAAAAAGTGAAAACCAGAAACTGAATAAGATCAACCCATACCTCTTCTTCAAACTCTTCCCTTTGTAGCTTAGCTCTCACTCCACTCAATACCCCTCTTCTTTCTTATATATACACAAAGAAAGGAATCTCCCTACACATATATTTAGAAAATAAAAAAATTTAGTATTTTCATTTTGACTTTATATCATTATTTCAGCCGCATCTTATCATTATATATATATATATATCACAAATAATCATTTAATTTTGATATGGCATATTAAGAAATATGAGAACCATAAAGATTATTACTATTTTATCTTATATTCTTTCAAAACTTAAAGTGCAAGGCGCGGATTAGAATAGTGATGATATTATTTTCTATTTTCCAATCGAGTAAAGATTAGATGATCGCCTAAATTGTATGCACGGACCATCTATGATAATACATCTCAACAATAAACTTGCAATCAAATTGTAAAATAAAACAGTCAGAGTTCTGAATTGCTACTATAAGAGGCTATACAAGAAACAAACAATAGGATGACCTTATTAATTACTAAACACATAATTCAAGTCAGAGTCACCGATGCTCTCACATAGATATTAGATTACTAGAGCCACCTCGAAGAAAGAGGGGGGAAAGATAACCAGAAAGCTCAACTAGTTGAGGTAAAGTATAAATGATGAAGCCACCCTTTATATATTGAGGCAGGTGGAGGATATTTTAAAAATGTATTGTTCCAATTTTATTGGATGCCATCGAAAGGACGATATTTTAAAAAGGTAAAATATTCATAGAATTGGAATGGATTTATCACAGTTTCTCCTAATATCTCAATCAATGAGATGATACATGGTTTGACTATTTGATTTATTTAAAGTTTCCCTAATATTTGATTCAGTAAGACTGTTCATTTTAACTACACACACACACACACACACACACATACATATATATATATATATACACACACACACACACACACATACACACATCCCACCTACATTTCAATTTTCCATACAGCAGAACCATTGTCATTTGTTTTTACTTGAGTTCTATGAATTTACACAATCCATTCAATAAAAGTTATTTTACTACTTAACTTGTAGCCATCTCGTAGCTATCACAGTTAACATCTAAACATCACTCAGTCAATCAAATCCATAAACTTCTTTTTTCAAATATTTCAATGAGCACATTATAAACCCTAAATGCTAAAACAGCAACAACAAAGCCTTAACCCACTAGGTGGAGTCAGTAAATCCTAAATGCTAACACCAGCAGATTTCCCTCCAAGTTCCATACGATTTCCTTCAAATGAATTGATTCAGATACCTCATATGTATTTCAGGACTCAATTTACTAACGTTTAATAGTCTAAGTTTTAACCCAATTCCTCTCCTACACCATTGTACAAACACCTCCCATGTATTTCCAAAAATACGTCACAATACCACACACCTTGCGTCAAAATTTCAGTAACACGCAAGTCTAAATAAACTCCAAACCCCCTCATAGCTTAGTTAAACAAAAGCTCCCAAGCCTCATTCTTTTTTCACACAATTCAACAAACACCTTATAGGCATTCAAAATAACACAATAAGCAAGCATCTTAATTCACAAGGCAGAAATCATAAACTTCCAAGTATCGACATTCAAACATTCACCAAGCTTATCAAACTAAAATTTTAAGCTTATATAAACTTCAACCATCCTTCTTTCACCACACAGCCACGACATACCAAAAATTATTACTACCTCCGGTCCTAGGACAAAGTTTGCAGTCCGGGTAATATAACTTAGCACATACCCACACACCCCACGGCAGCCACACCGATTCAAGAAAAGAGAGTAACTTTCATACATACCACCACACCCACCCAAGTATATAGAGCAGAGGCGTAGAAACAGACGAAGGACACTCCTGAAATCACACACACAGCAGCGATACGGAGGGAGAAAAACGCAACCCCACGCACCCACAGCAGCTAGCAGAAACGATGAAGAAGGACGAACGAACGCCGCCGCCGGCACACAGGCCTCAATTGAACACACTCATACGACCAGACGGAAGGGGAAGCGAGATAAGCGGAGGACGGCGGAGGGGATCGAAACAAAGGAACCTAGGATTTTACTTCAGACGAGGCGCTGAAATTTGGATCAGGATTCTCTCCAATACCAACTCCCATCCGCTGCCCTCCTCTACCATGAAACGCACCCTTTTTTGTGCACATGGACTTGTGGACTTTAATTTGTAAAAGAGAGAGCTAGTGTGAGTTGCTGCCGATGTGAAAGCTAGGGGTGAAGAGTGAAGACATTTCCGTTTCAAGGATTTTTTTTACTTTCAGTAAGCACTTTTTTTTTTTAAGGATGATGAAGTATTTTTTTAATATCAGTAAGTATTTTGAAATATCGTTTTAGGGTCCTTTTGGATGGGATTTTTTCATAAAAAAAGCACTTTTTTAATTCAAAAAAAAATAATTTATGTGTTTAGATGATATTTTTTAAAAAAAGTAAAAGTCACAAAAAAAAGTTAAAATGCTGAAAAAAAGCACTACATGGGGCCCCAAAAAAAACACTTTTTTTTTAAAGTCAATCCAAACGAGCCCTTAGTATCGTTCAGTGGTATTCTGAAATATCTTTTTAGTACCAGTCAATATTCTGAAATATCTTTTTAGTGCGTATTCTGAAATATCTTTTTAGTACCAGTCAATATTCTGAAGTATAGTTTTAGTACCAATCAGTATCCTCAGTTATTTTTTTTAATACCGATTAGTACCTTTAGATATTTTTTCAAAACCCTAAAATGATTTTTCAAGATCATGATTTTTAGTACCAATAAGTATACAAGTACTAGTCAATATCCTGAAGTACCATTCAATACCCTGTGCCTAAAAAAATACTTCAGAATACTGACTGGTACTAAAAAAAAATACTTCATAACTGATACTAAAAAGATACTTTAGAATATTGACTGATACTGGAAAAATACCTCATCACCTTAAAAAAAATTTAGGATCTTTAAAAAATATTTTAAGGAGCTCATGATATTAAAAAAAACAATGCTTGAAACGGAAATGTCTTCACTCTTTAACGATAGCTTTAACAACGGCAGCACCTCACACCAGCTCCTCTTTCACAAATTAAAGTTCACCAGTCCATTTGCACAAAAAATGGTGTGTTACATGGTAGAGGAGGGAATCCTCATTACATGCTTCTCTTTTATGTGCTTCTTAGGTGCTTCTCCTCCTAAGAAGCACATAAAAAAATATTGATACTTTTTTTTAATTTTTTTTTATATTTTATATATTTAGATTAAATTATATATTGTATCCTAAAATATTTTTTGCACCCAATATCTCAAATTAATTAATTTATAGGATATTAGTGTTACAGAAAAAATATTTATGAATGCAAGACTGAAAATTAATTAATTTGAGATACTAGGTGTAAAAAAATATTTCAAAATGCAATATATAATTTAATCTAAATATATAAAACATATAAAAAAAATTTAAAAAAATGTATCAATATTTTTTTATGTGCTTCTTAGGAGGAGAAGCACCTAAGAAGCACATAAAAGAGAAGCATGTAATGAGGACCCGTAGAGGAGGGCAGTGAATGGGAGTTGGTATGGGAGAGAATCCTGATCCAAAATACAAGAAGATGGCTAATACATCCTTATTTTTTTTTATCAATATATTATATATTATACAAACCCTCTTAACTATAACAAACATTTTAAAATTTAAATTTAACCATATAACCTTTCATATATCTTTTAGCTATTACCCCATTACCGTTAGTGTGACCGTCATCTTTTTAACGAATAATATAACATCATATTAAGAGGTAACACGTGTCATCCTATGTAAATTATTAATTTCATAAAACCCTCTGAATTTTACACAGTTGTAGAGAACCTCTTGAACTTTGATCAATCACAAATAACCCTCCTGACATTTCAAAATTTAAATTTAACTCCCTTAAAATTTTTATTTATAATATAAAACCTCATGTCATTACTTTTTATCATTTTAATAAATTTATTAAGATTTTGACTATCATTTAACAGTTAAAATAGTTCTTCCGTATGGTAAAAAGTAGAATAAAATTTTGAAAAATACTCTTTCGGTTTTTAATATAAGACATATTTATCTAATTTGATTAGATAAAGGAAGATGGTTAAGTTAATTAATATGAAATGTATTTTATAAAACATTATAGTCACATTCCTTAAATCTATCATTCCTTCCCCTTTTTAATTATTATTGAGGAAGCATCAATAAGGGTAAATTATGAAAAGATTAACAAATATGAAATCTTTATCTTATATTTAGTACCAAGATCAACTTCTTAAATATGTTTTATATTAAAAATTGAGGAGTATAAAAATAAATGTTAAACCTCTTATTCAAGAAAAATATATCAATTACTAATAAAAAATAATGATGGCAAAAGCTATCTTCTAATACAAATATAATATTCTTAAATTATCAATGCTCAATCATCACAATAATATATTTAACATAAATGTTGACATTTTTATATTATCAATGCTCAATTATCCTAAGAAAATAAGTAAATGTTATAGAAATGATGACATTTTTATTTATATTTTTTTTAATATGATTATTCTTCTAGTTTTTGTTATACAAGAAAAGTATTTAAATTGACAAATGATTGTAAAAGACTTAATATCAAAATGACAAAAGAAACAACATCATGTTTATTATTATAAATCAACATTCTAAGGGAGTAAAAGTTAAATTTTGAATTGCCAATGGTTTATTTGTAATTGATCAAAATTCAAGGGGTTATCTGCAACTGTTTAAAATTCAAGGGGTTTTGTGAAATTAATAATTTATATAGGATGCCACGTGCATAATCTGACGTAACAATTTCCATTAAAAAAATAACGGTCACTTAACGACAAATGAATAATAGTTAAAAAATGAAAGGTATGAGGGGTTAAATTTTTAAAAAAAAATACTTATATATAGGGATAGGATATTGTCGTTACCAATTTTATGTCACTACCAAGTCACTACCACTTTTTCACCGTTAGATCAGAATATCAATATGAGAGAGAAATGATAAAGGTAAATAAGATTCTGATCTAACGGTGAAAAGTGGTAGTGACTTGGTAGCGACATAAAATTGGTAGCGACAATATTCTATCCCTATATATAAATAAAAAATTTAAATTTAACCCCTCATACCTTTCATTTTTTAACTATTATTCATCTGTCGTTAAGTGACCGTTATTTTTTTATTGGAAATTGTTACGTCAGATTATGCACGTGGCATCCTATATAAATTATTAATTTCACAAAACCCCTTGAACTTTAAACAGTTGGAGATAACCCCTTGAATTTTGATCAATTACAAATAAACCATTGGTGTAACATCTCATTTTCAAAAGCAGTATATATTTTTTTTCATCAGAGTAGAGCATCGGAGTATAAGAGTAACTGATATATATTCAAAATGCCAACTGGCTAACTGTAGTAACAGTAGATTGATCCGAGTGTTTTCAAATGTAAACAACAACAGAGGTGTCTTCCTGGCGATTCCCACGCCGTGATTGCAAAAGATAGTCTTCCGCCGAGTCTCTATGCTTGCTGCTTACTCTTCTCCTCGGTCCTCGGTCCTCCTGACCCTGAAGCTATATTAAGGGCTGAGGTCCATTGCAATCGGACCCCAGGTAACGGTTAACCTCATATTTACATATACAACATATGGACTACAGACACTCACAACATCAACAGTATAAGAGTACATAATACAAGCATCTCCCAAACATGCGTATCCCGGCGGCACATAGGCCTCCCTGAAGCGTAACCCTAGCAGCACCTAAGCCTCCTTGAAGCTTATCCAGGCAGCACCTAGGCCTTCTAAAACGTACCCTGGCAGCGCCTAGGCCACTAACAAGCATATCACAATACCCAGCAAACATATAACAACAGTACATAAGCATACAATACACATAGCACATACACGCATACCATAAATATCAGAATTAGGGTTACTAGTACGCGAACGTACATACACCAATAGTAAATAAACACACAAAAGACATAAAGTCATCATCTATCACATACAATACACATATCACATATATGCATACAATAAACATCAGCGTTAGTGTTACAGTACGCGAATGTACCTTCGTTGACGGAATTTCGGTATGACGGTTGGTCAGAACGTAATCAGGGATATCCTATAAGGACAATAGCGCATTTATTAATGATCAAACATTATGACGGACATTTTAGTCATAAATGACCATTTTACCCCTGACCCCCTAATCGGCGAAATTTTGCCAGAGCTTCGCTACTTTGACTCCCAACTTTCAGAAACTCAATCCCTACTATGTTTTTACCTCGTCAGGCATCTTTCAATGCAATGAGGCTTAAAAACAAGAATAGGAATTTCATTTCCTACTTCCTAGATCTAACTAACATTTCTACTAAAACTACCGAATAAAAGACTAGAACTTAAAAGCTAAGGACCGAAGACTTACCCGTGCAGAACCTCCTCTTCCTTCTTGCTCTCACTTCTCCAGAGCTTCTCTCTCTAACTTCTCTCTAATATTTCGAAATCCTTAAGAGGAATTGGTGTGAAGATTTTGCAAAGTAGTGAATGGCTATTTATAGGCACAAAATGCACTATTCATCACTTTTCCATATTGAATTCTAGCCATTCATTAGAACCCTTAGCTAACAAGTCTTCCTCCTTCATTTCCATCCAACAATTCGTCTCCCCCTATGTCATACTTCAAAAGATGACTTCATGCAAGTGATGTCATCCCTTACTTTATGGGGTTTCATCCGATAAAGTTTCCAGTTCGGTGTCCTAATCGCGTAATCTTGAAGAATCTCAGAAATCCGGCAACATAGTCCTGAAGGTCTATTCTTCCTCTTTGGAAATATCTTGGTTAACTAAATTTTTTATTCCATTCAGGGTATTCCGTTGCCTGCCGAACATTTTCGGATAAACGTCTTCGGTTACGGAAATCGCTTTCGGTAACACCAACTTCTGGACAAAATTACACTGAACCATAATATGTCCAGTTACTAGAACCCTAATTCAAGGATTTTGAGTTAGGATTTATTTTCTATTGGTTCTCATTTATCCTGTTGCCTTTTTAACAAATATCTTTCTACCTTTCAAAACTTCTTCACTAAGTTTTCTTTTTAATTTCACACAATTTTCCTTTTGTTTTTCTTCTCATAATTTCGGCTAGCACTTCACAAAAATATGTTGACTTGTCAAACTTTGCTTTATTAATTAGTCCATGCTTTAATTCATCTAATTAGATAATTATCTCATTGGCTAATCCTATGTTTAGCAACCTTTTAGGATTAGGGATTTCCATGTACTTAATCTCACACATTTTACTTAATCTTTTTTGATTAATTAGCAAGTATATTTTATGCTAATTTTAGCCATTAACATTTAATTAAGGGATTTTACATAATTATCTTTGGATATTCCCTTGTTTAAGCTTAAACAATTAGCCATTAATTACTTAATTAATCACCTACTAATTGTTGATAATTTTCTTATTTAGGATTAATTATTTTCTCACAACTATTGGACTGACATTGGTATTTTATGCTCCATGTAAAATATTAAAATCATTTGAGTCACTTATGTACCCCAAAATAATATTTATTTTTGCCTCATTATTTTCCAAGGAAAATAATCCCAAAAATTCCCTAAATTAGAGACAACATATTCTCCTATTTTTAACAAATATTTTATTGCCATTTAAGATTTTTCATAATATTTTCAGGGCATTTTATGACCCACAGGGGCATTTTAGGGATTTTGACACTTTATTTCTTCTAATTTCATAGAAATTACCTTAGAAAGTAAGATAATTATAACTTATTATTTGAGACCACATATTCACCTATTTCTAATAGGTATTTTTACTAAATTATAATACTTATCCCAAGTACGATTTTTAGGGTATTACAATTGACAATTCAAAATTTAACTTTTACTCCCTTAGAATGTTTATTTATAAAATAAACATGATGTTGATTTATAACAATTTCCATTAAAAAAAAAAGGTCACTTAACGACAGATGAATAATAGTTAAAAAATGAAAGGTATGAGGGGTTAAATTTTAAATTTTTTTATTTATATATAGAGATAGGATATTGTCGATACCAATTTTATGTCACTACGACTTTTTCACCGTTAGATTAGAATCTCATTTACTTTTATCATTTCTCTCTTCTATTGATATTATGATCTAACGGTGAAAAAGTGGTAGTAACTTGGTAGTGACATAAAATTGATAGTAACAATATCCTATCTCATATATATATGTATATATATATATATATATGTATGTATGTATATATGACTGTTTGATTTTTGTCCTATTTGATATTTAATGTCATACTCCTTGGGTCCTTTTTATAAGAGTCTGCATGTGTTTTTATTTTTTATTTTTATCCCTGATTAATTATATGTATTACATTAATTAAAAGATTTGTGATATTTATATTTACTTTATTTCTCTTCCTTATTTGCCCCTCATAAATAAGGGCGTACATGAAAAATAAAGTTTATTTAAGAGATAGTTATTATTTTAATTAACTTTAACTGCTTTTGTACTGGTTATTGAGCTCTTATAAATAGAACTAGATGGATGGAGTATAAAATATTATTCTAGTATTAAATAAAAAATATTTTAATAAAAATTTGCAGTTAATTCTGAAACAATATTCAAATCAAATTTATCTAGAAAAATTATTTTATTTTTGCATAAGGGATTATGAAATGATTATGACCATCCGAGGTTGTGTTTGGTGGGGGACGATGGATGAATGAGAGGAAATATATGGTCGGTTCACGGAATTGAATGGGATGTAATGAAATGAAATGATAATTACATGAATTTATATGATTCGTTATTAAAAAAAGATTATGCATATGCATAAAAATATTTAGTTGAATATCGAACATGAGGATATATAAGAAAAATATAACCAAGACAAAATTTTATGAGTTCAAGGTAATTTTAAATATTTAATGGGATATTTTAATATTTTTAACGGTGAAATATAATTTTTTACAAATTTCTATATTATTAATCAATTTTTTATTATTCAACGTCAACGGCGGTAGTTATTTAATATTTAACATTTATTTTTTAGTATTCAACGGCGGAGGTTATTTAATATTTGACCAACTAAAATAATAATGATGATGTTTATTTACTTGATTACAAGATATCTACATCCCTATCTGTCAGTGGATTTAGCTCTCATCTTCTTCTTCATCTCAGCTGTTGGATTGAAATCTGAACGGCTCAGATTTCAATCCAACGGCTGAAATGAACAAGAGGATGGGAGGTAAATCCATTCATCAATACCAACGGTGTAATCCTCATATATATCTTAATTATATAAGGATTACACATAAACCCAACTAAACCTTGTAATATTTGTTGTCAGGGTAATCCTCTCCCATATAATCAATCCAGGCAGGCTCATAAAGATCTAAGGGGAAAAATTAATACCGATATTTCATTCCTTTTAATTTTAATATAATTTAGCTAAATATCAATCATGCCAAACAAATTTACCACGAAAACCATTCTATTCGGTTGTTTCTACCCTTTCCAAAGCTACAAAGACTTGAAGAATCTTTATAACAAACAACTAACTGTAGCAATAATCCCTTAAACATAACATAATCAAAAGTTCTGAAAATCCATGCTCATATCCTCATATCAGTTTTATACCGAGCCAGATACCAAACTTCTTTATCCTCCCGCAATTTAAATGTCGCACACCTTTATATATAAATTCATATCAGTATTAGAGAACAATAAACTATACCAAAATATATATTACAAGAATTATAACCCAAAATCAAATGTCATTTAGATAAAACATGTGCTAGGTTAATTACCTTGAATGGACATTGAGCACTTCAATATGGTCGTCTTTCAGAATATCCTTGAACCTCATGAGATTAGGAATATGAAAAATTGGTTCCAATTCAAATGATGTCCCACGAACCCCCAAAAATCGGCATAAATGCTTTTGAGGATCATAATAGATAAATAATCTCGAAGGATCATAAATCAAAATTCCACGACCTCCAAAAACTACTCTTGGCTTATATAAATGTTGCCCATAACGGAAATCTTCCATATTAAAGCTGAGAACTTCGGTCCAAGATTGGCCATCACTTTTAGAATCACGAAGAGGAAGCTTGAACTTAACCTCAAGCTTCATGTGATTGTGACAATTGGGCGTAGGAGAATGCAATGAAAAAAGATATCATGGGCTCACCAGCGAATGACCCAACATCTGTGGTAGCAACAAACGATCAGAGGTCCACAAGAAGAAGCAAAAGGCTCAAGAGAAGGCCCTGGAAGCTGAGGGAAATTGAGGAATAGAGTCTATATGTAGAGACAAAAGCCGTTGGGATAGGGTGTGAATTGTATTGGAATATCTCTGCCTCTCTGTGGTCCCCTCTCCCCTCTACATTCTTTTCTTATTCTCTCTTACTGAATCGTTCTGTTATCTTCTCTGTGACAAATGGATACCAGTAATACAGACTCATTCGCATAGCTAACTCTTCTTAGCTAACTCCATATTTGCATCTGAATCGTTTATAGCTTATTTTGTATTTCCATTAATTGTGATCACAACAGAGAATCCTTACATGAACAAACATGGTCACAATCATTATCACTTGACAAATTCTGCGCTTCATTACTCTTAAACTCATCAAAGTCGAGTAGATGGAGAGTTCTTGAGACACGTCTAGAATCGCTAATGCGCACCAAAGCAATGATAGGTGCACACTCAAAATACAATTGAGCAAGACGTGGGTCTGAGATAATGGAGTGCCAACTATGGCATACACACTTGCAAATCAAAACCGACTTAATTGGAAGTTTGAGTAGAATGTTGTTAACAATATCATATGGAAGATCGCCCAACGTTGTCATCCCACATGGGTGAACTTTTGGGTCATCAACTTCGCCTCTAGTTTTTGTAACGCCTTTCAATGTTTCAGAGCCTACTGAATCCCTTTTTCTTTTCAAGACCATCTTGCACTACTAGAAAAAACAAAATTTGCGACGGAAAAAAAAAAATCCGTCGCAAATTTTAACAAATTTTAACAAATTGCGACAAGGTTTTTTGCGACGGAAAAAAATCCGTCGCAAAATGCGTTTTGCGACGGAAAAACCCATTTTTGCGACGGATTTTGTCCGTCGCAAAATCCGTTTTTTTTTTTTGTAGTGTTGAAAGGTACAGAGCAAAATATAATTTAAGCTAGGGGACTTGCACCCAAACCAAATGGAAAACTAAGACCAAACAAGTTTATATTATAGCTAGAGGACACAACTTCTAATACTGCTAGAAGAGAATCTGCAAAATAGACCGATTATTATCATCGCTGTCAACACCAGCCCAATACAACTTGGACAAACAAGCCATGGATGGAACAAACTTCCATACTTGTACAAATTCAAACCCTTGCTTAAGGGGAATGGATTTGATACCAGGAACAAAGCAAAAATTTCAAATTCTTCAACAAATCTTCATGTTCCTGCATCTTCTTCCACCATTGGTAGCCAAGGGATGCAATCGACGGTGTCAACGGCAGCCACAAGCCCAAACCTCGATGCAGAGTCAAACCATCATCAATTTACTCTTACCCAAATGCTTGTGCTTTACCCCAATCACAGAAAGAGGAAACAAGGGAGACTAACAGTGGGAGACGGTGAAGGGGTCGATTTCCTCTTACCCAAACACTATTTCATCAGTGAATGTGAGTGTCAAAAAGTGTTAAAAAGATCAACTCTCCCACATAATTCCTTCCTGCGTCGAAGAATTGATCCTTCTCTGCTGCAAACACCAACACTCTATCACAACCAGGTCTCTTTAAATCCTACACAGTCAAGTTCATCCTCTTATCTTGCAACCCTTCATTCTCTGGACAGATATATATCCAGTCCACATTTTGTCATCCACTATGCCCGTGCCGGCAATGAACACTCGATAAAAGTCAGCGTGAACGTTCAGGCACGATTCGGGTCCAGATCTACCCAAGGGGGATGCAATCCACTGGGTTCCTGCTCGGGTTGGTTATTTTAGGAAGGAAGATTCAGCAAAGACGGGAGGTTTGACGGAGACGATGGCGTTCTTGGATCGGACGTTGGTAATGGGGTCATCGGAAGGTGGGATTTTCTTGGTGAGGGGTCGATGAACAATGAGACCGCCGTCCTTGTATACACGAAAGAAGGGAAACTCATGGCTATCTGGCCATCCCCTTCGGCCATTTTGATCAGGTGAGCTTTGATTGTGGGAGTGAATAGCAATCAACTCAAATTCACAATCCTTTGTGCATTTTACTGACGTGTATACACCACATACTCCTTTCTTTTAAGTCACATTAGCAATTTCAGTCAAACTCTTTTACCACCTTCTTTTAAACGTCCGTTACATCACACACTAACGACTTTGTGATTTTTTTTTCATTTCTTAATTGTTGTTTGGTAGTTTTGGTACCCTTACAACTTTTTTGTGCCAGATGCTCTTGGCCTAATAGTTCATTAGCCAATTTGCTCATTAACCCAAAAAAAAGTGAAAACCAAAAACTGAATAAGATCACACCATACCTCTTTAGCTTCTTCAAACCCTTCCCTTTGTAGTTTGGCTCTCACTCCACTCAATACCTCTCTTCATTTTTATATATACACAAAGAAAGGAATCTCCCTACACATATATTTAGAAAATAAAAAAACATTAGTATTTTCATTTTTACTTTCTATCATTATTTCAGCCGCATCCAAGAATAAGTCACACCACCATGGATCTGGCTTTTCTCCTTTGGACCTGGCTTCTCTCCTCTACCCTTCCCATCCTTTCCCTCCTTTTTCCTTTTCTGCCGTTGGATTAAGATCTCAACGATCAAGATTTATTATATGATAAAAATATTATTATAATGGGAAAGGATGGAAAAAAAGATGGTAAATCTTGACCGTTGAGATCTTAATCCAATGGCAGAAAAGGAAAAAGGAGGGAAAAGGATGGGAAGGGTAGATGAGAGAAGTCAAGTCCCAACAGGACACCTTGCATGTAGTTCCAAGAATAAGTCAAAGTCACATAAATTAAATTTTTAAAATCATTTGACTCATAATTTAAAAATTTTATTTTTAACCATTAACAAAAACAAAATAACATGTGTTCCTATGAAAATTGAAAAATTTAATTTACATTTGGATAGTTGATACATAAATGTACAAGTGTTCCACAGGGGAATTTACAAGTTTGCATACACATTTTAACACCAAACCATGATAAAATAACAAGTGTAATTCAGATAAAATAACAAGTGTAATTCAAAAAGTTGACTTAGTATATATAAGAAACTTAACCTGAGTTTTCTCCAATTTAAATATGACTTATTCTATATATGATTTTTATATAATGTTATAGATATCATAGAGTAAATATATAAAAAGTTTATTGCAGAGATCATGTCTTAAATAGATCGATCTCAAGTTAGAATCCATACTATTTCATTATCAACAGTCTATGAGAAATCACAACAGAACTTTCATCAACAATGGAGAATAAACCAATCAAACCAAAAGAAAAATAAAGATTAAAGCCTTGGCCTTTGAATTTTCATTCCAATGCTCCAATAATAGCACCTAGTAGTATTAGATATGGGACTTCGATATATTATCTAATATATAGATTACAAAATTTAATTAAGACTAAAGTAACACAGAATTACTGAGGATTGAGGAAGCCATGGATGTCATAAAAGTACGTGCTAGGTCCGATTTTTATCTCGTAATAAACGAGCCAAAGATACTCTTCTAGCAGACTAAACCATTTCTTCGCACACGCAAACCATTCATAGTTGTCGATATATTGCCTCATATTTTTTTAGGATTCTCAAACGGGTATTGAACCCGTAGCTCTATTAAGGCCCAAATCTTATCCTCTGTCCAATGGCGATTGTTGTTGCGTAGCGGGCTCATATTTTATGATAGTAATATAATATTATTAAAATTTGTATATTTTAAATTATATGAAGTTATAAGTTATAATTTTGATTATGTAGAATTTTCAAGAATTATTAATGGTTAGTAAATTAATTATGGTAGATTGATTTTGATGTGTGTTCGAGCTCTTAGATTAAGAGCAGTGTGATAATAATTAGTTTTGGCAAGAGGTAACACTCTTTACTTGTTGTATATGCTTGTATGATATTTGTGAGTGATTTTTAACTATATAAATCTATGAAACTATGTTGATAATGAAAATTGTCTTGTGAGATTTATTTTGGGAAATAATTAGTGATATTATCTTATTGATTTATTATATATTGGAAAGATTTTTGTGATAATCCAATGTCATTTTATTTCTTGGGTATTGATACGGGATTGATGGTTGTAGAGTTGTGATGAGAGATTTTGTGTAAGTAAAGAAGAAAGAGCGATGGCTGATGAGTGAGGAGCCGGGGACCAAAATGGACGTTGCTCACGAGATTTTGAAAATGTCGCGAGTCATGGAGGAGACCGACAGGATTATCGTGGAGGGGGAAGAGGGAGGGGAGTATGATAAAGTGTTATGATGTGCAGCGAGATGGGGTGTGGAACGGGAATCTCATGATTTGCAGTGCACGGCTGGATCTGAGAGGTGGGATAGCCGGATAGGATCCGGTGGGGACCACTGGGGACAGGTCATATTAAAAGCAAACAAGTATCCATTTGCTTTAATACATAATTAATAATAATAATCATATATTAGGAAATAGATTCAGTCACATTCTGGCTGTCATTGATGTAAATCCCATCATATCAAGATTATCCCGTAATGAAAAGCAAACAAGTCAAACTAATTATTTTTTGGAAGAAAAAATAAAAAACACACCACCGTATGTGCGACGCAATTTGAAAGGATGAGTAAAGATTGGATGTAGTATTAAGAAAGGTGAGGAATCAGAAGGTCATGTGAGGAGGAACCAAAAATCAAGAAAAATGCAATTAAGGGAATTTAAATTATTATTAATTGATTTTTTGGGAGGAATTGATTTTTTTTTTAAAGAAATACAGGCAAGCTGAGGCTTGAGAAAGAGAAAGGACAAGATTAGGAAAAGCAGGCCCTAAATACAAAAGAGAAGCCTAGAAACTAGGAACGACAGACTGAAAGGTCTTTCAAATACATATCCAGACACCCACTTGGAACTGTTGGACTTAGAGTCGCACCCGCATCGGGGGCAGCATGACCTTGTTTGGCCATATAATCCGCACAAATGATGTTGTCTCTTGAGGTGTAGTAGATCTGCAAGAACCAGTCTCGAAAAAGTAGATCTCCGATCTCTCCAATGATGTCTCTAAGTGGATGATCGGTAGTGCAATCTCTCATGAGGATGTTGACGGCCTCAAGAGAGTCAGAATATAAGAGAATTCTTCGAAGACCCATCTGGTGCCCCATTTGCAATCCCGTCATAATAGCATAGAGCTCGACTTCAATGACAGTACGGAGCCCCAGGGATTTGTAAAATCCCATCATCCAATGACCTTGAGCATTCCTAATTACTCCACCGCAAGCTGCTTGATGTTGATACCGCACAGAACCGTCCACATCAATGCGAACCGTATTCTCAGGAGGAGGGGTCCAAGACTCTTCGTTAACCCTGCCAAGATGAAAAATTTGATGAGTAAGAGCTTGGTTGGTAATATTTTCCATTAAAAGGTATATACAATAATGTAACATCTCCCTAGTTTCAGTGGTCACGCCCTGGAATAGAAATTTGCATCTCGTTGTCTAAAGGATCCAGCAGCCCAAGCTAAAGACTCTTGGCCAAGGGAAGGTCTGAAACCTCCCTGTCGCGGGGTTATGATGAGTATTCCAGTTGAGCCAACCCTGCAAATTCCCTGCAAAGAACTGAGAAAAATAGTTAGGTTTTAAGAGTTGCTTCCACAGATTTTTCGCTCTTGCACAGTCCCTGATGAGGATATGAAGCGGATTTTCCTCACTATTACAATGAAAGGGGCAGCGACTGTCATTAGTAAGGCCTCTTCTGGCTCTGAGAGAATTAGTGACCAGTCTCTCATGGCCAACTAGCCACATAAAGAACTTAACTTTCTCAGGGAGCTGCCACTTCCACATACAAGCCCAGAAGCTATTGTCCCTAGTTCCACCATTGTCAGAAAGGAAGTTGTAAGCGAACTTGACAGAAAAACAACCATCTTTCGCAGCTCGCCAAGAGAAACAGTCAGGAAGGTTGCTAGATGGGGGGAGCGTTCTAGAGATAATGCATATTATTGAAGTTGGTAACATGCTCTGCCATCTGCCAACATCCCATCTTCCATTCGTCAGCACATGATCCCAAACCGTTTCATTCATATTTACTAAAGACGGATCAGGAATGAAGGCCATAAGGGGACGGTCAATAGGAAGCCAATGATCTTGCCAGAATTTGGTACCCAAGCCATTATTAACCTTTCTCCCAACTCCGGTCAGAAACTTATCCCAGACAGCAACAATTGCTTTCCAAGCAGAGGATGAGTATCATTTCCCAGAGACATTAGGGATGAGAAGGTCACCACAATTATATTTAGACCAAAAACATTGGACCCATAAAGCATGTTTTCTTGTCAGAAGACTCCAGCATATTTTGAAAGTACAAACAGCTGCACGTTGCATCTCTCTCACACAGTGTGTACGGTCACACGGTAAATAAGGGCTTCTTATTCACTATCATGACACTGGCCCCGATGAAAACCTGAGGGCTGTGGTAAATTTCTGTTCTGGTTCCTAGTTACCAGTGATCTGTATTTACCTCGATGACTATCAATTATAAGTTGACATTTTCTTTTTACAATCTATCAATATGTTAATTCTGTACTCATGATAATTAGGGACTTTAAACATAGGCCCAATTATAGTAGCGACATCGGTAATTTTTTGAAATAAGGGACAAGTCAAAGCATTAAATGGAACACAATTCACATATGCCCATTGACCAAAAACTATTTTCGCTTTATATTATGCTTCTTAACTTGTTTATGCACTCTTGATGCATAGTTGAGCACCATAAGTTATCCTGTGTAGAATAATTTTCAACCCCCACAGTGCTAGAAGCTTTCCTCTTTAAAACAATTGGTTTTTCAATTTCTCTAGTTGTATTGCCTTCATCTACAATATCATTGTGAACAAGATTTTTCTTTAAACTTTCTACCAAATATTTTTTCATTCTAGCACGTATATCATAAGAAACTTTTTTACAAGAACTCACTTGACAACTCACACTAACTAAATGTTGTTTCAACCTATCTATCCCACCTCCCATGTAACTTGAACCACATAAAAGACATGTAAACACATTTGCTTTCCCTTTTTTCTTAACAAAAACATTCCCAAGCAGGGTCTTTTTTTTTTTTTACACTCGATTATGGTGGCTTTGAACTATTGTTGGGAGGATTGCTAGACTCGGGATTGGGGTTCTGAGCACCCTCATTATTAATATTTCCCTCTATTAACAAACTGAAAGCAAACCAAGATCACCCTTTTAATCAACACAGTTTGGTTAATAACATCCAAAACCACAGAAATCAAACCCAGTACCATAAAAGCAAGCCAAAACTCTGTTAATAACATCCAACTACACTGAAAAAACGAAACAATGACATCCAAAAGTAAAAAGCAAAGCACCAGCAAGTCAAAATCTATATGAACACAAGTTCACAACCAAACAATTAAAAGGAAGCCAAAAAAATTCAAAAATAAAAAACCAAAGCTATACAAAGTCATGGACCAAGCTTCAACACGACAGCACATAGCAATGAATCCAAAGCTTCCATCTTTCAATAAATGCCTCTAAACAAGTGCAATGAACCCAAAGCTTCCAGCTTAAAAAAAAAAAAAAAAGCCTTTGGACCAAAGGAACGAACCGAAAGCTTCCACCTTTCAAGGCAAATGGGCAAAGATTAGAGCTTGGCGCCATGCAGTCGGAGAGGAAAAACAACAAAGCTCTCAAGTCTTAACGGAGTCAAGGCAAAATGAGAAAAAACTAAATGGAAGAACAAAGCAAAAAAAAATCAAGAAACTAACCGAGCTACAATGACCAAGCTCTGCAGCCTTTCACGGCGGAACTAAAGAACAAAACAAAACATCAACCTTTCATGGCGAAATGAGGACTACTTTGCTCGCCGGAGCTCCTAAAACTTGGCGCCATAGATGGAGCAACTGAGCAAGATTGACATTTTGGAGGAAGTTGGAGGGAGAGTGTTTGGTGGAGGTTTCGTTCAATTCTGACTTTTGAAGTATTGATTAATGAGTTCAATACATCAAGAATCATCACTGATTACTCCCCTCCCCATTTTCAGTGTTCAGTCAACTTTTAAATAAAAAAAAGTAGCCAGCAAAATGGTGTCGTTTCGTTTTGTCCCGTGGAGACTGAAAAAAAAAAATAAAGAGGTGACTTGGTGACTCACTCTCGGTCAAATCACTCTGAATTGACTCAAAGTCACTTTTAAACCCGGTTTGACAACCAACACGGATTGGTTTTCTAGTTCGAACCAACCAATCCGATCCAGTTTCAAAACCATGCAAAAGACGGTTGAGGGAAGAGAATATTTGGTAAATGACCTAGGGACCTTAAAATTACAACTAAAAACCTCTTCCTTTTTTTTTTAATTTCCAATAATTATCTGATTTTATTTTGTTTTGTTTTTTACTTTTATTATTTCCTTAATTCCTCTTTTTATATAAATATATGTTGTTGTTTTTTATGATTAATTTTAAATTCCCTTTCAGATATTTATATCGTAAATTTTAATTATTATAAAATAATTATTTTTAGTATTACTTAAATTTAGAAATAAAAATCTATTTTAAATCTATGTAATTAAATTGACTACGTGTTTAGCAGTTTGAATAATGAGAAATTATATAATAAATTTGTAGATTGAAGTTGAAGACTTTAAATTTATGTAATTAAAATCGGGATGTTTCGAAATCACCTCACCAAGATCTCATAAGCTACTAATCACATCGATGAAAAAAGTACCTCATTTAACTCAAAAGTATTACCGTATCTTTATTATACTTAATATTTTCACTCAAGTTAGGACCAGTCATTCGGTTTCTCTACATATGGTATAGGTTGTTTTTATGCTTCTACGTCCTGTGTTGTAGGGTAGCCTTATCATTTTGTTTTTGCATAATGGATTATAAAATGATTATGACAAAGGGATTTTGGGTTTGGCGGGTGATGATGGATGAGTGAGAGGAAATATATGGTCGGTTCACAAAATCGAATGGGATGTAATGCAATGAATTGAAATGAATATTATATGAATTTATTTGATTTGTTGTTAGAGAAAGATGATGTATATGCATAAAAATATTTAGTTGAATTACATTGAACATGAGAATATATGGGAACAACAAGACTTTTGACCCGTGCGATGCACGGATATGTTTTATGCTAAAATGGTTTGAACATAAAGGATATAATATAATGTAAAATTAAAACAAATTCCGTACATCAATTTTTCATGTCCTTTGCATTGTACGACGACAACACAAAACATACTTTATAACAAATACTAGAATGCTAAGTTTTGGAAAACTTCTCTATAAACAACATTTGTAGTCGTGTTACTACATTTGTTGAACTCATCCAAGATTAGTAATTTCAAACCATTGAAACTTTTGACCCTAGAAAGTGCAACATATAGTTGTCCATGTGAGAAGACTGGGGTTGGGAGGTATAGACCAACATTAGTCATGGATTGTCCTTGACTTTTGTTTATTGTCATTGCAAATGAAATGATAATGGGAAATTGTCTTGTCAAAGTGAATGGAAGTTTACATTCAGATGGGTTCATATCCACTCTATGAATCAGAATATCTTCACCAACACTTGTGCCATTCAATGCCTTAGCCTTAATGACGTTTTTCCCCAATTGTGTAATTTGTAGCCTTGTTCCGTTGCACAATCCAGCTGCTTGATCAATATTTTTTATTAACATAACTGGCACACCAACTTTCAATACCAATTTATGATGAGGTATGCCTGAGCATTTAATTTCATTCAGATATTCTGTGTCATACAAATCATCAAAGCTTCCATTACTATCTTCTGTACAACCTAAAGAGTCTGAACTAAAGTACTCAACTGATTCACCAGACAACAATGAACAAATGTACTCATTCAATATATCTACATTTTCTGTTCTTGGTGTGAGAATTGACCTATTAGTCAAGTAACCTTCTTTGAATATACGTTCTTTTAAATCTGGGCATGTAGCTTCAACAATGCATTTAATTGGGCTAGAATCATCATGAAGAAGCAACTCTAAGGGTATAGTGATGTCAGCAAAACCATCATGCAGCAAACCAATAGCTCTATCTCCCACATTTAGCAACCAATCTGAAAATGATTTAATCCTTTCCTGTTCAACTTTATTAACTGAAGACGCCAACCTCATATTCTTCGTTAATTTCAATAATCTACATTCTTTCCAAAGCGGAGAAGAATTAATTGTGGCATCAACAATCTCAGCTCGTTCACCTTTTGGGATAACAGCAAGATTTGTCTCGAAATCACCCCCATGACAACACATTTTCCTCCAAATATGCAATCGCACTTCATCAAATCCCTCAATGTTCGGTCCAACGCCTCGACACAATGTCTCTTAATCATTGGCGCTTCATCCCAAATAATTAATCTAGCAACTTTAATTAAGTTTGCAATTCCTGACTAGTGACTAATGGAACATATCGAATCTTCATTAACGTCGATTGGAATACAAAATCTAGAATGCGCAGTCCTTCCAGATGGTAATAGAGTGGCGGCTATTCCACTAGAAGCTACATTGAGTATAATTCCACCATTTGCTCGTATAAAAGCTGTTAATGAATTCCATATAAATGTTTTACCTGTTCCTCCAAAGCCATGGACAAAGAAAAAACCTCCTTTTTTTGAAGAAACTGCATTGATTATCTGTTCATAAACTTTCTTTTGTTCCTCAGTCATTAGTCGTTCAAATCTGCTGGAGGTCTCCATCTCTTTCTCTTTGTTGTAGTTAAGCTCTTGTAAAATGAGTTGGTCTAAAGTGTCAATGATTAAGTCATTGTCAGGTTTAGGCATTGATGGATAATCATTGAGTGATCGACCATTCCGTAGTAATAGTTGTTGAATATTAGCTAGCCCCGCAGCTTCTTTGTTGGCATTTGTAATTTGCAAATCTGTACCACAGATGTTGTCAAAAAGACTTTTAGTTTGACACTACAAAAAAAGTGCCACTTTGTGGCGGTTAATTTGTAGCGGTCAAAATAAACCGCTACAAATATGCGAATTTGTAACGCTTTATACCGAAACCGCTACAAATTTGTAGCGGTATGACTCGCGCCAAATGGTGCGCTAGTTCATAACGACATTTGTAGCGGTTATCATAAACTAACCGCTACAAAATATGGCGCGAAGTTGGCGCCAAATTTGTAGCGATTATTTTGTAGCGGTTTATTTATAAAAACCGTCACAAATATGGTGCCAGTTTGGCGCCTTATGGTACGCCATTAGTGGCGGTTTTGAAACCGTTACAAAATGCAAAAAAAAAAAAAAAAAACCGCTACAAAAGCTGTTACATCAACCGCTACAAAGTGTGTAATATTGAAATTTGAATATTTCGAATCCCGCCAAGTTTATTTTTAAAAAAAAATATATGTTCATATTTGTAGCGGTTGTTAGTATAACCGCTACAAAATGTGATATTTTGAATTTTTTTTTTAAAAAATACCAATGAATTTTTGTAGAGGTTTTGAATCCGCTACAAAACGTAAAAAAAAAAAAAACCGCTACAAATGTGAACCGCTACAAAAACGGTTACATCAACCGCTACAAAGTGCGTAATATTGAAATTTGAATATTTCGAATCCCGCCAAGTTTATTTTTTTTAAAAAAATATGTTCATATTTGTAGCGGTTGTTAGTATAACCGCTACAAAATGTGATATTTTGATTTTTTTTTAAAAAATACAAATGAAATTTTGTAGAGGTTTTGAAATCGCTACAAAACGCCAAAAAAAAAAAAAAAAAAACCCGCTACAAAACCGTTACATCAACCGCTACAAAGTGTGTAACATTAAAATTTGAATATTTCAAATCCCGCTAACGTTCATTCATTTGTAGCGGTTGTTAGTGTAACCACTACAAAATTTGAAAATTATATATATTTTTTAAAATACTAATGAATTTTTGTAGCAGTTTTTAACCGCTACAAAACATTAAACCGCTACAAAATTCGTCACACCAACCGCTACAAATATTACGTATATCCCTATAAATATTTCCACCACACCTCATCTCACACACTCATTCATTTCTTCCCACTCACTTCTCTCTCGTTTTCTCTCATTTCTTCCCACCCCTTCCAAAATCTTTGATTTCAATGTTTTTTTTTCCTCCTTATAATACTAATACTATTTTTTTTTCCTTATCCAGAACTTTAAGTATATTTCCTCAATATTCCTTCTATCATCATCAACTTTCTTTACATAATCAAATATCATCTAATGCACAACATAATTTTTTTGGAGGTGGACAACACAATAAATCCTTATTATCTACATATTCTCAATATTATACCTACATAATATTTATACTTATCTAACTTAAGTTAATCAGTTTTTTAAATATTAACTATTATCATTTAATTTGTCACTTAAATAATAAAAATATTCAATATAATATTGTAACAATGGACACAAATTATGATTTTTTTTCAAATTTTCAATATTTTGTAGCCGTTGTAAAACCGCTACAACAACCGCTACAAATTTTAATTTAAATTCGGATTAAAATTTGTAACGGTTTTACAACCGCTACAAAATTTGGGCGCCAATTTTTTTTTCTTTCAATTTTTCAATATTTTGTAGCGGTTTATCATAACCGCAACAGATATAGTAGCGGTTTATATATATGTAGTATCAGTTTTTTCAATCGCTACAAATCAGCCTGCCATAGTGGATTTTGTCGCGGTTTGTCTAACCGCTACAAATGTCATTAGTTGCGCCTAAAACCGCTACAAATAGGTCATTTTAACCGCTACTAATTGTCGTTTTTTTTGTAGTGTGATTTCTAAATTTATGTGTAGATATGATCTAGAAATACAGCACACTTTATTTCGGATAAATGAATAAGGACCTCCTTTATCATTTTCACAATGTTAGGATTCAACTCTTCTGCAGAACCATGTCGGCTGAAATGTAAAATAATATCTTACAAAATGTATTTGGAAAAAAAAAAGAAATAAACTTAATGACCCTTTTTGTTAAAACTAACCTGACGGCTGAAATTCGATTTGATACTTCATTGTCTGTGTCGTAAATGTATAACTGAGAGTATACTGGAGGATTTCCTTCAGGAGGCAATAAACTGCCAATTAAATGATGGTTCTGACCACAGAGGATAAATGAATAAGGACCTCCTCCACTTGAGTTAATTGAATGGTCAATTCGACCACCCATTGATGTAAGACAAAACATATTGTTGTAGGAACGCACATTCTTCATAAAGCTTTTTGAATATGCACTTTATTTGTTGAAGAATAAATCAGTAAGGTTTGAAGGTGGAGGCTTTAATAACGGGAGAAGTATCTTTCCATTACCAAAACACATGCTGAACTGTGGTGGTTCACTTTTTCTGACTCTTTTTAAACTTTCAGAAAGCCACATTTGAGCTCCACAAAATTTACAACCATACATAGCATCCCCCTCGTCTAAATAACTGAATTTCAACGACTGGGAAAAGTTGGCTCCGGTATCTTGTGTGACATTAAAGATATCTACATCAAATAATCACGAAATTTTATTCAGTTAATAATACGTTGATCATATAGAAGTGACAGATGTTTGGAAATTAGTTAGTAATACTTACTTCCTTCTTCTGACTCATTCAACCTACTGCATAACTCTGCTGCTACTTGACTGATTTGTTCAGACCTCCTTTTTTCCCGTTTCTTTTGGTTTACTGAATATGACTTGGGAATACCAGATGGCGTAAGGTTGATGTTGTGTTCAAATGTTAATCCACTGATATTGCTTTGGATGAGCTCACCATTACTGTGTGTGTTGGTGATATCTGTTAGAGCCGAATGCATGTCAAGCCGTGACAACGGTGTTTGAACTTCAGGCTGAGGGGTTCCAATGTTATTCTCCAGTGATGTATTCCCAGAACAAAAGATGCTTATAGGCCGATTTGAGTTTCTGTTAACTGCTCTTGAAGTGGCCACATTAGTTGTTGACAAAATATTTGGAAATTGACGTTCACCTGCACATGAAGAAAATTTTTATAACATGTTACTGCTTCTGGATATATGGTTTATAAAGAACCGCATGCACTGATCTAGGGTTATACAATAAACGTATCGAATATAAACAAATTTAAATATTAGCAGCAATACAGCTTACTTACCTTCTCCATGTCTAAGTGGTACCTTGCTAGTTGAAGCAGTCCGCCTTTTTTTCATGACTTTTTCTTCCTGTTCTTTCGCAAATCAGTGTAATAGGATTGACATACATGGGTAGTATTTAAAATGATCTGATTCAACTATGAGCTCATCTTGGGGATAGCGATCCGTGTTGTAATCTATATCCAATCACGCGTTCTGATATGTAAGTCATACTGCATATTTGCCGATGCATTGATATTGGTCCTAACTCATTTTGGCATGGATTGCCAAATCATCTTGTTGAATACAGCTGTAGAAAAAATAAACACACTCAACCAAATTAGAGCGCGTACAGTTGTAAGTGACTTTACTTTTTTCTCTTGGAAATAGAAGTTTAACATCAGAACACGTACAATATATTAAATTAACATAGTTATTAATTGCTAGATTTGTGTTTGAACTGTGCATGCATGCAGTACAATTACATAGACACGGTGAAGACATTGTAGCCGTTCGGCATTAAATATTTAAAGCCATTGATAACTTGAATTCAGGTTTTGTATGACACTTGTTAAACGTGTGCAGTATCATATTATCTTTGGCCGTCAGACGAATTATAAATTGTGCGCTGAGAATAAGAATTGGGTTTCACAAATCATAATTGCCTAGTAAAGAAAACCGAAACAATGCGTTCTTAATTACTTAACAACTGATCCATTTATACGTTAATAATTCAAGATTTGCTAGATTTGAAGGCGTGACTTCAATGACAAATATAATGTTTTAATAAATTAATTAACTACCTTTTTAACGAAAAATTGTTCAGATGAGCAAAAATGATCTATAATGTTACGAATATTGTCATGTATAGGTTTACTTAACGATCGGAAATGAAATCAAATATATAATCACTAAGAGTAATAAGTTGACAAAATGAACAACACTTTAATAAATCAAATTGTCGCTACAAGACACAAAATGATAATATGGGATACTTCATAACGGAATATAAAAATGTCATTTCTCCTTCTTGATGTTTTTCACCGGTTTTGTCGTGCTAAATGTTGGAGTCGCAAGCTTAGAAAGTCCAATATCCACACACACTGATTCAATTTCACCGATAACGATCTTTCTTTTGGAGTTACAGGCCACAGGAGTACACATTTGTGACAATGTGTTATCATCATCCTCAACGACATTGATGACTGATTCAGACTGAACAGATTCCTTTGAAGTCGATGATTCCTTTTGACAATATTAAAATTAAAAGTAATTATTATATGTACTATTATAATTTCCTGAAGAAGAAATAAATTACTTTTTGTACCTCAACTTGTGGAAATGGATCCTACAAAGAGTAAGATATATTTTAATCAGCATGTAAACTTGAAATTTCATTGCATTAGGAAATAAATTAGGAAATAATTTTAAATTTATTAAATAACAATGTTAACCTGCTGATTTGTATACTGAAACTGTTGAATCAAGTGATTGTCAACACAAAGTTGGGTAACACCGATGCTGCTTGTCCTATGTTTGATATTGTGACTTTTAATCCTCAGTTTAACAATTAGGACCTTACCAGCTATTTCATCCAACTCTTCTGGAACAGTAGAGTTTTTACCCTCCTAAAAATTCAATGAGAGACATATGTATAAGGAACATGACAAAATCTTTTTAGGAGTCAAAAGATATTTCAAAAATCTACTAACTATATTACAACCTTGTGCATATCCTCTTTAATCTTTGAGGTAGATTTGCCCAATAACTCCGTAGCCTGACGATCAAAAAAAATAATGGAACACTTTCCTGTACCGTCGTAAACTTTGTAGTGGACCTTGAATCTATTAGTTAAAGTATAATTATGAACTGTAATGCAATTTAATAAGTTGTCAAATTATATGAAAATGAACATTTTATTAACGAATTCCTTACTTTGGAACGGTCATAAGAACATCTTTATTACATTTTGAACATCTAAGAGAGCCATTTGATTGATACTCAGGCTTCTTATCACATGGACATGCATCATATGACCACCCATAAAGCTATGGTTACCTTGGTTACAACATCACACTCCTAACAACAACAAAATGTAGAAATTTAGTACAAAGCTATGGTTGTGGGGGTAAAATTAAGGTCAAAACAATTCAATTACAAGTTTTTAATTACGCACCTCGTCTAACTTTAAAACATCACACAATGGAATCCTCGTTCGAAAATGGAGAAGGGACTCAGTTGTGTAGGTAGGGTGTTCGATATTTGAAATTTGGCTAAACAATTGGGTCCCAACAGAATCTTGACTTAATCTGTAAAGGAAATTCACTCAAAACTATCAATTGCTAGGTTGAAAAAATAAATATTATAATAGTTTGGTGAGATTTGAGGGACGATCACTACACCTTTCCTTCAACAAAAGGGCTTCTGGAATGTTGGGGTTGAGAGTTACCAATGTAGCATTAAAAGCATTACTCAAATGACCATATTCTAACAGAAAAAAATGTTAATCAAAATGTGTATCATAATTATTAAATAAAGCATTATATAGTCAAATTGTATGAAATATAAGCTGGATAACCAATACCTGTGTTCTTATTCAACCTGGCAAACCGCACAAGGACGATAATTGGAGGTTCCATATCCTCACTTTTCTTCCCATAAGTCTCCTCTGCACAATCTCCTCAAAGAGTTATAGTGATTGAATTTTCGCTACAACACAATTTAACATGTTCTCTATTACAATCAGTAAAGGTATAGTATTATCATAAAAAGATATTCTATTATCTTTGAAATCAGTATGTCCAAAAGTATAGAAATATCTTACTGTTGATCAGCCATAGAAAAGTTTAGCTTTTTGATAACATCAGACTCCCTTCTCTGGTCCTGCAAGCGTCCAAAAGCTTGCAAAAAACCAATTACATCTGTGACAATCAAAATTCATACATTGATGGAGATTTTTCCTCTTCAGAAGGGTGTCAAACCCAAACTTACAAATTATACAGTAATAACATAGATGGGAAAGAAAAAAATAAAAAAGATAATAACCCAAACCTATTAAACCATCGTCTGTCACATTGCTTGTATGTATGTCTGAAATATTCTTGAAGTTATATGCCTCATCCGTAATGCATTCATCCGATTCTTCAATATAAGTATATGGATGAAAACTAAACCTCCACGGATGTATTGTAACTCAATACTTATCATCATTTTCAAGGACTTGGAAATTTTGGATTTTGTATACCAATCCTTCCTTAGGCTCGTCATACAATTTATCTATGACATTTTTGTGAGTAGCCGCAACCTCAACTCTTGTCAGCTAAAAAAAGTACAGCTATTAGTTGTTGGATAGTAGTAAGCCGGGTTTTACCATGATTTGTATAACAACATGATGAAGAAAGTAGACAACCGAGTGATGAGAATGAGTATTTAACAAATTCGTAAATACATAATTACCTCTTCATCAACCAACAACATACCAATCTTCCACACTTCAAACGGAGGTGTCTTCCTTTTGACAACCCACTTCCTTAGCACTTTCGCATGCACTGACCATGTCTCCTTGCTATCATTGATGGCAGAAAAGAGGGTGAACTTCATCTTCTGTAAATATTAAAGCAACATCAGAAGGCATGGTAAGATCAAAGCGTTCTAAGTTGTTGTAAAAATTATAAAATACCAAAGTCGGTTAAAGATTGAACGTGACAACTTCTAACAGCAGAAAACTCCCTAAGATGTTGTCGTTCTAAGTCGGCAAACACCTATATAGTTTTGATTAGGCGGGAAAATAGATCTATGTGGGAGGGAACTGCAAACAGAAGAAAACAAAAACAAAAACAAAAGTCAATACATGTCCATATAATAAATCTGCATATAAATGTAGTTTACTATTTTTCAACAAATATTGAAAAGTGAATTTATGCATCGTTGCAGACTATGCTTTGCGTGTACTAAATTTATAACAAAAATATTACATTGATTGTGTATTATGTTTTCAAAAACGACTTAAATTTCTACAGTTTTCAATAAAGCACTTGAATTCTATGTACATTTACTATATATTACAGTAACCATTGATAAGATGGGAAGGTTATTGGAAATATAAGTAAGACCACACACTTTGGAGGTTTAGTCATAATTATGTACCTCGTAAACATGCAATGTTTTAAGTGTGGCGGCAAAACTGATCAATTACAAAAGACTTCTTTGAGAAGGAATTAACAGAAGTCAAGTATAAAGGGACCATATCGTGTACACAACCATTCATCATTAATTTCCCTCGTAAATGTTGGTTAATTAATGAGTTGCAGCAAAATAAACCAACCACACAAGGATTTGTGACTTTTGTAATGGAGTAAAGTGGAGGCGTTCATTAACAGACCATTGGAACTCAAGTTCAATCTGAATCTGTTAATAAATATATGAGTCGCGCTTAGTTTTTATATTCATTATGTAATTATATATATGACGAACAACTTAGAATAAATTCTAAACAACTCAACACAAATATGGGGAAGAAGTGATAGTCATATTCAAAAGAGATACAGTTACATTTACTGTATGACATGCCAAAAAAAGAAAAGAAAAGGAAAGTCTGTTAAATTCCCCAACTTGGAACCACCGAAGTATCGTAAACTAAACTAAACAGCATCAACTTATAATCCCAACACTCTGGCCTTATCCAAAGCGACTTCTGCAAAGTCTGGATTAAGAAAAACACGAGTGGCACCAAGAACAGTAGTCAACTCAACCCCTACGTTCATAGATTTTGTCGTCAGATATCTACATACAAATCATAACAACAAAGTAATTGAAAGAACTCAGGAGCGAAGTGAAAAGAAAAAAACCATTCTCAATTATCCGGCTTATTTGGGCATACTGAATAACAACGAACACTCCAGAGATTTCCTTAAAATTATCCAACAACGCAATGGTGCTCTCAAAAGCATCTCCAGTCAAGACGCATCTAATCTGAAACTTCTTCCTGTCAAAAAGTAACACCTAATATATTTAAAAACTGACGAGAACAAAAGATATATTAAAAAAAAGTGGAGATATAATAAATTAGACCGTCTATCTGCAAGGTCTAGTATCAATGACATCGAGTAAATCCCTCTCAACTTGTAGTTGGAATTCCGATAGTATGATCGAAGAATACCACAAACATCTGAAAAATGTGTCAACCGTTAATGACTAACATAGTAACAATAGAGAATAGGAACCTATCGATTTATCTAAACGGAATAGACAATATTGAACAACAAAAAATCTGTACCAATAAGCATTTTGTTAGTTGTAACACCCCACCAGTTGCAGTCATCAACAACATTCAGCATAAAGAAACGATCTGGTAAGTTGTCGTGTAATGCAAGTGATATTGTGGAATTTTTTGTTATAACAATGTGGATAAACTGATGCACTCCTTCGCCACCTTCCCTCACCAAAAACTTGGAGATGTCGTAAGATGCCCGTTCAGTCAACTTCCAACAATGCATGTCCATGGCATCAACAGATTGTATCTTGAGCAACATCCGAGCGTCTTTTTATCATCGTAAGGGTTTGCATAAAATAACAAAAAAACTTGAAAAGGAGCATATGGTATAAAAGCGACATCGTGTATACATTTTTCATATATAATTGCTTTTACAGCATAACAACATGATTTGGCAAAGAAACTTGCATAGGAAAAAAGAGATAACAATAAATATAAAAGAAGTACTGTATTATCAAACACAATAAGATCCACGGACTCAAGTTCAATTAACAGCCTCTTGTAAGTCCTACCTCGCCTCTCAACATATCGATGTATAATACGATCAACCTTGACCCTTATTGTAACTTCGGTACTGCCAGAACATAAATTATCCAGACTGTGTATGCTATTGATTGCCATGATAGCGAAGTGAAAGGGGTAGAGAACTTTCAGATACGAAGAAACGGAATAAGAAACAAAAAGTTAAGCCAGTAATTTAAATAGACAGATGGGAACTTCATAAATGTAGCAGTTACTGGTGAGAAAGCGTCTGAACTGAGGACGCGTTTGTTCGAATTGTAGTAGAAAGCAATAAATGTAGGCTGAAATCACACGTGGAGTTATGTACAAATGTACCGTAAATGGTTATTTCTTTTCAGTTCAAAGAGGAAAACGAAGCGACTTAGAAAATCCACTTACAAAGGAGCCTTTTTTTTATCAACTTGTAGTAGAAAAACATTTTTGTTTAACGTAGTAACCGCGCATTCATATTATGCACAGCACCTTTGAATCAAAACGGAAAAGGACAGAAGTGGTATAATGTATTAAAGTTAACGTTTCTATATTTATGTGCACCATACACGATATGGAAAGTAAATATTAAGATACAAACAAAAATCAATCTAGGGCATACATCCGTTACCAAAAAAATCTCAATTCATTAAAATTGAGGATTTTGAAAGTTGGATTGTGAAAAAAGTCTTGTAACAACTAACATCAAAGAACTGATGTAGAGCACAGAAAATTCATTCCAGACTGAAATTATTAAAAAAAAGGGAAAAACAACATATTTCTTCATTCCAAACGACTAATCAAAGTCTCCAAGTTCCATGAGCCTAAGTTTCATCAGAGTCATCATCTTCATTGATCTCTGCTTTAGCAAGTAAGTTCAGACCCACACGAAAATCAACCACGGCAGGATGATTGTAATTGAACATAGCTTGGGACATATCACAATGACTCTGAAAGACGATTTGTCCATCTACAAAGGTTTTGACAGACAGATTATTAAAAAGAATAAGAAAAAATTTGGTGATATATCAAGACAAAGATAATACTAACCACTAAGCCTTCTCATATTCACCCATAGTAGGGCAACAACAACATCTTCTTTGTCAATGAGCTTAGAGTAACTGATAGATGCCCAAAAAGCAGGCGTCCCCCTGAAACAGCAGTGGAAAGGGTTCCCACTAACATAGTATGGAATAGTAGTCAGTTAACCAAATTATAGAATAAACACATATATCATGTTGGTAAGAATAATAAACCTCTCATCCATGATTTCAAAAGTCAGCTGGTAAATGGTCTCTCCATCTATCACAACATCACTTAGAGGATAAACAGAAGTCACTAGTCCAACCACATCTGAGAAATTGACAACATGATTACACATAAATATTCATTATTAAAATATAACCAACAAGAAATAAATTCGTGGAAAATAAAATGGTTGTAATAGATTACTTATCAATGTGGTCTCACAGATTGTTGTAGCAGCTAATGGAAGTAGCGGCTGAAAAATGGTTCCGAGTGTTCCTATAATATCACTTATATACTAAACTTGCGTAAATGGTTCTATAACAATCTTAACGTCTGGATTTAAAATATTGGGTCCACGCTCCACAGAAAATCTTTTCAAAAGGAAACAAAAACCTGGAACTAACACACCACATAGCCTTCTCATCATATCCCGTCGACGCATCATGGCAAGAGCAATGTAACCCTACGATAGATGATAAAATAGTTAGATAAAACATAATATGATATGAGACAATATAGCATTACAAAACTAAACCAGTCTAAAGATAGCATGATAACAAACATTAGCGTCAGCCAGCACAGCATTAAAAGTAATTGGACGGTGACACCTAGTTGGGGGGATATCCCAGAAATTTTCCACGACTTTGACACATATGCTCTGATTGTTTCGCCTGCAATCCAGTTGAAGGAACGAAGTTACTCTGGACAGTGACATCTCCAGCAAAGCAGCTATGTGGTGATATATTTGGATTTGGAGTTTTGCAACTAAATCTTGATCTCTTCATAAACAGTGTTTAAATCGTAACGTTTAGGGTTGTAGGGCTCCACGGGAAAGTGCAAAGGACTTGATTCTCCATTAATGAGGTTCACCAATAATTCCTTATTTCGACGTCTTCTTTTACATTGGGAATACGATAGACTTAGGAAATAGCAAATGAAGAGGTTTTTTGAAACAGATTACAAGGATGGCAATTATAATATGTTTGTGGTCCAATTAGAAAACAGAAGAGTGTAGTTGGGACACTAAGTAGATAATAAATGCTTCTTTGAGATAGTTGAACTTCTTCATATCGAAATACATGGTGCGAAGCAATTGGAAGTGAACAATTCGGTCCACATAATTCCTGCCATGTAATCAAAGTGAGATTAAATGACCAATGGTTGTATTCCAAGTGGACCAATTGCTGATGTGCTACAACGTTTAGTAGTTTATATTAATACAATGAAAGACAATTTTATGAGTTTAAGGTATTTTTTAATATTTAATGGGATATTTTAATATTTTTAACGGTGAAATATATTTTTAAAATTTTTTTAATGGTGGAATATTTTTAAATTTCTATATTATTAATTAAATTTTTTAGTGTTTAACGGCCATAGTTATTTAATATTTAACATTTATGGGTGGGCGCTTTGACCAACTAAAATGATTATAATAATGATAATATATTTTACTTGATTATTAGATATCTACATCCCTATCCGTTAGTACTAATGGTGTAATCCTGATTATATCGAAATTAAAAAAATTGATCCTCTTTATATTACCTAAATTCAATCAAACGTCGATTTGTTGTCAGGATTATATATAATCCTCTCCCAAGAAGGCCAATAAACATCTAAGGGGAAAATATTAATAACGATATTTCATTCTTTTTAATTTTAGTAGTGTTCTGGTGTAGAACTCTGATGTCCGGCCTATTGAAGGTCCGGTGATTTGGTATAGGATCTGTGTGCTCCTCCTGTATGCTTATGGGACAAGCATTTAGGAGAAGGTATGATCACGGTACACAAGCAGGCGTTTCGCCTAAAGGGGTGCTGTGTGTGCCGTGTGACTGAATGTAGATTAGTCAGGGCTTAGAGATTGTGTACCTGGCGCCCGTCTCCTTCCTCTGTATATATAGAGTATACCTGGTTAGTTAGTCCCTTGGCTACCACACCGTAAGTGTCCTGGGATCATGCTGTGCGTGTCCGGGATCGTGTGTGCGTGTCCAAGGTCATGGCTGGGTCCCACGGATAGTGGGTTGCCCCCTGTACTAGCCAGTGAGATAATGGGCCTAGACTAGGTCCGTAACAGTTGCCCCCAAGCTCGGTTGCTCAGGTCTCTGAGCTGCCGAGTTTAGATGTTCGCTTGACTGAAGTACGGAAGTCCGAGTCTTTGTTGATCGCGAAGTAACATTTTTCCTTTTCAGTTCATTGATCGTTAATTCCTTTGAGAGAGTGGTTCCAAATGTCGAATGACATAAAGGATATGACCCCCGAAGAACTGGATGAACTACGCCAAATCGTCAGGGGAAGAAGCCGTTGGTGGCTTTGGGGCGACAGATCTTCTCGCCCAACGCCGCAAATTGTTGCTTTAACCGATCATCACCGTGGAGGCAAGGGAAAAGCTTCGTGGCGGGCAGCGAAAACTCGAGACGGCACATCATCTCGTAAGGGAAGTCCCAATGTTTCCTTCCCGCTTCTTCCCAATCCAAGGGTGTTTAACCCGAGCTTCGATGTGTCCGCTTCTCCGGCCTTCCGACTTACCGCATAACGAAGTGGCCGGTTCAGTCCCTCGGCCGAGGTTGATTCCTACGTTGGCCCTTGCTATGACTGCTTGTACGAATGCTCACGACTTATTTCCTGCGGGGATTCCACCACAGCCGAGTTGATTTTGGGCTCCTGCCGACATAATTTTGTCCCGGCTCCTCAAGCTTCATCGCCGAGTCCTGTTGACTTGGATTTTAATCTTACCACAACTGTAGAATCCCGCCTTCAATTATTGACATCAGGTATGCTAGGAAGATTCTGATCTTGCTTATATTTTTATTTGTGTTAGGTATAATGGCGTCGTTTCTTCTTCCCACGCGGCTGAGTCAGAGTCTGGAAATGCAAACCGCGCTAGCCCCCCACAGGATTTAATTGAACAATTCCCTTGGGTTACCCGCGAAGTGTTATCCTATCGGTCGAAGCTGACCATAGAAGACTTGGAAGGTCTTCCAGTTCAAGATACTAACACCTACTCTCTCTGTCTCCCTGAAGAGGAAGAGCCTGTGTGCTCCACCCTCCAATTCCTTAGTGTAGCTCCCTCGCAATTACACCCCAATGGATGGGGTTACCTGATTGCCTTTGAGTGGTTTTGCCTGAGCCTTGGACTGCCTTGCACCACATCTATGTTCTTCTACTTCTTCACCCCCCATACCTCTCGTTCTGGGAAAGAACCACGAGCTCAAGGGCTGGACGTCCATTCGGGGAATAGCCAACCGGCGTTTGTTTACCCCAGTCTCTGACTCTTTCAAACGCTTCAAGGGCAACTTTTTTAAAGTTGTCGCTAAAACTGGCACCACTCCTTGGTTCCTCAAAGGGCCGGACTCTGCAAAAGTCGACTGGGAATTTAATTTGTATTGGTGTCAAGATCACCACAACGTGTCCCCTAGCGCCTATAAGGTAGAGCGGTCCAATCTGCTGAAGCCTGAAAAGAAAGCTATCGACGCTATAATAGACCATGTTAGAGCGAACGGTACTGTTGGGGCCGGCTCCTTGGTGGCCCAATATCGGGCCGAGGCTCGGCGTCGAGATGAGATGGTGTCTAGGCCGAGTATGATACTTCTGTTGTTTAAATATCGGCGTTGCTCGCGTCTTAGCAAAGTATTCATCGTTTCTGCCTTCCTAGTAGCTAACCAGTGTATGTGTTTTGTGCAGGTCTCAAGATGAAAGAGCCGCAATATCTTTCTGGGATCCCAGAGCCAACAACAAAGGGGAGAAAGAGGTCGGCCAAGGACGCGGGCAAATCGAAGGTCGGAGAGTCATCGAAACAGGCCGAGCCAAAGAAGCTCAAGGTCGGGGAGTCGTCGAAGCCCGCAACTGAGGCCAGCCCTGTCTGTCCCATCCGAGCCTCCCCTATCACTTCGCCCGCGCCTCCCAAGTCGACCAGACGCCGAGCCCTCCTCCTCATTGCCTCGATACCCGGTTCCTCGCCCTTCAACTGTCATTCCCTGTTCCCATTTGTGGAGTAAGGGAATTACTGAAGAGCTCAGCATCGCACTCCTGCCTCCTACCCGCTATCAAGAGCCAGTACCCTTGCGGGAAGTCGATGTACGAGATATCCAAGCACTGGGAAATGCTTTCCTGAGAGGTGCTGGTTTGACCCAATCTTTTCTCACCCTCAACCACAAGTATGCGGAGATCGCCGCAGAGTGAAGCGTTCCGAACGTAACGCGATGAAGCTCTGAAACAATGGAAAATCGCTTCAAACGAGTTTCAAGCTCGTGAGGTTCAGCTGGAGAAAGTGGAGTTTGCACTGAAAGAGACCGAGGGGCTCTTGGCGGACTCCAACGTAATAATTGAAGGCTTTATGGCTGCTCAAACTAGAAGCGAAGAGCAGTTGAAAGTCATAACAGCTGAGAAGGACGGGTCGAGCCGAACCGGACAGATCGAGCCGAGGGGGAGGCGTCCTCAAGACATCTGCCGGCGGAGATAACCCGCCAGGAGTCTGCTACCGGGTTCCGTGGTGGAGGCGTTTGAGAATTCTCTTGCCCGATCCGGCTTTGAATCCGGGGGTCGAGCTCAACACTACAGGGCATCATTTTCGGTCCTATGTGAATGACGGGCAGATTGTCCCCTATATGGAACCTCCTGCTAACTCCGAGACCCGGATAGATGGCGATGCGGCCGTCGGAGGCTGAGAGGGGCGAGGAAGTCTCGACCGCCCCAAAGCACGTGGCTTGATTTTCTTCATTTGTATTTTGTATATTCGTCCGGTTGTGTAACCGCAATGACTTTATTTGAACAGTTGGCCAATCTGGCCCTTTTTTTGCTACAATTAATAGTAGATAGTAACTTAGCTACCATAATGCATCATATAAGAATATAACTTTACCAGTTATCGCGGTCGACCTGGCCAAGGTCATATGAAGGTAAGCAGAATCTGCGAACACGCTTTTTGGTCATAAGACCATAATGTTTTAAAGTGCTAGTGTTTGCACTGTGTTATAAAATTCCTGGTATTGTAACCGGGTCATCCAAAGGTAAATGAAAATTGCCACCTGCTCGGGTTCGGTTTTGTCCCGATAGCGTCCGAGCATTTTGACCTGATCAGGGTCGGCATGACATTTTCTATTGATACCCCGGAGTAAATAAGCGTGTCTGGGCTGCGATAGCTATCCAGACCTATTTTCTTCAGCTGAAAAGCTAATAACAATTGAATCTTGAAAAAGATAATGTTTGGAATTCAACAAATACCCTCGAACGAGAGTTTCATTCATATTCGACAAAGCAATTGTTGCAAAGGGAAAAGCCAGTAGGCCAACGTTGAACAAAGAACATAAAGATGCTTTAAGAGAAACAAAAGATAAGCCTAACTGAAATATGCCTTTAACTTGTCCGCATTCCATGTTCGCTTGATTGGGGTTCCATCCAAATTTTCCAGAATGTAAGCTCCTCTCAAGAGAGTTTCCCGAACGCGATAAGGTCCGTCCCAATTAGCCGCAAGCTTGCCGTCTTTGGAGTTCTTGTTTCCAATGTCGGCCCTTCTAAGTACCAAGCAACCGGGCTGGAATGTCCGTGGTCTAACCTTCTTGTTATAACGAGTGCTAACGCCTCACTATTGGCTGTTTCGCCTTGTGATAAAATGCTCTTCCTGCGCCAAGACATCATCCCTATTTCCACAGGAATCATAGACTCACAACCGTAGGCCAGTCTATAAGGAGTTTCTTGGGTGGATGTCTGAGCAGTTGTTCGATTTCCCCAAAGAACAAAAGGTAGTTGATCAGCCCAAGAGGTGTCAGCCTCCACCATACGTTTCTTCAGACCATCAAGGATGACTTTGTTGGCGGCTTCAGCTTGCCCGTTGGACTGCGGGTGTTCCACGGAAGCAAAGTGATGCTGTATTCGTATTCATAAATCAAATCACGAATCCGACTCCGTGGAATCGAGTTCCATTGTTCATTACTATCTCGGCCGGTGCTCCGAACCGCGTAATTATATTAACTTCAACAAATCGCTGCACACGAGCCGAGGAGATCGTTGTGAGAGGTTCGGCCTCAATCCACTTGGTGAAGTAGTTCATCGCCACGATTAGCCACCGTAGTTGCCCGGTCTTTGTCTTGAATGGCCCCGAATGTCCATGCCCCATTTGTAAAATGGCCGTGGGGCCGTGATGGAATGCAGCCTACCGGGGCGCCAAATAACTCGGCATGTTTCGACAACTATCACATTGTCTTACAAGGGTCTTTGAATCCGCCTCCAATGTCGGCCGAATAACCTGCTCGAAGGGTTTTTCTGACGAGCGCCTTAGCCCCCATATGCTGACCGTTGGCCCCTCCATAAATCTCGGCCAAGACATACCCGGCTTCATTTGGGTTCAAACACCTTAGCATGGGAGAATGTAATCCCTTTCGGTAGAGTTGATCCTCCACCATTGTGTACTTGGCCGCGTCTCGAACCAACATTTTTGCTTCCATTGCATCGTCTGGGATGAGTCCACGTTCAAGATAGTCTTCTATTGGCTTTTTCCAAATGATTCAACCGAAATAGCCATCATGCACACCGGATCTTCGAGATTTTGTTGGACAACCGTGCGGTGACAACCAGCCTGCTTAGTGCTTGCCAATTTTGATAAAATGTCGGCTCTTGCGTTTTCTCCTCGAGGAATATGGGTAACGGTTTGCTTCATCGAAGCCTAACATTAAGTCCTTGGCTTTTAAGAGATACTTGGCCATTAGTGGGCCTTTAGCCTGATACGAACCCTCGATCTGAGCCGCCACAAGTTGGGAGTCGGTGAAAACCTTAACTCTTGTGGCCCCATTTTCCTTGGCTTGAAGAAGCCCGGCTATCAAAGCCTCGTATTCGCTTGATTGTTCGACGTTGGGAAGTTAAGATGCAACGAATGCTCAATTGTAACCCCCTCTGGACTCTCAATGATGACTCCGGCTCCACTTCCTTTCGTGTTTGACGATCCGTCGACATACACCTTCCATTCGCCCGACATCGTATCATCGGCCACAGTAGCCGGGGTGAGCTCTCTGATGAAGTCGGCCAACGCCTGCGACTTGATTGCATGGCGAGCTTCATAGGTGATGTCGAACTCGGAGAGTTCTATCGCCCAATTAGTCATCCTCCCCGCTAGGTCCGGCTTATGTAAGACTTGTCGAATTGGCTGGCTTGTTCTAACAACAATATGGTGACCCTGGAAATAAGGTCTTAACCGACGGGCCGCAATAAGCAGAGCGAATGCCACTTTTTCCAGCTTCTGGTATCGGATCTCGGCATTCTGCAGGGTTCTGCTGACAAAATATACAGGAATTTGTCCGTGTTCCGCCTCTCTTACTAAGGCCGCGCTGACGACTTCCTCGCCGATAGACAAGTAAAGGAAAAGACTCTCGCCAGGTTGAGGTTTTGAGAGGACTGGAGGATTGGCCAGACATAGCTTTATCTCTTCAAATGCGTCATCGCACTTTGAATTCCATTCCACCGATGCCTCCTTCTTTAAGGACCCGTTTGTTACAAAAAAAGCTCCCAATTCTTTAAGAGCATCTTCCAACATCTTCCTCATTTATGAAGTAAAGCCTTCTCTGGTTTTTTGTGACTTGATTTTGGCAAAAAAGTTCAAACTGGTTAGGGCGGCCAATCTTCCGAACTTAACAATAATATATTTTTTAAAATATATTTTAGAAAAAAAAATTAAATTAATTTCTTTTGTTGACATTTCCTAATTTTTACCAACTTTCCTCTTCATTTTCTTCCTACCAAACAACTCAAGACTTCTTTTTATTACTCCCCAAACTTTCTTTATAACAAACGGGTCCTAAGAGCCTGAACATGGGTAAAGCCTTCTCTGCTGATTTTGGCAAAAACCTGGTTAGGGCGGCCAATCTTCCGGTTAACTGTTGGACTTCTTTTTTATTACTCGGAGCCTTCATCTCCATCACCGCCCTACATTTTTCCGGGTTGGCCTTAATGCCTCGGTTAGTCAGCATGAAACCCAGGAATTTTCCTGGCGGGACGCCAAAGGCACACTTGGCCGGGTTCAGTCGGATTCTGTAGGTTCTGAGTTTGGCAAATGTCTGCTCCAGGTCTTGTATATGACGTTGCTGGTCCAAGGTTTTGACGATCATGTCATCTATATACACTTCCACATTGCGACCGATCTGGTCTGCAAAAACCTTATTCATCATCCTTTGATATATAGCTCCAGCATTCTTCAATCCGAAAGGCATGACACTGTAGCAATAGTTAGCTCTTTCAGTAATGAAGGCCGTTTTTTCCTGATCCTCTGGGTACATCGCTATCTGATTATATCCGGAGTATGCGTCCATAAAGGATAGGAGCTGGAATCTGAGGCGTTGTCTACCGGTTGGTCGATGTTTGGCATTGGGTAGAGTCCTTGGGCATACCTTGTTCAAGTTCTTGTAATCTGTACAAACTCTCCACTTCCCGTTTGGCTTTTTACCATCACCACATTTGATAACCAAGTTGTATACTTGAATTTCCCGAATAAATCCGGCTTCAAGCAATTCTTGGATGTGAATTTCCAACGCTTTCCTTTTTCCGGTCCGTGGTTCCTCTTTCTCTCGTGACACCGGGATTGAGCCCGGATAGACTTCTAGCTTGTGACAACAAAACTTTGGGTCTATTCCAGGTACCTGAGATGAATCCCAGGCGAAGACATCCCTGTTTTCCTTCAGGAACTCCTCCAAACTACTTCTAAGTTCGGGAGATAGGTGTTTGCCAATCTTAGTGGTATGGAGAGGGTCTCCTATCACCAGATCTTCCAGGTCTCCTGCCGGCTCTGGGCGAACCTCCTCATCTCGGATGTCCAATTCCACAGTATTAACTTCGCTCGGGAGAATCCCGGTCCGAACGGTCCGGATAGCCGCTTCTTTGGGGGCTGCGATGAAGATCCGCCTCCCCAATTCGACGGTCTCAAAATAGCATTGTCGCGACTCTTTTTGATCCCCGCTACCGTGACCACTGTTCCTTGGTTGCCTATCACCTTGAGCTTTTGATGCTTTGTAGATACCAAAGATGTCCCACTTGTGAATGGTTGGCCTTCCCAATATTATGTTGTAAGGTGAAACGAACTCGACCACTATGAACCGCACTCTTTCGGACTTGAAGGCGTCTTTGACTCCAATGGTGAACCTGAGGTCGATAAACCCCTTCGGACGCGATTGTTCTCCATTAAACCCGATGAGGGTTGTCTTGCAAGGCTTTAAGTCGTCCCAGGGGAGGTTCTATCTTGGTCCCGCCTAGAATTGGGATTGTTTGCCATTCGCATCTGCTCGACGTCCAAGTACTTCTTTGAACGGGTTATGAAGTCGTTGAGATTCTTTGCCCGCTCCTTTAAAAAAGATTCTGTCAGGCGGGACTCTTTATCGAGGCCGTCCACTAATAAGTGAACGTGTACGTCCTCGTTAAGTTCGCGCACCTGTAGTACCGCATGATTGAAGCGGTCAAGGTAACTTTGGAGCAGCTCTCCCTACGCTGTCTGATTTTGGAGAGAGAATACTGGGATTTTGGTTGTCGTTTGCTAGTCGCGAAGTGCAACTCAAAGGCCTCGGCCAGGTCTTCAAAATTGTGGATCGACCCAAAAGGAAGAGTGTGGAGCCACTTCAACGCCGGCCCTTTTAACGTCGCGGCGAAGATCCGCGGCACGATTGGTTCCTTGAGACCTCTAACCGACATGTGAACGTCAAAGTCTTCTAAATGAGTCGTCGGATCTTGTGTGCCGTCGTACTTTGTCAACTCGCCCAAATTCAGCCTTCTGGGAATCGGGCGTTACGGATTTCCTTTGAGAAGAAGCTATTGTGCATTTGGTGACATACCTCCGTCGTTTGGAACCCGGTAGGATGAATCGTCTGTCACCTCGATGGTTCCTCGCCCGAGGTCGACCCTCTTCATCTCGGTTCAAGTTTCTCCTATTGGCCCTCCAAATTTGTTGTCGGTTTCCGCCTTACGCTGTCTGTGCGACGAGCCGAGCTCTCGTCATCGTCGTCCTCTCTCCAAGTTTTATCTTCCTAGTCATCACTGGAAATATCCTGGTTCCTTGTCTTCTCCCGCTCCTCCACTCGCTGGTAGTGAAGGGTATGGCGTTTGTCAATGTTGTCCACCCGCCTCATTATCGCTAGCATCCCGGCTTGAAGAGAACGAAAATCTGGTTCGGCCGGTGGGACGTCTCGGCCACCCCCTGCATTGGAGTTCTGGGGCCCACGGTCTTGGTTTCGTGGAGCCGAGGACTCCGTGTCGGACGGGTTGTCCTCATAGTTTAGTTCGTTGCTGGGAACCAAAGGTTCCTCTGGCTGAGATAGCCGGTCCTCCTCGTCCTGCTGATCGTCCTCGTACGGGTTGATCGGCTGCTCATTGCGGGGTGGTTGTCGTGGTGGTTGACGGGTGTCTCCAGCTCGGTCCGCCTCCGATTGTCTCTGGCTAGAAGCACAGTACTAATCCTCATGGTCAAGGGAATTGAAGTTTACCAATCCCACGGTCGGCGCCACTGCTCGAGTAGAACTCGATGTCCGGCCTATTGAAGGTCTGGTGGTTTGATATAGGATCTGTGTGCCCTTCCTGTATGCTTATGGGACAAGCGTTCAGGAGAGGGTATGATCACGGTACACAAGCAGGCGTTTCGCCTAAAGGGTGTTGTGTGTGCCGTGTGACTGAATGTAGATTTGTGTGCATGTCCAAGGTCATGGCTGGGTCCCACGGATAGTGGGTTGCCCCCTGTATTAGCCAGTGAGATAATGGGCCTAGACTAGGTCCGTAACATATATATATATATATATATATATATATATATATATATATATATATTAACAAATATATATATTTTTCTTAACATTTTTTCAACGGTAATTACAAATCTTTCAACGGAAGGTACAAATCTTTCAACGGCATTTACAACTTTTGTTTGAGGTTTACCTTTTTTGCCTCTGAGGGAAAAACAAAAAAAATAATGCATTATTACAAATCTTTCAACGGTAGTTACAAATCTTTCAATGGCATTTACAAACCTTTTAACGGCATTTACGACTTTTTTTTAGGTTTACCTTTTTTGCCTTTGAGGGAAAAACAACAAAAAGTGCATTATCACAAATCTTTCAACGATAGTTACAAATCTTTCAACGGCATTTACAACTTTTTTTTGAGGTTTACCTTTTTTGCCTCTGAGGGAAAAACAAAAAAATAATGCATTATCACAAATCTTTCAACGGTAGTTACAAATCTTTCAACGACATTTACAAATTTTTCAACGGCATTTACGATTTTTTTTTAGGTTTACCTTTTTTACCTCTGAGGGAAAAACAAAACAAAAAAGTCGTAGTGACCGTTAGGGTTGTTAACGGAGGGAACATTACTATGTTTTGAGACTTCCGGGGCAACACTACTCCCAAAAAAATTCCAGGACAAAATTGATACTTAATCCATTATAAAATGATTATGACCAAGGGATTTTGTGTTTGGTAGGGGAGAATGGATAAATGTGAGGAAACATGTCTCGGTTGACGGAATCGAATGGGATGTAATGCAATAAAATGATAATTACATGAATTTATTTAATTTGTTGCTAAAGAAATATAATGCATATGCATAAAAATATTTAGTTGATTTACATTGAACATGAAAATATATGAGAACAATATAACTAGAGACAAAATTTTACAAGTTCAAGATAATTATTAATATTTAATGACATTTTAAGACATTTAATGGTGAAATATATATTTTTTTAAAATTTTTAATGGTGGAACATTTATAAAATTTCTATATTATTAATTAATGTTTTAGTATTTAACCGTGAAAGTTGTTTAATATTTAACATTTATGGGTAAGCACTTTGACCAACTTAAAAAATCATAACAATAATAATGCTTTTTTTTACATCCTTACAGGATGTCTACATAAGCAGTGTAATCCTGATATATCCGGATTATATCGGAATTACAAAATATAATACTCTTTATAATACATAAACCCAACGTCGTAATACTCTAACATGGAATCAAACCAAACATGCTAATAAAGATCTAAGGGGAAAAATCAATAACAATATTTCATTCTTTTTAATTTTAATATAATTTAGCTAAATATGAATCATACCAAAGAAATATACCAGGAACACCATTGTATTTCGTTGTTTCTACCCTTTCCAAAGCTACAAAGACTTGAAGAATCTTTATAACAAACGACTAACTGCAGCAATAATCCATTAAACACAACATAATCAAAAGCTCCCGAAATCCATGCTCATATCCTCATATCATCTTTATACCTAGCCAGATACCAAATTTCTTTATCCTCCCGCAATTTAAATGTCGCACACCTATTTATATAAATTCATATCAGTATTAGAGAACAATAAACAATACCAAAAAGATAAAATCCAAAACAAATATATATTCCAAGAAATATAACCCAAAATCAAATGTCATTTACATAAAATATGTGCTAGGTTAATTACCTTGAATGGACATTGAACACTTCAATATTGTCGTCTTTCACAATATCCTTGAGCCTCATGAGATTTGGAATATGAAAAATTGGTTCCAATTCAAATGATGTCCCACGGACCTCTAAAAATCGGCATAAATGCTTTTGAGGATCATGATAGATAAATAATCTCGAAGGATCATAAATCAAAATTCCAGGACCTCCAAAAACTACTCTTGGCTGATATAAATGTTGCCCATAACGGAAATCTTCCATATTAAAGCTGAGAACTTCGGTCCAAGATTGGCCATCACCATACTTTTTCATAGTCCAAAACCTAAGACGCTTTGCATTCTCGTATGGACAACATATGTAGAGACTTCCCTTTAATTCTCCAAAGCTAATATGAGTTTGAGTAGTATTAACTATGATGGACGATATTGTAGAAGGGCAAGGGAATGGATTTAACGTCTCACTTTCTAAGTCAAAACATATAATTGATACTTCCATACAATTATAAACAAGCCAATGAAGCGATCCATTCAAACAAGTGGGATATTTAATTTCATACCAACATGCGCCAAGAAATTTGATGCTTCTCCAAGATCTAGTCCCTAATGTGTGTATTTCAGCAACTCCACTTTCACCTAAAACATCGTTTGGCATTATTTGTATCACCTTATATTCATTAGTTTTCTTCAGATAACCAAGTCCGGCATAAACATAGTGGCATCTCCTCAGTCTCTCAGATTGTGGAAGTCTTATAAACTCTCCTGTGATTGGGTTGCAAACCACAAGCGCCTCTCGGACGCATTGGTCGTAATGAACACGTGAACTTATTTTAATAGAATTCCACAAGCAAAGTAGGCCATTGCAAGAATTCACTACAATAAACTTGTCATCTTCTGGCTTACAGGCAATATCAGCCCTTTTCTTGCCCCTCTTTCTGGCCTCAAGCATAGTGTCAAGCACCATTTTAGCATCACGAAGAGGAAGCTTGAACTTAACCTCAAGCTTCATGTGATTGTGACAATTGGGTCTAGGAGAATCCTTCCATGAACCAACATGGTCAGAATCATTATCACTCGACAAATTCTGCGCTTCATTACTCTCAAACTCATCAAAGTCAAGTAGATGGAGAGTTCTTGAGACACGTCTAAAATCGCAAGTGCGCACCAAAGCAGTGATAGGTGCACACTCAAAATACAATTGAGCAAGACGTGGGTCTGAGATAATGGAGTGCCAACTCTTGCATACGCACTTGCAAATCAAAACCGACTTAATTGGAAGTTTGAGTAGAATGTTGTTAACAATATCACAAGGAAGATCGCCCAATGTAGTCCCACGTGGGGGAACTTTTGGGTCATCAACTGCACCTCTAGTTTTTGTAACGCCTTTCACTGTTTCAGAGCCTACTGAATCCCTTTTTCTTTTCAAGGCCATCTTGAAAGGAAAAGAGGAAAATATAATTGAAGAGGAGGGACTTGCGCCCAAACCAAATGGAAAACTAAGACCAAACAACAAGTTTGTATTATAGCCAGAAGACACAACTTGTAATAAAAACTAATTTGATGCATCAATTAGACAACGGCATGACAAGAGATGGAAAAAATGGTGCTTGAAGTAGATTCAACATGCAAGTCACGAATGTGCTATGATGTGATGTAAGTAAAAGAAAAAATGAACATTAAATTTGTGTGAAAGACCTATCGCTATAAAAAGAGGGCTAAGAGCAATAATTATAACAATTAAAGTTAAAACCAAAATTATAAGCATAGTGAACAAACTATTAACATAAGTCTCAATTATAAACTTGAGAGTCAAATTGGATAAGAGAGGCTCTGGATACAAAAGTGACATATATAAACATGTATTATATAGAGTAAATACCCTTTTGGGTCCCTGAAATAACACGCGCTACCCATTTTGGTCCCTGAGTAAAAAAAATATCATTTTTAGTCCTTAAACAGTAAAAAAAAGGTCCCTTTTAGTCCTTTTAGTCATTTTTGTGGGCATTTTAATCCCTCACAAATTCCCAAAAAATCCTTTTTAGTCCCTAAAAAGGACCAAAAATGACATTTTTTTTTACTCAGGGACCAAAATGGGCAACGCGTGTTTTTCCAGGGACCCAAAAGGGTATTTACTCTATTATATAATTACCATAAAATGCACAGGATTCTAAATCTATACTTTATCTTCAACAAAATTGGCTAACAAATTAATTCTAGTTTTTGACTAAGTTTTCTTTTGTCTGTGTTCATTGCTATGTGATCTCCTGTCCTAGTAAGATTTAGGAAGTATTTTTGACTAAGTTGCAGTGCCGACTAACTTATCCCTCAACCCCCTTCAATTCCGTAATGCAATTTGAACAGCTAATAAGGAACCAAATTTCTTTTAAGAAAAATCAAAACGAACATAAAGATACAGTGAACACCATAATCCAGCCCAAAAAAAAGTGAAAACCAGAAACTGAATAAGATCACACCATACCTCTTCAGCTTCTTCAAACTCTTCCCTTTGTAGCTTGGCTCTCACTCCGCTCAATACCCCTCTTCTTTCTTATATATATACAAAAAAAGGGATCTCCCTGCACATATATTTAGAAAATAAAAATATATTAGTATTTTCATTTTGACTTTCTATCATCATTTCAGCCGCATCTTATCATATTACATATATATCACAAATAATCATTTAATTTTGATATGGCATAATTAGAAATCTGAGAACCATAAAAATTATTACTATTTTATCTTATATTCTTTCAAAACTTAAAGTACAAGGCGCTAATTAGAATAGTAATCATATAATTTTCTATTTTCCAATCGAGTAAAGATTAGATGATCGCCTAAATTGTATGCACGGACCATCTATGACAATACATCTCAACTATAAACTTGCAATCAAATTGTAAAATAAAAAGGTCAGAGTCGTGAATTGCTACTATAAGAGGCTATACAAGAAACAAACAATAGGATGACTATAAGGTCAGTAAGAATGTTCATTTTTACTCTATATGTATATCCCATCCACATTTCAATTTTACTTAAAGCAGAACCACTGTCATTTGTTTTTACTTGAGTTCTATGAATTTAGACAATCCATTCAATAAAAGTCCTTTTACTACTTAACTTGCAACCATCTTGTAGCTATCACAGTTAACATCTAAGCATCACTCAGCCAATCAAATCCTTAAACTTCTTTTTTCAAACGTTTCAATGAGCACATTATAAACCTTAAATGCTAAAAAAACAACAACAAAGCCTTATTCCACTAAGTGGGGTCATTAAACCCTAAAAGCTAACACCAGTAGATTTCATTCCAACTTCCACACGGTTTCCTTCAAAAGTATTGAATCACATACTTCATATGTATTTCAAGAATCAATTTACTAACGTTTAATGGTCTAAGTTTTAACCCAATTCCTCTTCTACACCATTCTACAAACACCTTGTGAATAAGTCACAACACCACACCTTGCGTGTAGTTTCAAGAATAAGTCAAAGTCACACAAATTAAGTTCTTAAAATCATTTGACTCAAAAATAAATAGATCCCATGTTAATCTTTTTAACAGAAAAAATAGATCCCATGCTTGTTCTCTTGCCACCATCACAATTTCAGTAATACGCAAGTCTAATTAAACTCCAACCCTATTTAAACAAAACTCCCAAGCCTCATTCTTTTTACACACAATTCAACAAACACCTTATAGGCATTTAAAATAACACAATAAGCCAGCATCTTAATCCGTAAGACAGAAATCATAAACTTCCACGCATCGACATTCAAACAAATTCACCAAGCTTATTAAACTAAAATTTTAAGCTTATATAAACTTCAACCATACTTTTTGCACCACACAGCCACAATACACAAAAAATTATTATAACTTAGCACATACCCACACACCCCACGGCAGCCACACCAATTCAAGAAAAGAGAGGAACTTTCATACATACCACCACACCCACCCACGTATATAAAGCAGAGGCGTAGAAACAGACGAAGGAGACTCCTGAAATCACACACACAGCAACGATACGGGGGAGAAGAACGCAACCCCACGCACTCACAGCAGCTAGCAGAAACGATGAAGAAAGAAGAACGAACGCCGCCGGCACACAGGCCTCAAGACACACCCATGCGACCAGACGGAAGGGGAAGCGAGATAAACGGAGGACGGCGGTAGGGGATCGAAAACACAGAACCCAGGGATTTTACTTCAGACGAGGCGCTGAAACCTTCGATGCCAAAATACAAGATCACGACTAATATATCCTTATTTGATCCGAACGATCCAGTACGCGAAAAAGTTGGCTTTTTTTTTTTCACGTTAAGGATGTTAAAAAACTTTTTTTTCCCCTCAAAGGATGTGAAATAACTTACTTAATCTATGATAATCCGGTCCTAATTATAAAAGCTAGTTAACTTTTTTGGAAAGATTAAGGAAGCTAATTAAATTACTTTAGAGTATTTTTATTTTTATTTCTTACTTCAAACTAATTATTTTAACTAATAAATTAATATATATAATATAATAATACACCACATATGAAATGATTGAATAACTTATTTAACTTCATTAATCTCTTAAAAAAAAGTCAATTAACTCTTATAATTATGACCGGAGGTACTACTTCCTTCAGTTCTAATTATAAGACTTTGTTGACTTTTTTGAAGAAATTAAGGAAGCTAATTAAATTACTTTAGAGTATTTTTATTTTTTCTTCAAACTAATTAATTTAACTAATAAACTAATATATAATTTAAGAATACACAACATATACAATGATTAAGTAACTTATTTAGCTTCCTTAATCTCTCCAAAGAAAGTTAACTAGGTCTTATAATTAGGATCGGAGATAGTATTGTGTATCTTTAGATTATAAATCAGTTTATTAGTCAAACTAATTAATTTGGAGAAATAAATAAAATTAAATATTCTAAAATAATTTAGTTAGCTTCCTTCATTTTTTTAAAAAAGTTAACTTTATTTTATATTTAGGACTCGTAAGAGTATATATTATATCAAACCTTTGGGTTAGTTACGTATAACCTCCTTACATTTCAAAGTTTAAATTTAACTCTATGACCTGTTATTTTTTAAATTATTAATTCAATGCCGTTAAGTGATCGTTGTTTTTTTAATGAAAAATGTCACATCATATTAAGAGATGACATGTGGCATCATGTATAAATCAATAATTTCATAAAAGGTTAAGTAGCAAATTTATCCCTGAAGTTTTTACTGGGGGCAATGTTACTGAAAATTTTTTCTTGTCTCAATGTTACCCTGAAAGTTTCAAAACATAGCAATGTTGACCATTTTCGTTAAAAAGTTAACGGTCAACGTCAATTTTTTTACGGTCAATATTAGTTTTTTAACGGAATAAGACAACATTACTACGTTTTAAAGCTTTCACGATAACATTGAGATAAGAAAAACTTCTAGTGCAACATTGTTCTTGGGTCTATATTTTCATAACAGATTTGCTACTTAACTCTTTTCATAAAACCCCTGAATTTTGAATAGCGGTAGAAAATACCCTTAACTTTGATCAATTACAAATAATCCTCCTGACATTTCAAAATTTAAATTTAACTCTCTTAAAATTTTAATTTATAATATTAAATTACATGTCGTAGCTTTTTATCATTTTAATAAATTATTAAGATTTTGATTATCATTTGAAAGTTAAAATAGTTCTTTTGAATGGAAAAAACTAGAAGAATAAAATTTAGAAAAAATACTCTTTTAGTCCTTAATATAAAACATATTTACCTAATTTGATTAGATAAAGAGAGATGGCTAAGTTGATTAAGATTACATATATTTTCTAAATCACCCTAATTACATCATTCTCTCTCCTCCTTAATTATTATTGAGGGAGTATCAATAAAGGTAAATTAGGAAAAGATTGATAACTATGAAAATTTTATTTTATATTTAGGACCAAGATCAACGGTTCAAATATGTCGTATATTAAAGACCTAAGGAGTATAAAAATAGAAGTTAAACCTCTTATTCAAGAAAAAAATATCCATTACTAATAAAAAAGTAATGAGGGCAAAAGTTATCCTCTAATACAAATATAATACTCCCTCCGTCCCTAATTATAGGAGCAATTTAACCGATTTTGAGAGAATTAAGGAGAGGAGTTAAATTAGTTAATTTTAATAATTTTCCTAAAATGTCCTTATATAAATTTAAAATGACACAAGTTGCCCTAATTATAAGTGTTTCTAATTTGTCTTACGTTAGATATCCATGACATATTAGTTTATATATGTATATTAGTTGCTTTTTATATAGCCATATGTATACATATAGATCTAATTTTCTTTCCACACGCTTTCTAATTGAAATAATGGTCTTGCTATATAAACATATATGTGTGTATTTATATGTGTATACATATAGATCTATCTACATACAAACACACATATATATATATCTATACATATATATATATTGACACACATAAACACAAATATACATATATATGTAAACACACATATATATAATGCTCCTAATAATAAGTATAAATAGGGGTATTATAGGAAAAAATTGACAAAAGTTAAAACTTGCTCTTATAATTAGGGACAAAACAAACTCCAAAATTTGCTCTTATAATTAGGGACGGAGGGAGTATTCTTAAACCATCAACGCTCAATTATCTTAAGAATATATTTAACACAAATGATGACACACACACGCGCACACAGAGACATATACAATATTATTATTATTATTGTAGTTTTTGTCATACAAAGAAAATAATTTCAATTGACATGATCGTGAAAAAACACACACACAGATATATATAATATTATTCTTATTTTTATAGTTTTTGTCATACAAAGAAAATAATTTCAATTGACAAATGATCGTGAAAAACTTAATAGTACAATGATAAAAATAACAACATGAGGTTTATTATTATAAACCAAAATTCTAAGGGAGTTAAATTTAAATTTTGAAATGTCCAAAGTGTTATTTGTAATTGATCAAAGTTCAGGAGGTTATCTATAATTGTTCAAAGTTCACTGGGTTTTGTAAAATTAGTATTTTCATTTTTACTTTCCATCATTATTTGTGATATATGTGTGTATATCACAAATACATTTAATTTTGATACGGCATGTTAAGAAATCTGAGAATCATAAAAATTATTACTACCTCCTATCCAAATTATAAAACCTAGTTGACTTTTTTTGGAGAGATTAAAAAAACTAAATAAGTTACTTAATCATTTTATATGATGTTTATCCTTAGAATATATATTAGTTTATTAGTCAAATTAAATAGTTTAAATAAATAAATAAATAACATACTTTAAAGTAATTTAATTAACTTCATTAATCTCTCCAAAAAAGTTTACTAGGTTTTATAATTAGAAGAAGAGGGAGTACTATTTTATCTTATATTCTTTCAAAACTTAAAGTGCAAGGCGCTATTATTTTCTGTTTTCCAATCGGGTAAAGATTAGATGATCACCTAAATTGTATGCACGGGCCATCTATGACAATGCATCTCAACTATTAACTTACAGTCAAATTGTAAAATAAAAAGGTCAGAGTTCTGAATTGCTACTATAAGAGGCTATGCAAGAAACAAACAATAAGGTGAGGGTGACCCTATTAATTACTAAAAACATAATTCAGGTCAGAGTTCTATGAATTTAGACAATCCGGTAACCATCTCGTAGCTATCACAGTTAACATCTAAACATCACTCAGCCAATCAAATCCATAAACTTCTTTTTTCAAAGTTTTCAATATGGACATTATAAACCCTAAATGTTAAAACAACGACGACAAAGTCTTATCGTGGGGTTAGTAAACCCTAAATGCAAACACAAGCAGATTTCATTCCAACTTCCATAAGGTTTCCTTTAAATGTATTGAATCACATACTTCATATGTATTTCAAGAATCAATTTGCTAACGTTTAAGGAGTCTAAACTGAATCACATACTTCATATGTATTTCAAGAATCAATTTTCTAATGTTTAAGAGTAAGTTTTAACCCAATTCCTCTTCTACACCATTCGACAAACACCTTGCGTGTATTTCCAAGAATAAGTCACTTGTGTGTAGTTCCCCTCAGATTTGCAGACTCCTTGCCATCATCATTGCTTGCCTTCATCTCTCCCCCAGAAATGTCCATTGTAGGTATATTGTTTGGTTCTGTGAGCGTTTCTACAAAAACAAAACTACTCAACATGCTTTTAACATCTATAAAGCAGAGAAGATCTCAGAGCAGAGCAACGCAAGAAACGAAAAATCAGAGTTGCGAGAAAAGAAAACACAAGCAGAAAGCGAGAGGGATAGAGGAACGAAAAATCAGAGTTGCGAGAAAAGAAAACACAAGCAGAAAGCGAGAGGGATAGAGGAGAGGCAACAACTTACAGAGCAACAGAACCATTGGCGGAAAGGTCAGAGACAAGGAAAGTGACACCACCAAGCTTCATCTTAACATGGAGGATAAGAGGGAGCTCTTGCTTATAATTGCATAGGTTTGAAGGAGAATTAAGATAAAACGTCTAAAGCTTGCATCAGCCTTACACAGGTTCAAAGTCATGGCTAGCATCGACTTCTGTGAACAAAAAAACATCTCATGGAGTCATATTGAAACAATACAGTAACACAATTAAAATATTGATAGGAAACAAAATTAAAACAAAACTAAAGTAAAACAGATTACCAGGTATGGGATTCAAGAAGCGATGGATCCTATAAAAGCAAGTGTTGCTTACGATTTCCGTCTCATTATCAATGAGCCGGAGATACTGTTCCACCAAACTATACCATTTCTTTGAGCATGCTGTTCGTGTGCGTACAAATGCCAATCTCTTCATAGCAACTGATATATCACCCCATATTTGTCCGGGATTCCCAAATGGGTGTTGAACCCGCAGGTTTATCAAGGCCCGGACCTCAAGATCCGTCCAGGGGCGATTATTGTTCTGTGGCTGCTGCTGGCCAGGTGGCTGCGGGACAGGCTGCTGCTGACCAGGTGGCTGCGGGCCCGGCTGCGGGAGGACCTGAAGCTGGCATACTAGATCCTCTAGGTGTGCTATTCTTCCCGTAAGATTATCTTCAACCTCTCGGAGCTCTTCCCGAAGGACTCGGCGAATCTCCTCCACCAATGCCGTTACAGCATTAATAATAGCTGTCGAGGCCACCATCAGAGAGTAGCAGAATTGCAAAGAGTAAATAACATTGAATAAAATCATCCATCCTTACTTATTTCAATATCAATAAGAAACTAGATGAATCTAATATACTTTTCTTGATAAAATCATGCTTAGAATGTGGTAATTAATATAAAAATATAACAAATAGTAAAATATCATACAAAGATTATAATGGGACGTTCTTAGTTGGCACACAATTCTGTTAAACATGTATGCACCCTCTTTTACACAATTTCTCTAATATCTTGTAAGCCTTCAATATTAACTCAAAGAACTACACCACAATTGCAATTACCAACAAATAATACACTCTGAAATTTCACTCTTCCCCTACCCAAGTGGTAAAGCTCTGCGCTGCTCTAAACATCTTGCATGAAGGCTTACAAAATCCAAAAATTGCAGAACTGAAGTTAGGAATTCAAATGCAAAATGCAGTAATGAAACATTCATACTTGTGTCAAAGTATATGTTGGGGCATGCTGATGTAAAACAAACAAGAAGCTCTGTGTGTGTTAGAGAGTAAAAAGGGTATACATGATAAAATGAGTCAACAGATTGGGAAGGAAAGCAGTAATGAAACAGCATATAGATACTGAGATATGACGTTTGTGATCATTGTTTAGGGGCAGACAGACAGAGAAGTAGACAGAAAAGTGGGACTAAAATCGCATCAAACAACTGTAGAAACTGAAGTAGACCTTACTGAGAACAAGTCCTAGCTTGTTTTTAGCCTTCTACTTTTGGCCTTTCGGCCATAACTCCTCTCACTACTTGCACATACACACACCACAAAGTTCATATAGATATAAGTTCAACTATTGGGTCATTATTATAAAGCCAAATCCAGTCCCATACGTACCAATATTGAGGCATGCTGATGTCAAACAAATAAGAAGCTCTCTGTGTGTTAGAGAGAGAGTAAAAAGGGTATACATGATAAAGTGAGTCAAAAGATAGGGAAGCAAAGCAGTATATGACGTTTGTGATCATTGTTTAGGGCAGACAGACAGAGAAATAGACAGAAAAGTGGGACTAAAATGCATTAAACAACTTTAGAAACTGAAGTAGACCTTCCTGAGAATAAGTCCTAGCTTGTTTTTAGCCTTCTACTTTTGGCCTTTCGGCTGTAATTCCTCTCACTACTTGCACATACACACACCACACAATTCATATACATATAAGTTCAAATATTGGATCATTATTCACATACACATACCACACAATTCATATACATATAAGTTCAAATATTGGATCATTATTATAAAGCCAAATCCAGTCCCCTCCGTACCAAAAACCCATTCTCTTATTCGTGTTTCCCAACTACGCCATTAAGAAAACCTCTGTACTAATTATATAAGCCAAGAACAGAACAAGAACAGTAGAAGCTGCAGAGAAACACAATTTAATTTAACAAAGGAGAGACGAATTCTTTCCCCCAAAAAAACTAATAAAAAAAACACAAGAAAACACTGGGACTATACTTAGTTCCCGACTACAGATTCTTTAACAGCAAGAAGTCCAGATTTACTTCTAAGATAATAATAAATTAATAGTAACAGAATGAGTATCCTCACGTATGTGATAGAAGACGAAAGAGGGGTGAAAATGAGACTATACTTGTAGAAAAAGCTTCGCATGATAGAATCAAAATCAAAATAACACAATTTGTAAACACTGTACCAAAACAAACAGATAGCTAGTGATCGAATCATCAAAGTAATACAACGAGACCCAAAAAGAATCGATGAGAATAAAGAAAGGGAACCCATGGCGTACGTAAAACATAAAACAAGAAAGCAACAGAATATGTAACAAAATCTACCTCAAATATTAATGAAAGAAAGATCACGTGCAGTCTCGACCGAATGATCGATGTGGGAAGCAAGGAAATTGTTAGGGTTTTGGGTTTGAGATTAATTTCCGACAATGCACTGCGACAGAACCCAGTCGAGGTAGACGCTTCACCAGAATGATGAAGTAATATCCAACTCGACACAATGACGCTTAAGCCGTAGAAATCGATTGAACGAATTTCAAGGTAGGGCGTACAAGATTTTTAATTATGATAATGTTTTCCAAATAGTTATTGCAACTTAAAAACATAAATAAAGTGTTTTCTTTTCAGGTTTTGGATATCTCTAGTATTTAAATCGAGTGCGAAAATTTGATAATTCTGAATAAAAAATCGAGCTCAAGCCTTAAGGAAAGATTAAAGACAGCTGGCCGCCTAAAGCTCCAGCGTGAATAATTTACTTAGTAAACTAAAATTGTTGAAATTTAATGAAAAGTGGTAAATTCTTTTACTAAACTTATCAATGGCTTGATAATATAAATTTTTTATTTAGTAAATAAAAGTTATTATAACCTAATTAGGAATGGTAAATTCCTTGATTAAACTTGTCAATTGCGGTAGTGTAAAGTTTTTACTTGTTGAATCAAAGTTGTTAAAACCTAATGGCAAGCTGTAAATTCTTTAACTAAACTTGTCAATAGCCAAATAATGTAAATTTTTTACTTATTAAATAAAAGTTGTTAGAACCTAATTAAAAGTAGTGAGTTCCTCAACTAAACTTGTCAACAGCCTAATAATGTAAATTTTTTACTTGTTAAACAAAAATTGTTAATATCTAATAAAAATGGTGAATTCCTTAGTTAAATTTGACAGTGTCCTGATAGTAAAAAAAAAAAACAGAGAGTAGAATATTTTGACCTCTCATTTAAGTTCACTTTCTCACCGGTTTGATCCTAAGTTAGCTTCAGTTTGAATTCGATATGACCTGCTGACCCTTGACTCACTGCCCAGATCGGTTTAGTGGCTGATCCAGGTTTAATAACCTTGATAAATAGTGAGTAAGATATCATTCCTACAAACAGTTAGTATCAATAATACAGTTAAGCAATGACTTTACATTTTTTCTTAAGTTGAGTTAACAGAGCTTGAATCAAAGATAGGAATAAAAACTAGTTAGAAAGGGGGGGGGGAATCTAACTAAGGCTAAGGATAAAGGTGATTATCAATCTTAAGTGGTGACTTGGATTATTATAGCTATAATTACTTCTTATTGTCTAATTTCTCCCCTTAATTGCATTTAAAATTATATTTGCTAGTTTAAAACTATTATTTACCCAAGAGTTTCTTTGGATCTATTAAAAGACATTTCAATTGTGTTAATCCCTGATTCCTTATGCGATTAGTACTTAATTGGATTAATTTAAGTGAAAGTCTAATGAGACTATGCAGAGCCGGTAGGTATATGTCTATTTTATAAGCAAATTAAGTTTGAATACTTAATCCTACAAGATTCAATTGAAGGTTTATTCTAAATTTTTCATATCTAGGCTTCTTTAGAATATCAAATTAAGTTCCAACCAAATTTATCATCTTTTAGAATAATTAAACTTACAATTGAGTCAACAAACATAAGATTATATCAATTAAAAGAAGAAATCCACATCCACTAATCCATAATTAAACTAAATAATCCAAAGCAAAGGTTTAGCTACATAAATTGAACATTCTCATGACCAAAAAAATAGCTAACCAAAGACAAAATAAATAAGAGAAAGGAAAGGAGAAACAAAAACTCAAGGCCAAATTTCCATCCGTGTTAGTGCTATCGATCTTTTGTATTTTCAAACTTTAATCTCCCTCCATTAAAATTTTAAGCTCTTGCATTGCTATCACCAACTAAGAAAATATAACACACCATCTTCTCTCTATGTCTTGTGTATATATATCAATAAAAAGAAATGGAAGCCATAATAATGATAATAAATTTGAATCTTTTTTATTTAAGAAAACTTTCCATTATTATTCATTATTTCTTTCATAAATTGAAAAACTTCTATTTTAACTTGAAATCCCCAAATGATGCATCCAATTGATATCTCATAAAATCTAATGAAAATTTCCTTTATTTTGTCATTGATGACTTCCCAAATATATCAAAATAAATCTCAAATCTATGATGTCATTAGGGACATAACTAAAAATTAATTGAAACTATAAGGACCTAATGACTAATTACCCTTTTTAGAAAATATAAATCAAATAACTAAGTAACTTAACTAATCTAATCTAATTCCAAGAAAAATAAATAAATAAAAACTAATCTAATCAAATTAAGTAAGTGTGTTCTATATTAAGGACAAAGAGGTACTATTGGACTCTAGTCATTTTTATAAGTCTAATTTACATGATTATCAACTAGCAAGTAAAATTAGTTAACGCATCAAATATATCTTAAATTGATAAAAAAAAAAAAATTCTAATTTTATCCTCATTAACATGAATAAAAAATATCTACGCTTCACCTCTTTTTCCTATCTATATTTAATACGAGCAAAATTGTAACACTATTGTTAATTATTCTCTAGGTAGATTTATAACAAAGACAACAACTTTTTTCCAAATGAAACTTATAAAAAGAATTTGTATTACCAAAAATGTTGGGGAAAGTGGAAACCTTTTGAAGTAACCATGTTTATTTTGCACATTTGATTATCAAACTGCCACTTGACACTATTAAATTTACATTTCTTGGGCATTGAGGTTGCTCATTCCAAACATGGTATCTTTATATCTCAACAAAAGTATGTTGTTGACCTTCTAGCTGAAACAGGAAAGTTGGGATGTAAGCCAATGGATACACCAATAAAACAAAATCACAAGCTTTATGCGGCAGAGAAGCAGACTTCCAAACCAAAGAAGAAGAAAAATCATAATCCACACACAAAAAATCCTCTTGTCTACGACTACAAGGAATCTTAACAAAAATTTGTTGGTAAGTTGATTTATTTAGTTCACTCAAGGCCTAATATTATATATGTAGTCAGTGTGGTGAGTCAATTTATGCACAATCTCAAAGAATCATATCTACAGGCAATATATTGAATACCACAATACCTAAAGGGTACTCCAGGCAAAGGAATTTTGTTCAAAAGGGGGAGAAGAATGACAATTGAAGCATACATTGACGCAGATCATGGTGGAGAGGTTAGTGTACTTTTCTTGATTCAAATCTCATTATATGAAGAAACAAGAAACAGAATGTGGTATCTAGATCCAGTATTGAAGCTGAGTTTAGAGCCATGGCATTTGGAATTTGTGAATTGTTGTGGATTAAAATTAATGTATCAGATCTGAAAATAAAATGGGAAGGACCAATGAAGTTCTATCTGATAATAAATCGTCTATTAATATCTCTCATAATCCAGTTCATTATGATCAGACATGTTGAGATTGATTGATATTCTATCAAGGAAAAATTGGAAAGTGGCCTAATATGTATCCCATTTGTTCCTTCGGGAGATCAACAACAACAACAAATCATTCGTCCCATTAGGTGGGGTCGGCTACATGGATTGCATGGCGCTATTGTGCGCTATCAAAAACCAAATCTTAGATAAATTTTTAATTAAGAGATTCTGCTCTATAACCTCATTGAGTGTTTGTTTTAGTCTTTCTTAACTTCTTTATAGAAGACTCCATACTGCTTGGTCAACCCTCTTCACCGACGCACTCAATGACCTTAATGACCTTCTTTGAGCCTTGGAGAGATCAATTGGCAGATATTCTCACAAAGGGATTATCTAGTGAGCACTTTAAGAATTTAGTGTTCAAACTAGGAATGGACAATATCTACTCTCTAGTTTGAGGGGAGTGTTAAATGTTGTAATTCCAATAGTTACTACTAGATAGTAATTAATAGGTGTTTGTCAGATATTAGTTGGCAAATAGAAGTTTGTATTTTTAGCATTTAATACCACTTTAAAAACTCCAAGTATAAATACCCATGTTAGTCTTGTCAATGAGATCATCATGAACAATTTTCCCCTAACCATGTCAGAAATTACTTTTAGCAACAAAAGAATACTTGCCAGAACACTTTTGGCATCAAAATAACACTTGCCAGAACACAGATTAGCAATAAATTGCTAATTTCATGATGATACATAAAGAATCTACTTTGCAAACTTGGTGCAAATTGCTCATATGTTCAAATCTATAACCATATTTTGTACAACTCAATACACCCGCATAAACAGTTTGTACCCAATTTGTCAATAGTGTTGGTGTTCCCGCAACTAGGTATAATCCCAAATGAGCATATAAATACATTAAATGGTCAAAACAAAGCTAGGTATTCCACTATGGCTTGAGTAAATTTAAACTGCATTCACGCAAAACATGAAACTGGACTCGTCAATTGCAACTTCGCTGGATACGGGACTACATTCATTGATCAGCATGTTCTTGACAAACGCCTGATCAGAGCATTAGTTAGATCCAGGTTAGAACAGTCCATCTATTTAGAGAACCCCAAGAGAAGAGTTTCATTTACTCTTTTTTTTTTTTTTTAAAGGAAAGAAAAAGAAGCTTTAAATTAATACAAACAACCATGGAATCTGTTTCTTCACTGATTCACTAAATCCTAGCCATGCCATATCCCATTTCCCCTTCTTTCTCGTAAGCTTCTGCCCCTTCTGTAGTCAATCTCTGCATCAGAGCAAGACAGCCCCATTTCATGTTTTTTACTGACTCGGGATGACCCCATTTTAGAGAATACATCAGTGGCGTTTCCTGGCGTACTCGCTCCAGAACAGCTGTTGTTGCTATGCCTTTGGGATTTAATATCTGAGACATGCATAAAAGGAATATTTTCTTATTGGGATGTAAAGAAAATAATGCAATGAAGTCGAAGCAGGAACTCTTAAACAAAATTATCTTCCACCTTTAAAGCCATTTGTGATATCTAGTAGTTTAACAAAATATACACAGATGATCAACATGCCTTGCATAAATTTAACCCCTTAAAAGTACCACAGCACATCAAGGATCCAGTCACTCAAGTGACTCTAGTTTAGATGGAACTCAATGCAAATTAATTTATGAGTTTCTCTATTGCTTTAATAAGTAATGAAATAAATAGATCAGGTAAACACAGGATACCTTCATATCCTTGGCATGCTGGATGCTGATTGTGTCCATCCATGGCAGCATAGCCAGATTCTAATCTGAGACGACCCTGCAAAGCCACTGGTGTCTCCTGAGATTTGAATCCTTTCATCAACGGAGACTCTGTGCTTTCTTCCATAGTTGACTTAGAAGAGGTGAAGGGAGTCATAGTAAAAGAGTCATCCATTACATCAGAAATCTCCACATATTGAGGGGTGGTGATAATTTCATCTGCACTGAAACCAAATGATGCCCGGTAAGCTTCTATTTCTTCCACGTCTTGCTTTGGACTTCTAGAATGAATATTCTGATGTCCATTTCCACCATTAGATTGAACATCCGAATCTTTGGAAACACTTAGCCTCCCACCACTATGAGGAAATGGAGGATTTTGGTCCAAATAAAATTGTGCATAGGTAGCAGGGCAGAAGAAATTTGAATCTTGAGTTGACATTGTAACACCATTAGTATCTTGCCCAGATAGCCTCCGAGACCCAGGACTTTGATATATTCCATTTTTGGGAGATAGTAATGGATCCCACTGTGGAGGGAAATCCCGTTCAGGAAAAGAAGATGATAAACCGTCACCAGAGTTCCTTGATTTTGGAGATAAAAGGCTACCAGCACTGGCAGGACTTCCAGGATACAGTGAATATGTAGCTTGAAGATCATTTGTAGTGATGTAGTTAGTCTTGTCACTGTTCTTGAGTTCCACAGAAGAAGAAAGAAAATGAGCAAACGGTACATCTGGTGAAGAGGGAGTTGTTAAGTGAGCTAACTCAGGTGGAGGAGTGAGGGGAGCTGTGGATGGCTCAGTAGTGAAAGTTGAAAAGACGGGAGGAGAAACTAGTTGTGTTTCATGAGCATATGGTCCAGTGGCAAACATTGAAGATGAAGGACCTCCAGGAGAGTTGGCAGATAATGACAAGAAACAGCTAGGTGACTGTGCAGTCGAAGGAAGAGCCGAATGTGTGAAGGATGTAGGTGAAGAAGGCGGGGCGAGAAGAGAAGGAGCTAGTGCTGTGGCTTGATTTGTCAACCTCACTGCTGGAGGCCCATTTGGCTGGACAGTCTGGCCATTGTTCTCTGGCATGCGAGTTGCAGGTACAATACGCTTCCCTCCTTTCTGGGAACCAAAACAAGAAAAACTCCAGCATCCTCCCCATCTCTTGCGCTGTCAATACAGGCATCACACAATTATTCAAACGGAGGAGACCATTCACAAATAGATATGAAAAGAAACAATATGTTTTGAAGATTTCTTGTGAAACATTGATTTGCTTGTCAGAATTAAACTGGTCAAAAGCATTTTAAGATGAACAGATAAAGGAGTACAAATAGAACAAAAATATATTTTGACCAATATACTATTTATTGCAAAAGATTGAATCTCTTCTAATTTTGCAGGTATCAACAATATATAAGTATTGAAATCAAATGATCCAACAGAAACAACAAAGCACAGATCAATGAAAAGTGCATTCAAATGGGCATTTATACCATTTTCAGAAACTTGACGAGTTTGGAAGTGGGACGGTCGATCTAGTCAGACTAAACAATTCAATTTAACCAGAGAAAAAGAAAGAAGAGCAATTGCACAGAAAATAACCAAAGTAGAAAGCTCTTCAACTTAATTTCCAAGGGATAAATCTCTAAAAAGCCTCTACAAAAGAATAGTAGGAGAAGCCTTTCAAAGTTGAAAATTCGACCATCAGATCCATCCAAATGTAGCTCGAACGAAGAAATGACCTTCGATTGAAGAGAAACAAAGTGGGGAGCAAGACAACATCAGCTAATAAAAGAAGACCCTAAAGAGCAAATTGAGAGCTGTAGAAGCTCTTATCGCCCACTACAATTCCCAAACAGAAGACGAACCAGGGGAAAAAGTGAAAAAAAAGAAAAAGAAAGAAAGAAGCGGTTCTCAGAAGCAAATACAATTATAGCCGCTTAATGTGAGATCTGAGACATACACATGCATCTAAGAGTTAAAACGGGCACAAGAAAACGACGAACGTGAAATCCAATCGGAAACAAACAAAATTGGAGTTAGGTTTTACACCAAGTACCTCAGATCTAATCCCTACAGTCAATCCCACAGGGATAAAGCAAGCTTGAGTAATCAAATTTCAAGTTTAAAGCATGATGTGAGAGATTGAGAGCAATACCCTTTCCTGTTGAGGAAATCTATTTTGCTCGGACCCCATCAGTATCCAGTACCAGGGCTTTTTACAGTGAGCTGGTAGTGGTTTCCAGTTTCCAATGTCAGTGTGTTTTGTTGTGAGGACACTATAATAATTTAGGCGAAGAAGATCATTCTCTCACACTCGTTCATCACCACAAGAAGCTGACACCAACTGGACTTTTTGATGCGGGAAGAAGGAGATTACATGAAGAATATTTATTATAATTCATACGTTCGTTCAAAGGACAGAGAAAGACAAAAGCGAAAAAGATTGGAGCCTGATGAAGATAGAGAAAAAGTGAGAGCTAACCGGGACAGACAAGACAGAGTTGCTTTGCTTTGCGTTTTATTTTTTTTCCTTTTTCCCTCCACACACTTTAATTCTTTTTTTTTCCTCTTTATTATATTTTTTTAGCCCAAAGACAAAATGTATATTTTACTTCAATTTCGTCTTTTAAAAAATATTATAGTTTCTTTAGTATGGTCCCATCCATTTCAAGCCCCTTGATGTCATACTTGTATGTTTCATTGTTATTAAATGCTATCCAAAGCTTCGTCTTTACTAATCCGGATCCGACCTGTGTTGTGCACTGGTTATGATGGGAGAGTCTCTCAACGGAATTTTTTTAAATTCACAAGGCTCGAACTCAAGACCTTACTTAAGGGACACAAGCCGCTTACTATTTGTGATAACCTCGTTGGTATATTTTGATGATTTATCACCACTTTTTTTAATAATAGTGTTGTCCATATACTAGATGTGAAGGCCCGTTGTATGTTTTTTTTTTTTAAATTATTAAATTGTCTTATTCTACGGATGATATTAAAAAAAATATTTTATGCATTTTAAAATCCATATAAAACAAACGAGATCTTTGATGAAGAAAATAATAATAATAATTTATACATGTAACAGTTATCTGTTAAGACTTAAGGATGTCAAAGTAATTACATTTTTTTCACTGAATTGTTGACGAACATTGAACAGTTTAAATAATTATATAAAATTATTGATAATTATTTAGTTTTTAGAGGTGTATTAGAAGCTTTAAATTGAAATGACATCACATTCAGTAGGCGTACATCATGATCATTGATCACAGCGATATGGATGGATGGACACTCATACTGATAAAAGTGTTGTCATTCAGGATTGTGATGTATAAGTATAACTTGTTGACCTCGCTTTCAGTTTTGATTTGAAACTTAAGACCAGATTAAGGTAAAAAATTTAAAATATAATCCTCTTAATTCATTATAATATTTAAAATATTTTAAAAGATTGGAGTATTTTGATAACTCAAACAGTTCATACTATCTCCTTCCTTCAACTGCGTAAAATCAAAAAAATATTATTTTTTGGCCTGAAACCATATAAAAGGAATGGAATTCAGTTAATTTTTTTAAGGAAAATATTTTGTACTTAGTTATGCGTAGTCCTGTAAATGAAATTGATACAACCAATGTGATGTAGGACAGGTCATTCATTGTCAATCAAATCGCCCGTTAAAATCTTCACTAAAAATGATTAAGCAAATAATTATGAAATGGAAATTTCCTTTAACGTTAAGCAGAATATTTCAGTGAGTATGGATTTTTGAGCATTCATATAATGTACACCATTGCAAGTACAACACTGCAGTTGACTGCCCTAGAAAATAATGTTTGTTTGGAATAATGAGGGGCACTTTTGGAAGTAGCTTTATAATTGTGATTTACGATGTGTACTATGTACAATGTAAAGAGTTTTATCTCCATATGCATAAATAAATACTCTCTTCGGTTCTAATTACAAGACATATTTAACCGATTTTAGAGAGATTAAGGATGAGTTAAATAAGTTAATTTTACTCATTTTTCTAAAATGTCATTATATAATTTTAAAATAACATAGATAAAAGTGAATCAACAACCTCTACCACATACCTCTCTCATCCAAAATTTTTCTTTCCGCAGGCTTTCTAATTAAAATAATGGTCTTGCTATATATACATATATGTGTGTGTATAGAGAGAGAGAGAGATGTTTGTGTGTGTATATATCTATACACATATATATGCATATATACACACACACTCGCAGATAAACACACACTCATACACACACACATATATACATATTGACAGACACACACACATACATATATAAGTGTGTGTGTCTATATATATTTGTGTATAGACACACACACATATATATATATGTGTGTGTGTGTCTCTCTCTCTCTCTATATATATATATTGGTAAATTACCGTCAGCTGATCGATAAGTAAATTAAAATCTAATAATTTAAAAAATTTATTAATTGGAATAGTCTACGCATTCACATATATATACTCACCAAAAACCAAACACACTTGAAAGAATAAAATAAGGGTATTTTAGGAAGAAATTGATACAAATTAAAATGTTGTCATATAATTAGGATCAAAACCAACTCTTAAATGTTGTTTTATCTAGATATGTGAATAAATATTTTTTTTTTTATCACGAACATGATCCCAAGCAAGCTTATTGATCTCTCTCCATTTTTTCTTTATTGAATGTTTACACTATTAGATCAAGTTTTAAAAGTTGAAATTTAATACTATATAAAAATATTATTATAACATTAAATAATATTAAAATATCAACACTTAAAACTTGATCTAATGATAGAGACATTCAACGATAAAAAAATGGAGAGATATCGAAGAGATTCTTTTCCATCTTGGAGCCCTATTAAGTATGGGGAAATCCCTCTCAATGCCTAAATTAGTAAAAAATTGTTAAAAAAGACCCAAGAAAAAGTCACATATCAAAAAAGACCTAAGGTCTTTTCTAATATTATTTCATAAACGTTAACAACTATATCAATAGAACATTAACAACTAGAACATAAACAACTAAATCAGTAGACATTAACAACAATACCCGTTAACAACTATATCAGTATACGTTAACAACTAACATTTTATGAAATAATACCAAAAAGGGCATTGGGGCCTTTTTTGACATGTAACTTTTTCTTAAGCCTTTTTAGACATTTTTTTAGGTCCTAAGGTGGATTTTCCCATTAAGTATGGATATTGTGTTTTCCAATGCCATCGTTATTTTCACAATAATAACATTTATCTTACTTTTTTTTGTCAACATCCTTACTTTTGTTAAAGTAAAATAGAAAACAAATATTTTTGTTCATATAATGAGTTTTTGCTCTGTTACTCAGCGTACCAAATTAAAACTTTTAAACATGACACTCAAAAGTCAAAACACAATACACATCGATTCAGGTTTAAATATAAAGTGCTGTTGTTTACAGTAAATCACTGGCAGGCTAGGCGTATGAAATTGTCAGGATAAGTACACCAAACAAGAAAGCCGCTCTATTCATTTTTCCCCCTCTTTCTACGAAATCTGCTGGCCAATGTTGCTTTAGAGTCCGAGGATCCAAATTCATAGACTTCAAAACACAAGGCAAATGATGGGTGTCTCAAACAACCAAGATAAAGCCTCTTTAAGGAGGAGAAAACAACACCAAATATATTGGCAACATCATCATCTGACTGTAGGTGGGCCCTTGATATATAGGATCTGCCAATGCAGTCCATCAAACATAACAGCAAATATTCCCAATATAAATCTGAGACATAGTGGCAACCTTATAAATAAAACTCCGTCATGCCTTGTTGTGGTTGATCTCTGTTCTTCCACTGGCTGGGGCAGAACAGCTCGGAAGTTACAGAAGAGGCACAGCTTGGTATAAACTTCCGACTTGGCTATCATCTGAATGGAGGGAAACAAGGAAACAGTGTCTTTATAGCGAATGGAAGTCTTGAGCCTGAACACGTTTCAGGACTTCCAGCACCATGTAATCATCAGAATTCTTATCTTCCATAAATTTGTACATTGACTATCACAAAATCCACTGTAATCTGAACAATCAACCAGAAAATTAGTGGTGTGATGCAGCTAATTCTGCCAACTGTTTTGCACCAAGATGGGACACGAGATCAATTGAAATGAAATGATTTTGTAAATTAGTGAAATCTTCTGCTTTGATATTGTATGTTGATTGAAGTTTTTCAGCTTCACAGTCTGCAGCTTCAGCTTCTGCGAGTAGGAGATTAGCTTCTTCCACATCACCCATCTCTAATGCAGCAGCTTTTTCTGCTCTGGCGGTACCAGCTGTCAAAATTAGCCCCTGAAATCTGGCCATTGCCAATTCCTTTTCCTTCAATAGAATCATTTCCTCGGTCTCCTGGAATTGCTTAAGGGTAGCTTTGATTTCTTCCTCAAGCTTCTCAAGATTTGAAGTGCTTGTGTCCATGTTTATCTGGATTCCCTCTTTTTCAACACACAGTGACTTGGCCTCGGCGGCTATCCGTGCAGCCTCCTTAAAATTTCTAGTAGCAGTAGCAACTTTCTTCTCTGCTTCAAGTTCTGGGACTCTTTTAACGATGAAAATAATCCTCTGCTTTAAAGATGCTATATCTTGCTGAATGCTTGATTTTCTTGAAGATAGTTCCTATAAACACCGTAATATTTGAACAAAATAGCTATCAATATATTTATATCAGAAGAAAATTTAACCTCATCATACTTCAAATGAACAAGCAACCAAGTCGTTATACTAAGGGTACAACGTTAAAAAGCATGAATTCAAAGTATCACCGAATTGATTTAAGTGGCATTTCAAGCCAATATATAGTCATGCAGCTTAACTTGTGCAGTAACACAAAAAAATAGTTTATCACATAGCAGAGGTGCCTAGCATGGTGCTGGGATCTTGGTGATTATTCCTCACACTTTAGCCACGTAAACAGACAAAAAACACAAGAAATTAGTATAAGAAATAACCTGCAAGGAAGCTCGAGCAGCAGACACGTCCTCTTGGAGCAATTTGACATCTTCAGAAAGCTTTTCTTCATTGTTTGCAAGCGTCACTTTTTCCTCCCTGGATTTCAATATAGATGACATAAGACTTTTTCTTGCACCAACTACTTCACGATATCCTTTTGCTTCTTCCTCAGATGTCCTAGCAAGTTCCATTAGCTTTGCTCCTGTCCCTTCTTCCTGACTGAGAAAGTCATCAATTTGCTGCTTCTTTAGTGACAAAGTTTCAGTCTCTGAGCTCACTTGAGCAAGGAGAGATTGCAAGTTATCATACTTAACATCAATGCTTGACTGAATCTCCTGAAATCCGGAAACCACGTTAGATATTTTCTTTTCTACAGCTTCAATATGAGAATCATTTTCTGCGATTTCCATTTCTTTTTGTTTGACTAGAGCAAGAAGCTTTTCCAGCTCATCCATTAAGATGTCCTTTCTTTTACAAAGGTTATCTTTTTCTCTTTTATCATCCAGGATTGAATACTCAATAGTGTTATTCAACTCCACCCGAGCTTCAGTTATAAACTGTGATTCAATCTCTAGTTCCATCTTTCTGACCTCCAAGGATTCAGATGATGAAAGCCATTTGTCCATTTCTATTGAATGCATTGATGATGCTTTTGTCAAGGATAGATCTGCGTCATTTGCAGCATTCTGAGAAAAATGAATTATAAGCATTAGAGGGCCACCACAAAACACAATACATTTAACATAAATATCCCTACGTTCTCTATTCTACAAAATCAAAAACAAAAATTGTCTGGATAGAATACTAGAGTACTCTGTTGTAGGAGAATATCCAAAAACAAGGTTTAATATATGCAAAATAAAAATTGATAATTGATTCCCAGTATTCTTGAGATTCCATATGTACATTAGATAACAGAATTACGAGCAGTTTAACTTAAAATAGAAAGTCAAAATTGTTATATCCTCAATATATTTCCAACACAACAATATCACATCCATTTTAGTTTACACGACTTGACCTGGTAGGTCAATCATAAACTATTAAATTATGATATATGCTAAATTAAACATCTTGTTCTTCTGATAGTAGTTGCTCATGGCACTTTACTATCCTATCTTATTCCCATATTCAGACTTAATATTTATCTCTATGAAAAGGGATAACTGTCCTAGCCCTGTGTGAGTTGACCATTCTCAAGAATCAAGAAAAGTCATGGAACTCTCAGTAAAAAATTGACAAAAAATATGGTAGCAAATTTGAAAACAGGTGAAACCACCTGACGGGAAATTGTGTTTTACCCTAATTTTTATCACTAAGGGCAGATTATCCATGCCAATGGTTGTCAGAACAGAAATGTAATTACAATGAAAGTTTTATGTTATTCAGTTGTATCTCATTTTAAGTCTGTCAATCTCTTTCAAGCCTTAAAATATCAGTGATTCAAATAAGATTTGGATATTTCAGGAAATTACCTTAAAACTAAGGTCCTCTGAGCTCATTCACTGAATTTTCCTTTACTTGCACTTGTGTCATAACTCAGCCCTCTGTAACTTATTTTCAATCATAAGCCCTAGGTTCCTTTATAAAAGTGCATTAACTCATGATTTTGCACAGTCTGCTCGTCATACAAATAACATTATCTACATTCCTAAAATCAAAACCCAAAATCCAATCCAGCAATATTTTAGGGAAAATATTCAAGAGTTTGTATATTCCATTCTTTTTTTGTAGGATATAAGCGACGAGTTCTCTGCAGACATTATAGCTTCTCTAGAAGTTTGGTTTTACATTCCACCAAAGCTAATAAACAATGTGCTGGAAGATTTTAAAATTATGCAAGATAGGGTGTAAAGCATTTTTGTTTGTAAAAACAACGAAAATGATAATTGTGCATTAATTTTAGATAAGAGTGAAGTAGAAAGGCATTAAAGTAGCAACATTGTAAAAAGAACTTAATTTTATATTCTTCCAGACGTCCTTGGTTTTTTGTACTAACCGTTGCAAACTGCTCCAGTAAGACTGCACATTCTTCCTCAGCAGCAATTTGGGATTCAAGTGCCTGCTGCATCTTAAAATCTACAGAATCGATCAGCGCATCTGCCTCCCTCAATGAATTCATGCAAGCTTGTTTCTCCTTCTCAGCAGCCGAAAGGTCTTGGCTGACTCTTTCAGCCTTTTCAAAATCTTCGGCTTCACAGGCTTCTTCCAACTCCCTTTCAAGTTCCATGTACTTGACAGAAGCAAGATTCGCATTCTCAACGGCTTTTCTTCTATTTTTGATCGAATCCTTCCGAACAGCAGAAACAGAGACTACTAATTGACGGGCATTATCAAGCTTCTCATCTATCCGGGCCTTAATTTGCCGAAACTCTGACTCAGAAACAGCAGAATCATGATAAGCTTTGCTTCCAGGAGTAATTTCTTCTTCTTTCTGATTAGAACTAATCTCAGATTTGGAATTATCATGAGAAGATTCACCGACGGCCGTGGTGCTCTTTGGGGGATGGGACGGAAGGGCATCCACATCAGACGAGGAATTGGCGTTTTGCAAGACGTCAGGGGTTTCAGAAACGATATGACTAGAAATCGGAATAGGATGTTCAACTGGCGGAGAAGGAAGATGAGGCAGATCATCGGAAAGGATTTTTGGGTGATGGGACGGAAGAACATCAACAACCGACGAGGAATTGGCGTTTTGCAAGACGTCAGGGGTTTCAGAACCGATGTGACCAGAAAATGGGCTATGATTTTCAAGTGGCGGAGAAGGATGATGAGGCAGATCATCGGAAGAAAAGTCTCTACCATATCCTACCCTCAAGCCGGCCCGCTTTTTCCTTCGGGAGCTCAGTCTCGTGGTAGTTGTTGTGGTGGAAGAAGCACCAGCAGCATCAGCGCCAGCTACTGATGAATCTGTGCCTGCGGATGGTTGAGAGGATTGGGATTGGAGGGGAAGCTCAGGTTCAGTTCCTTGAGAATTTTGAGGGGAAGTGACGAGTGTGAGGTCGGAGAAGAGATTCTCATCAAGGGGCTGCGAAGAAGGTGATGGTGCGATAGTAGATGTTGCAGGAAGATCATCTTGACGATGTTGAAGACTGTCATCAGTACGATCGTCTTGTTGATTATCTGGGCTGGGGTCTTCTTGAATTTGGGAAGGATTAAACAGGACCATTCCCTCAAATAGCGAATCGATATCATCATCTCCATTCCCCGCCATCATTCAGACTCCCAATTCACAAAAAATCTGAGAATCTGTTTCTGATGGCTAGACTCAGCCAAACTGGAAGTCCAGGGCCGAAATCAAAGCAAACTTCGCCTTGTTGTTTCTTCACTGGTATTTCTGTGTCATTATATGAATTCATAAACTTTTGGGTTCAGAAGTGCAATTTTTGTATCATGGGCAGGGTATGGATAACAATGGTTTCTCTCATATCATTTTTGCATCTTCCCTCATAATCTTTAAATCATGTATGTCCAATTAACCTAAAAAGTCACAATACTATTTTGATTTTTTTCTCATCTTCCCAATCATCGACTTAAATGCGCTAATAAGAGATAAAAAAAAAATGAGGAGAGGATCTGCTTCCTATATAATATATGCTTAAATACAATAGGAGTGTAACTTCTCTCTTGAAAATCCCCAAAAAAAAAAATTAAAAAAGGAAAATTAAATCAGCTAATTCAATATCACAAATGTTAAGTCATACATGTGGGAGGAATATGAGATTTGTAAATCCTCCAAAGTGACCAATCTACTCCTGACAGTATTTGGGGAGCTCAAATTGTAATATGTATACTTGAGTTAATTTGTGATTCTTATGTTGCTATTCCTACTCAGTAACACCTAACATGTGTGATTTCAAAATATTCCCTCTGAGGTTGTTGGTATTCAGGGAGTTCAAGTTGTCAATATGTATATTGAAACTGTTAATTGCGATTCTTGAGTTATTATTCTCTATATCTAAGTTGATTACACATTGCAATTAACAAACTTTAGTATATATATGGATAACTTAAGCTCCCTAAATGCTATTAGGGGCAAATGGGTCATTTGAAAATATTTTAAAAGTATTACCTAAAAGGTTGTTGGTATTTGGGAAGCTTAAGTTGTCAATATATACTAAAGTTGTAAACTCATATATAGAGAATAGTAACTTAAAAATGACAATTAGTGACTTCAATATCCATATTGACAACTTAAACTCCTCAAATGTTGTTAGAGACACAGATTGGTCGTTTGAAAATATTTTTAAATATATTTGATTTAGGATTTGTTATATTATATTCACTCATTCATCTTTTCTCTATTTTAAACGCATTTTTATGGAATTTTCCTTTTTTGTTTTTAGTTAAACAACACAAGAACATATTATTTACTACTATCTCTAGTCCTAATTATAGAAACATTTTTTACACTACAAAAATATTCCTATAATTAGAACAGGGAGTATTATAAATGATTGCAAATTGCTCTTATCAACAATCTTGCCAAAAAGAAAACTTTTGGGGAAAACACATCTCATGTGCTCATTCTCATGTTCTATTCCTCTCCTAATTTCCATCCCTCTTTTCATTTTTCATAATTTATTTAATCAAAAGCTCCAATTACAAACCTTCTGAGCTCCGTCTATAGCCTTTTTATCCCTCTCATCCCTGTCATCACACTTGACCAACAAGTTTTCAGCTCTTTTTGCAAAACCAGCTCCTAAAAACTCATCTCATCTTCCAGGATTTTCCCTCATACAAGAACCGAACCCTCACTCCCAATCACAATAAGGTCCGTTTGAAAGCAAAATATATAATCAATCATCAATAAATCCTGAATTATGTCAAGCCAAATAAATATCGATCATTAACAAATCTTAATACAAAAAAAATTGTTGTGTAATCAATAAGGTTTACGAACTGTAACTTATCTATCATAAAGAAATGTGTGCAAAACACCTAAAATCAGGCCAAATAATGTATTGAAGCGAAGAGATTGTCAAGAGGCGATTGATATTTGTCATCATCAATGAACGGATTTTTCATCTTAATGGAGCCACCATACTCATCTAGCAATTTCTTGGCAAGCCAAATACAAATAAATAACCTCGACATAATGAATATTAACGATTATAATAATGAAGGAAAATTGCTAAAGAACGGAAACCCACTTTCTAAATGGATGTGTGCGTAAGCAGATACACAGAAACCGTTACTGCCAAGTAAACTAGACAAGAAACAAATCAAATAAAACACATTAACATTGCCTGCGATCCCTTTCTAACAAATCATACCACCAAAACCTGAGTCATTCTACGCTTTGTTCTCACCAAGTTCAACGTCCTTCAAAGGCCTCTTTTCTACCTCCTCTTTTAATAGTTTGATTTCTTCTTCTGTCAAGCTGTTTTTGACATGGGGGATGACTTTGGCATTTGCCTGCTTTTCAACCTCTACAGCCCAACTGTAAACAACCATGCCAACAATTGCAAGAATCATCCCCATGATATTCTTGAAAGTTAGAGCCGAATCGAATAGCAGCCACCCCAATGTCAGAACGCATACAGTTTTCATGTGACCTAAAACCTGGAAGGAGGTGGCTGAGAAGCGTCCGATGCAGAGGTATTGACTCAAATTGCAAAATACAGCAAGTGAGCATGAAAGAAGAATGAACAACTGCAAACATTTTACAGCAACGTATAAATAAATAATTTTTAACACTATCTGTATAATTTGAGAGAGACACAGAATATGGCAGAGACTTGTTCAACAAGGAGAGAGCATGACTACTTACAATTGCACCAGTGGACATCTTATAGTTGGTTATCAATTTGCCATTAAGGAAGTAATCAACAAATGGACCAAGAATAAGAAGAGAGAGGGCTTGAATAGGAGCTGTCTTACTCAGCAATTCAAAAGATCCAATTGAATATTTCTTTTGCAAAGAACCTATTGTCTGTCACAACCATGGGGATAAAAGAATCAGTGATATAAATAGCGTATATGTAGCATGTAAAACAAGAATTGGTTTTTCATAATACTTTCTCTATACTCAGTTGACGATAAGTCTATGTGCATGTCCAGAGAAAAAAGGGTGTTTATAAGATATAATGAAGAATAATAGTGATGCTCAGCCATGACTCTCAATTGAAAGAAGTTCCATCTTTCATTCACCTCTAATTAGAAGAAATTATAAAATACAAATGGCATGGGAAAACAATGATGATAAGAATAAATGTCATGTTACCAGAATAGTTGGGCAGTGTTATTACTTACAATTTGCTGTAAAGATGTTGATAAAACTGCTGTACAGGCACACATGAAACCTTTGAAGTTAACTTTTACATCAGTTACAGTGCAAACACCAACACCAATAACTACGACCAGGACTGAACACTTCACTTCCTTTGAGTAGTGCTTGTTATGAAGGATCCATTCCATTATACAAACCACTGGAATCATGCTCAATTTAGATATCTGTAAATATAAACAGAAAGAAATTAATAAACGGAAGATAGAGGCAGAGAAAATTAGAGACAGAGGGTGATCAGTTTTGGAAGTTAGAGGTTAGAACACAAGGGTAAAAGCTGGGAATCATGGGGATGGAAACAAGAGCCTGACAACAACTTTTGGGAAAGTTTTAGAATACCAATAGCTTCTTTCACTGTTTTCATTTCACAATAGCATTTCTTTATTTTATAGTAAGATTCTAATTAAGGAAAATATGCTAATGTATTGTTAAATTTAGGGTTTATAATAGTGTTTCTATTCGAAAATAGTTACTATTAAAAATGCCTTTATCATCAATTCAAAAACGTGCTGTTCAAGTACAGCATCCAAATGAAAAACAGCTTCTACTTCTTATTAGAGATTTGCCAAAACGAGGATCTATTAAAAAAAGATCCAAAGGCCTATCCAAATGAGCCCTTGATTAACAACCAATGTCTACACAGCTCTTAAAACAATATATAGGATTCAGTTTTCGGAGAACTTGCATTGATTATGCTTATGACAACTAAAAATGTGTATCTCTTTGGTTAACTGGAATCTGAGCGTGTAAGATTGACATTACCACTAGCACCAGCGATAGATAAAAGATGTATTCCTTGGTTAATAACATGTAGACAATCAAAACATACCACCAATTATGAAAGGCTTCTATACTTTTATCCAGTGTATGTTTGATAAAGATCTATAATGGTTGACTATCCAGATTATATAAAGTGAAACATCTAATGCATTAAAAAGGATGGAAACTTAAACATCAATCTGGAAAATAGAAAAACAGATACATTGAGATAAAATACAACTATATAGATAATGAAGATAGTAGTGAATACCACATTTCCATTAAAAAAACATTGTAATGCTCATCAGAAAATCATACCTGGTAAAATCCCACAGAGTTTAGCATGAGGCTGAAGTTCATCCCTGTAATAGACATATTGGCAACCACTGAGAACCACAAAAGCTCCCACAGAGGTACATGCTTTGACGCAGAATAACCAGTAGCATTTGACACTAGACCCACAAGAGCAGTTACAGCAAAGTGAAACCCCGTTAATGTAGTGGCTGGACGAGCAGATGAGAGGAGAGAAAGTTAATAAATCATAAACCTCATACAATCATAAGTTCATAACCCGTAAGCGGAAATTGTAGCAAATAACAATATAAGAAGTTGACATCATGATAATAGCCTGCAGAACAATTTCAACCGCATAAATAATATAAATAGAAAGCACATTGTAAATCAAACGGGAAAACAAAAGAACTGCGACGGAATCTAGATCGCGACTTAAGAATAGAGTAGATCCAGTGAGTGAAAAGATCAAACAATGTCAGAGGTAAAGGCAGGGATCTAATACTTCTAGATCATAACAGGAAAAAAAAAATATCATAGTCGAGAAGAATGAGGACTGACCAAAACCGAAACCATAACCACCGCCGGACATGAGCTGTTTGTTGGCCATAATAAGTCCAACGGAGCTCACAACGTTCATGGCCCATGCTCCCACATCAGAAATCGCCGCCGCTTTCTTCTCGTTCTCCATCTTTTTATTGTCGCGCGCGGAGGGTTCCAAAAACAAAACAATTCAGATTGATTCAAACCGAATAAACACGAAAAAGAAAGAACAATCTCCAAGGAACAACCGCAGCACCGACAACAGATCTGAGGAAGATTAGAGAACCAGACGCGGCGGAATCAGAGAAGGAGGAAGGAAGAGATATGAATCTGTGTGGCACACAAGAAGCCAATTTGAAGGGCGAATGTGGGAGAAAGTGACGGAAGAAAAAAAAGAAAGAAAGAATGGAAAAGGAAAAATGAAAGTTGATTGAGAAGGAAGAAAAGTGAGGGAGGAAGGATTTAAGCTTAGGATTGGAGGATTCAGTTCCGGTGGAGGCAGCTGCGTCTCTCTCCTCCCACAACACTTCCTCGCAGTTTCTGGCTCACCGTCACATTCCAGTCTCTCTCTAATGTGCTCACTGATCTGTATATCTCTCCTTCTTTGTACATTTCAAAATAGATCTACCACCCGTAGATTTGTGAATTTCAAATCCCTTACCACCAGATTGCCCAATTGAAGACGTCAAATTATTATCTAGGCTTTTTTTCCCCAAAAAAACCAAATTAGTCAACTTCCGTGTAAAATATAATGATCATAAATGATGAATGATATCATTACTAATTCACAACATTTTCTCAGATTTTGTGCAGCGTAAGAGAAAATGCATCTGATTCAAATTGACTAAACATTTATTGATTCCAAGTAGGCCAGGCATGTTCTAAAGGTTAATAAATATTATGCGTGTTTTAATTAAAACATTGTCAATCACTATCAATGTCACTTATAACAAATATTGCCATTAATTATGAGTATTTTATATCTAATTATATTAAATATCTTTATAAATTATAATGTTTGGATTAGTAGTTGAAGCCGATTTTTTAACATGATTTATAATTAAATATATAAGAGGAGTTTTATTTCGACTTGTGTAAATTTGTTTTTTAAACGTCAACTCAAATAAACCCATAATATTTAGGCTTGTGCCATTCACCTGAAATCCACTTTTTTACATCCTTGATATAACAATATATTTATTTGATTTGATTAGGTTAAAAAAGTTAGTTATATTAGTTAATATGACATGTATTTTTTGAACAAGTTAAGTATGTGAGATGAGTTTTATGTCGACTTATGTTAATGAATTTTTTGAACGTCAACCCAAACAGACCAATATTTAGGCGTGTGTTGTTCACTTGAAATCCACTTTTTTACGTTCTTAATATAAAAGATATTTATCTAATTTGATTAGATTAAAAAAGTTAGTTAGATTAGTTAATATGATATGTATTTTCTAAAACTGTCTAGCCATCTTCATTAATTTCTCTCCTCCTTAATCATAATTGAATAGGGATAAATTAGAAAAGAATTGATAAATATGAAAATTATGTCTTATATTTAGAACTAAAATCAATTCATCAAATATACATTATATTAATATTAAGGATCAGGAGGAGTATTTCACAAGGTAATACATAATCTGTTTGTTACTTCTCTCCTTTTTTTTATAATGGGGTTGGAGTAATATTTCTTACCTATTTTAAAATAGGAGGAGGTTGATTAAAAATCGAAAACTTGTGACATGTGATTAAATCAATTTATAGATGAGTGGTTTGGGGCCAACAATTGCTTTTGCTTCTTTATTTTCACTTTTGTTTCATTTGCGTTTGAGGGGTGTAAAAGAAAGTGAAAGTGAAAGGAAGAGAATCTCTGAGCAAAAAAAAAAAAAGAAAAAAAAAAAGGAAGAGAATCAAAAGGAAAGGCAAATTAATATGAATATTAAAAGGAGTTTTTTTTTTTTGGGGTTTTATGAAATAATGGTTGCACTAACAATAAGTACCATAATTTAGGCGTGGAAAAAAAATTACACAATACATTGAATCAATTATATTAATCGTGTTCAATGTCTGCCCAAAAAAGTCATTTTAAGTGGGCTAAATCCAACCTAAAAACAATAGAAAACTACACTAGTTTAAAATCTTAAACTGTAATTAAATTATATTTATTTCCATTAATACCTCATTCAAACACATGATTAGCCATCACGCAAAATGGTTTGGTTAATACTAATATGTTATATATTGTTAGTTGAGATGGTTAAACGATTTAACCCGTAAAAAGATGAATGCAAATTTATATTTTGGAAAGGACATTTAGTAGAAGAGGAAAAAGCTATTTATGTTTTAAACCTTAAAAGAGTCATACACTTGTACTCTCAACAGAATTAAAAAAGAAAAAAAAAAGACAATCACAGTGAGGTCCCAAGATATATAAAAAAGGGTTAAGGTACGAATTTGCCAACGAATTATTATCCGAGGAGCGTCTGGCACAAAAAATAATTGAGGGGATCAAATTGGCCAATGAACTATTAAAAAGTGAAGAAAAACACAATTTGGTGCAGATTTGCCAACGAACTATTACCCCGTCACTGTCTTGGTGTCTTCGTCTTCCATTGACTGTCACAGCGACGTCGGCGTCTCCAAAGCTTCCATTGTTGCTGGGTGTTCCACTCACAATCTTGTACTCATCCAGCAATTTACAGCTTTCGACCGACACGCGCCTTACACTCTGGTTGCATCCCTCCGATGCCACAAGCAGCAACCGCCGCTGCCACAGCGCCTGCTCGCATGGGTCTCATCTCTGTTGGTGTTTGCTTTATCCAACAAGAAGGCTTAACCGTTCTTTTCTCCTGCATCTCATTCACCGTCCTACGTCAGTGCCTCATATTTTAATGTAATTATGATAGTGGTTCTTTTTTAATAGTTATTTGGTATTTTTTTTCACTTTTTAATAGTTCGTTGACCAATTTGGTCCCCTCAATTGTTTTTTGTGTCAGACGCTCCTCGAGTAATAGTTCGTTGGCAAATCTGCACCTTAACCCTATAAAAAACTATAAAAAAAAGTTTCATACTAAATTCCCCTCACAAAAAGTTGTAAGTAAAAATGAAAGAAACTAGTGAATTTCTCTCACAAAAAAAGTCTCTACGTAAAAATAATTTTTTATGTTATCAAAATAGCTTTATTAATTGTTAAAAGGCCTATTAGCTACTGATCTATGGGTTTCATTGCCATCATAATCTCTTCTCCGAATCTGTGGGTTTTTTTTTTGGCGAGATTTTGAAGATTTCTTGATGCAGCAAATCTCGACTTGCACTCACCTTTGTTTTCTCATGGAGTCGTTTTGCGATTTCAATCTAAGAAGTCAAGACGCTCCATATTTGTGGTTTGGTTGCCAACCTTTTGAACCCCAATTTGTCCAAGAATGAATATAATGATTATTGTCCGCCTGCTTTGTTCAATTTCCTACCATGCTTTTCGATTTCTTGCATTGCTTTGGTGTTGGCATGAGAAACCAGCATCTTTGATCCCCAACTTGTCCACTTCTCCAGTCAAAAATCCTAACCTCCAATTTGTGCGTTATTCAATACCGTTGTTGCTTCAATGTATGATTGTCTCGTCTGCAAGGTCCTAATATTTATATCATATTCTTTCGATCCGATGGTTTTCGACCCCGATTCTTGATTAATTCCAACTGGGTTTAGAAGATCTGAAAGCTCAGAGGAATATGTGCTATTTGTAAATGCCGGATGGGATGATGGTGTAATTCTCATAAGATTTTTGAGAATTACGGTTCATCGATTCAAGGGTGTCTGTGAAGGATGATGGTGTAATTTTCAGAAGATCTTTAACAATATGAAAAGTCATTTTGACAACATTAGAAACTATTTTCACAATGAGTTTTTCATACGTGTAGAATTTTAAAAACCTGAAAAATTTTGACAATATGAAAAACCATTTTCACGAGTTTTTCATACGTGGAGAAATTTGTGAACTTCAGTACTTCATGATATATTTCACATTAGAAGGTAATACATATTTTAACAACTACTTATTCCTATTTTAACAACACGAAAAGTCATTTTGACAACAAATTTCTGATACCTGGAGAAATTGTGTCAACTTCAATACTAATTGTCCCAAGATGCACATTTAATAGCTACTAGGGCTTTTAACAACTAATTAAGTCATTTTGACACTATGAAAAGCCATTTTTACGTAGAGACTTTTTTATGAGGGGAATTTAGTAGCTTCTTTCGTTTTTTATTCACAACTAATCACAAAAAAAATCTCTAATGAAAAAAATTTGGTATGAGACTATTTTGTGTTTTTAACATACCTTGGGAACTCACTGTGATTGTCCCTTAAAAAAAGACTTGATCAATAAGACAATTTATTGGCTCAAATTAAGTACGGATAAGAAAATCGATGGATAACCAACGGAAGGAGATACTCTCCCCATCTCTCCTCTGCCCATCCCTCCACATCCTCCATCCTGGCCATCCAAATCTTGCTCTCAGTGAATTAGGGATGCTATTTAATTATTGTTGAAACATGAATATTGTGTTAAGACCTTTGGTAGTATTTTAAATTTCGATACTCGAGTTGTAGACTTATTTACATATGAATAATGTCTTTGTTTTTTACTTATTACTTATCATTTCTTTAACTCTCTATTTGCTTTGTTTGTTGTTGAGATAATAATGTATTTCATCATAGAGTCAGATATATGTGAACGTGGGCAAGGAAGCTTGCCTGTAATTGCCTAGCCCAGAAATACTAAGGCTTTTACCAGACAGTAGACTACAAAATACAACATGTTTATCCTTCGGGTTGGGCATCAGGCATAGATCATGACCAGCCCAACCCTACCCATGCCCACCCCATCAAAGCAGTGTATCACGTGGTTCAGTTATTGTCATGCATTATCTAGAATTGTTTGCATCACTTGATAATGAAATGATTTTATTAGACAATAACTTATTCTTAAACGTGTACATTTTTTTTTTTTGCTCAGAATTCTTAAACGTGTACATTGATAAATACAAATAAATATAAATCGTTCAAATAAGTGATTTAGGCTCACCAAGTCCCATGACGTACATAAAATACAATTTGTTGACCAAATGTACAATACAACTTGACCCACATTTAGTTCTTATTAGTTTTCTAATTAATTACTACATGTGATTGATTACGCAACATTGGCTTGGTCTTCACTCAAATCCTATTCTGAATCAATCAAGTCAGATAAATTCATCGTTGACTGAGTAATTGAGACAAGTTTAATAAAATTTGAAACAATTATTTAGAGATGAAGTTTCGTACTTACCTGTTCAATGCGTGCCATAGTCTTTGTTTTAATATAAGTCAATTCTACCCCAATTCTTGCATATCAAAAAATACAAGAAATTGATATATATATATATATATATATATATATTTGCCCCCCTCTCTCTCTCATAAATGATTTTCACGTCTCTCATCTTTCTCTCTTTTCAATAGAAATTAAATAGAGGTAAAAATGTGAAATTGACAAAAATATTATTAATTGTCGTATAAGTAACTTATATTTATGCACAAAATAATTGTGTGTGAGAGTTCTTTTTTTAAAGGGTTAAGGAGCAATTTAACCAATGAACTATTACCTTATGAGCGCCCAGTACAAATAACTTTTAAGTGGGCTAAAAATATCAAAAACTTTTTAAAATGTGCAATCAGCACAAAAATGGAGTAAAACTTTTTTGTGTTGGGCGCTCCTGAAGTAAAAACAATTTATGCTGGGCGCTCCTGGATTAAAAGTTTTTTGTGCTGACTGCACATTTTTAAATTTTTTTTTTGTATTTTTGATCCACTTAAAAGTTATTTGTTCTAGGTGCTCATGAGGTAATAGTTCGTTGACCAAATTTCTCTTTAACCATTTATTTAAATAATATTTCTTTTCCTTTTTTGCCAGATTTTAAATAATATTTTTGTTTCCATAGTTTTAACTTGATTATAACTCAATTCTTAATTTTTTTTAATTTGATATAACTCGATTTCTATAATTTTGATTTAGTTAAAACACAGTTTATCAATTTGAATTCATAGCAATTTAGTCATTACTACCTTTGGTATTAATCATAGGATATATCTAATAAATTTTGAGGAGATTAAAGAGAAAAGTCAAATTAGTTAATTTTACTCATTTTCCTAACATACTCTTATATAAATTAGTTATATAAGTTAATCATAAATAATACAGCTTAACTAGCACACATTATTCTACTCGCCAATGCTTGTTGGGCTAAAGATGCTTGCTCGGTTTCTTCGAGGTGTGTGTTATAAATAATTTAACTAGCACACATTATTATTATTGGGAAAATATCAATAGGAGTATTTTAGAAATAAATTGATAAAAATTAGAATTTTTTCTTATAATTAAAATCAAAACCAATATCTAAATGTTGTCATATAATTAGGACTGAAGGGAATATTAGTTTTAACCATTTAAAACTTTAATTCATAAGTTTTGAAGAAATAAGTTTATGTAGATATTAAATAAATTGGTCAAGCCAATTATTTATTAGAAATGTGTTTTGATTTTTCCAAAATACATTCTTAATCATTTTGTATTGAAACTGCCTAAAATGAAATCTTTAATCACTTTGTATTGAAACTACCATGGATAGAATCGTGGAAACCTCCTTGCTGTATTTGCAATCAATTAAAATAGTTTTTAATGATATAAATTTAGAAGATAAAGTGAATTAAGATATTATATTTAGTACTAAAATAGATTCCCTAACTACCTTGTACAGTTAGAACTAGAGAGATCAATATTGTAAATAGGAAAAATAGGGGTTAAATTACAGAAAATAAATTAAATTTAGGGTTAATGGGCATTTTTCTCACGTAAGTTTTCATTGAGGGAAAATTTTACCATGGAAGTATAAAAATGGAGCACTTTTACTCCCCCGTTATCCCAATTAATTTTGACTGTTAATTGATCAAATATGCCGAGCTAGTAGTCCACTTTCATCCACATCATTTTTGTTAAAGTGTAAATTTGCCCCAAAAGTTTTAAATCTAACTTTGAAAAAATACGAAGTAGATGACATATGGGCTTCCTACGCAGATTTACACTTTAACAAAAATGACATGTGGACTACCAACTCAGCATACTTGGTCAACTATCAGTCAAAATTAACTGAGATAACGGCAAAGGTGAAATTGCTCTATTTTTTATACTTCCAGGGCAAAATTGCTCTTGGTAAAAACTTCCGTGGCAAAAATACCCCTTAACCCAAAAATTTAAAGACACAATTTCATTCTACTTAATAGTTAAAACTATAAAAAATAAAATTTAAATTTTTTTGTTTATATTTTTAATTATGTGCCTTTACGTAAATAATCAACAGCCTTACTTCATAAATACAATTTAATGATGTAACAGAATGAAAGTAATTATAAAAACCATTTGACTTAACTGACAGCAAACATCTTTTTATGTCTTGATTTAAATAACAAGTTGCAATCTAAATCTTTTATAAGTATAATAGGTGTGCAAACATCTTTTTGTCTTGATTTAAATAACAAGTTGCAACCTGAATCTTTTATAAGTATAATAGGTGTGTAAATTCTTTATAGAAATTAGTTTGATAAGGAGTTGGCTTATAACTGGTCGTAAGATTAATAAGCCGTTGGTTTATAAAAGTTGTGAAATCAAATCCCATTACCGATATGAGGATTTATTTATGGATGATTTATCAAGTACTTTTTTTAATGAGTGTTTCTTTTGTTCGGAGGCATTCTCTAAACTGGTAAAGTCTCGTGACCCAACTCATATAAACTTTTTCTTTACAGGAAAAAAAGAGAGGAAGAAATCAACATGAGGAGAAGATGAAGGAGAATGTGAGGAGGTTAGAGCGATGCCTTTTTAGAAATGGAAAGTGGAATTGAGATTGGACGCTGCTTCTATAAATAGACTCACAATTTTGGGGCAATGGAGCCACCGACACTATTCATTACTCATCCACCACATCTAAACACATTCCTTTCACATTATTTTCAAAAACTTTCCAAAATACACCACACCTATTTGAACTTGTGTCCCTCTTTCGAATCTTCATCACATGTTTCTCTTTTATGTACTTCTCCTGTGGAGAAGTACATAATGAAATATTCATAATTTTTTTTTTATATATTTAGATTAAATTATATACTACGTCTTGAAATATTTTTTACACCCAATATCTCAAATTAATTAATGAGTAAATACATTTCCGGTCCTTGACAAAAACACGGACCCCATTTTGGTCCTTGACAAAAAAACTTACCTTTATTCTTCCTTTTTATAGGACTAAAAAAGACCTTTTGAAAATTTGTGAATGATCAAAATGTCTACCAATCGACCATTATTCGTCTTTTTATGGACTAAAAATGACATTTTTTTTGTCAGGTACCAAAATGGGGTCTGTGTTTTTTGTCAGGGATCAGAAAGGGTATTTACTCTTAATTAATTTATAGGATACTGGTGTTACAGGAAAAATATTTCTGAATGCAAGACTGAAAATTAATTAATTTGAGATATTGGGTGTAAAAAAATATTTCAAGATGCAGTATAAAATTTAATCTAAACATATAAAATATAAATAAAAAAAATTCTTTATGTGCTTTTTAGGAGGAGAAGCACCTAAAAAGCACATAAAAGAGAAGCATGTAATGAGGACCGCCCTCTTGAATTGTTTTAAAAAAGGACGTTTTTTTTTTTCTGTGTGTAGGAGGATTCTTGTATATTTAACGTTTAGATCTAGTTTATACTTGGATCAGATGGATTATAGATTTTGATGGTTGATGATATGCACGTTTTAGCATATATCAAGGTTTGATTAACGTACAAAATGGAACAAATTAATAATATAAATAAAAAAAGATACCAATAATGGTGGGCTGACTAAAAGGAACTCTAATATCGTTTAATCAAATATTTTGAAGTTCAAATTCAGTGGATGAAAAATGTTAAGATAGATGCTATAATAATACACAAACATACCCCTCGTCTTTGGGCTCAATTGGTAAAGGGGTCCCTGGAGTTGGTCAAGGCGCTGGGGGAGGCATCCTAGTTCCTAGGTGCCTAGGTTAACGTCTGAGGTTAGTAGATGGCTCGCCCTGCCCAACATCGGTATCACCTAGGAGGAAGAGAGATTTCGCCCTGCCCTTGGATTATGGGTGAACCCAACCCCTTTCCTCAACTTTTTTTTATCAATAAAAATAAAAATAATACACAAACATTTCATGATAATATCATTGGAACCATTTCAATGCTCATTACATCAAAGAGCATCATATCAAGGTGCTCATCGTTGTAAAGAGATTTGCATCGTTCAAATACAATTTTAACAATCAAAAAATTTCGACTCAATTTTTAAATAAAAACCATTTTTTGAAAAACTAATAATTAAGATGTTATCTTAATGTAGAGTTTGTACCTTTCAAAGTAATTTTATTTTAAAAGTAAAAACAAAATTTAATCTAAATTATCTAAATTAGATCTTGATCATACCTATGGCGTGAATTCTTAGTGCCTATTAGTCCCCTTAGAACTAAAACTCATTCTCATATGAGATGTCATATTATCCTTCCAAAAATAATAATAATAACAATAGTGAACAATAAAGGAGAAATCATATTCACGAACGGGGTTGATACAAGTGGTAAACGACTTGTGTCGTTTAAACAATATCTCGAGTTCGAGGCTTATGAATGCAGAAAAGCCCCGCTGGGAGACTCATCCAACATAACCAGGTGTGTGACCTGGGTTGGATTTTGATTAGTTAGGGTAAAGTTCTGGATACCGTATGGGTAACAAAAAAAGAAGAAGGAGAAATCATATTGAGGCTGTAAAATATCAATTTAATATTAATTAAGTCCTGAAAAATAATAAAAGTTGGGTTATAAATATTGATTCTTTTTTTTTTCTTTTGCCCTCAAATATTGATTCAAATAACTGCATAGATAGGGTGAAAGTATTAATTGCAAATCATGCATTTGAATTTAATAGGTTTCTGCTAGTAATTTACAAATGGGACTTCCTGGTCTGCAAGTGTTTGAATAATATAGGGAAAATTGCTTAAATAAAATTTTTTACTTGAAAATATTTAAAATTTGTTTAAGAAACTACATGCGGGTAATTGCAATTTTTCTTCTATTATGTGCAAAATATTTGCACATAGTTGGAGATATGTGACCACATGACACATCTAAAAAAAGAGCTACACTACTAAATACTTGAGTTTTTTGTTACTTTGGGCAATAAATTTTATCATGAAAGATTTTTTAAGTTAATTTTCTAATAATATATGTAACTCATCTTTTAACAAATTTTTTTGGACCCGGTTATTATTAAATTAATTGCTTGAGACCTCCATATCATTTTTCATGATAAAACACCTATAAATATTCAAAAATTTTATGTAACAAAACTTTTTCTTTGATCTCGGCTATGGATACCGAGCTAACTTTTTGTCCTTGAACTGTTTTTAGCACAATTAATGGTGTGTTTGGTTTGAGGAAAGAGAAAAGATGGGAGACTAATCTTAGAGGCTAATATCAGCCTCTAAGAACCGCCCCTAGTGGCATAGTGGTATGACTACTCCCCAACTAGGGGTGTTCATGATGCCCAACCGCATTGTCCGCCCGCCCGCGCCTAGCGAAAAATCGCCTTGCCCAGCCTTAAAAAAGGCAGCCCAGAAAAAATTAGGTACAACTGGGCTGTGCATTTTTGTGGGCAGGGTTGGGCACCGGACAAGGTATGATGCCCTGCCCATTTAGCCCTGCCCAATAGTATATATTTTATTTTTTATTTTTTATTTTTTTAATAGAATAAAAAATTAGTCATAAGTGGTTAGAATCTATGAAACAAAGATCATCAACAGATCCTCAATCTGAGTTAGATAGATATATTGCAACTGACTCAAGAGATGAAATCCCTTCTGCAACTGATTTTGAGATACTATCTTGGTGGAAAGCTAATTGAAAAATATAGAATTCTCTCCCACATGGCACGAGATGTATTGGCTATGCCAGTTTCCACATTAGCTTCTGAGTCTGCCTTTAGTACAGGAGGACGTGTGGTTGATCATTATAGGAGCTCTCTATCTCATAAAATGACAGAAGCACTCATTTGTAGCCAAAATTAGCTACAATTTGGACCGTCTATGTCTGAATTTGTTGACAAGCTTCGTGAGTTTGATAATTTTAATGGGACGGAAAATGCCATTCAGCTTGCAAGTAAGCTTTAATTCTAACTCTATAAAATTCTTGAACACATATTACTTCTTAGATGCTTGAACACATATATTTGATATATACATACCTGAACACATATATTACTTCTTATTTTGTAATGTAATTGATGTTTTATTTTCTTCCTAGATGTTGCACATGGAGAGGGGGGAATGCAATGGTTACGGTTGTCGGTTGGAGCCTTGATGCAAACTCTAGGAGTATTGGATGTCTACAAGGCTTTAATTGCAAATTTTTGATGTTTTGTATTTAATGAATTATGAATGCGATTTAATATTTCAGTTATGGATATTTGACTATTTGTTATTTTGTTAAGACATATGATTGTCTTTTTAATTTTAAGACTTAAGTTGTAGACTTATATCTGAATATTCCGAAGTGTAGAATTATGGATTTCATTTGAAGTTTGCAATATTGTTTATTAGGTATGACTAAAGCTATTTTTTTCACATAGGGTGTCGTAAGGTTTAGGGGTGTTCATGATGCCCAGCCGCCCTGTCCGTCCGCCCGCGCCCAACGAAAAATCGCCCTGCCCAGCCCTAAGAAAGGCAGCCCAGAAAAAATTGGGTACAACTGGGCTGGACATTTTTACAGGTAGGGCTGGGCACCGGGCAGGGTATGCTGCCCTGCCCATTTGGCCTTGCCCAGTAGTATATTTTTTATTTTTTGTTTTTTAATAAAATAAAAAAAGTATTTTATATTTGGCCATGCCCTGGTAAGGTTGCATGCTCATACCTTGAAGTATGCTCTCTTATGAAGGAAAGGGTCAAAGATTGTTTGCATAGGTTGTTTAATGAGTACTCTGCAGGGGTCTGTGTTGAATCAGGAATTGCCTCAACAAGTTCATCAACAGATCTTTCATTTGCTTCATTTGATAGTGATGATGAAGAGGATCCTGGTCATAAGTGGTTAGAATCTATAAAACAAAGATCATCAACAGATCCTCAATCTGAGTTAGATAGATATATTGCAACTGACTCAAGAGATGAAATCCCTTATGCAACTGATTTTGAGATACTATCTTGGTGGAAAGCTAATTATGAAAAATATAGAATTCTCTCCCACATGGCACGAGATGTATTGGCTATGCCGGTTTCCACAGTAGCTTTTGAGTTTGCCTTTAGTACAGGAGGACGTGTGTTGATCATTATAGGAGCTCTCTATCTCCTAAACTGACAGAAGCACTCATTTGTAGCCAAAATTGGCTACAATCTCGACAGTCTATCTCTGAATTTGTTGACAAGCTTCGTGAGTTCGATAATTTTAATGAGACAGAAAATATCATTCAGCTTGCAAGTAAGCTTTAATTCTAACTCTATAAAATTCTTGAACACATATTACTTCTTAGATGCTTGAACACATATATTTGATATATACACATCTGAACACATACATTACTTCTTATTTTGTAATGTAATTGATGTTTTATTTTCTTCCTAGATGCTGCACATGGAGAGGGGGGAATGTAATGGTTATAGTTGTCGGTTGGAGCCTTGATGAAAACTCTAGGAGTATTGAATGTCTACAAGGTTTTAATTGCAATTTTTTGATGTTTTGTATTTAATAAATTATGAATTTTATTTAATATTTTGAGTTATGGATATTTGACTATTTGTTATTTTGTTAAGACATATGATTGTCTGTTTAATTTTAAGACTTAAGTTGTAGACTTATATCTGAATATTCCGAAGTGTAGAATTATGGATTTCATTTGAAGTTTGCAACATTGTTTATTAGGTATGACAAACTATTTTTTTCACATAGGGTGTCGTAAGGTTACAGGGTATCGCCACTTGGGCATGGAAGGGCCGCCCAGCCCAGCCCAGCCCATTATTGCCCTGCCCACAAATTTCAGGGCTTCTATCGTGTAGGGCCAGGCACTGGGCTGCATTTTACTGCCCAATGATCTCTTGGGAAGGGCATCGGGCAAGGGTCTCGCCCTGTCAAGCCCTGCCCATGAACACCCCTAGTAAGGTTATAGGGTATCGCCATTTGGGTATGGAAGGGCCGCTCTGCCCAGCTCATTATTGCCCTGCCCACAAATTTTAGGGCTTCTATCGGGCAGGGCCGGGCACTGGTTGCATTTTACTGCCCAATGATCTCTTGGGCAGGGCATCGAGCAAGGGTCTCGCCTTGTCAAGCCCTGCCCATAAACACCCCTATCCCCAACTAGTGGGAGGTCACGGGTTTGATCTCGCTCATTATAATTCAGGTCATTAGTGCCTGCCATTGTAATGCAAATATATATATATATATATATTAATCTCTAAGATTTGTCTCCCCCTTAAACTAAACACGCGTTAATGAGATTTTTGTACATATCCATAATTTGCAGTTCTAATTTTTTTTAACAAGTAATTTGGGCGGGAAAAGGACAGACACAAGCTGGAGTTTAGCCGTCACTGTCGTGAAAATAATTGATCTAAGAATCATAACAGTTTTATGATTGTGGACTGTGGAGCCAATCATAGCAGAGAACACAGCTCTTGATTTGCTAGGTCCAGCCAAATACTTGAGCTCTCTCCATGACGCAAAAATTATGGAAAGCACAAAGCACACATGATGGGATGATATTTTTGAATTTTGAAATTAAAAAATTACTTATTAAAAGTCAGCTATGGAATATTCCTATTTTCAAACATGGCTACTTTTTTTTATGCTCCTATTGTTATTATTTTAATTGTTGCTGAAGGGTGAAAAAGTGACATGACAAAGAGTTAACTACACGCTAAAATTAAAATAGCTTGGACCCTTTAATGGGACGAATCATTAAGACAAAATTGAGTAACGTGAGAGAGAGAAATTTGACATTTTCAAATCTTCTTTTTAAATTGTGTTTGAGAAGCACTTTACTTTTTATTTACTAGTCCTCTCCATTTGTCATCGTTTTGTCACCTTTGAAAATAAAATTAAAAACCTTGTTTGACTTTGCTTATACTCCCTCTGATCTTTATTATAAGGCACCAACTAATAAATCTTACAAACCAATAAAAATAATTAAAGTCAATAAAGTTGACCTACAATTTAAGTAACTTCCAATATTACCCCTACTAATTGCACTAAACTCTAATATTATATTAATTATTACTTCCAGCGGGTATCGAACCTCCTCTCTTTTGGAGTGAAAGCTGACGTACGTCTTAGCCAACTGTGTCACTCCTTGTTGACGACTCTGCTTATAAATGTTGGCTATGAATATACCACCCTGGTCCTATTTATAAGTCCATTTTAACTAAATCACACATACCAAGGAGAGGTAGTTAGCTCAATGATTATGAGATAAATTTTCAACTTTGACATCATTTATAAATGGATATCTTTCAAATTTTTGTTCTCTCTCTATTTTCATTGATACAATTAATATGTGCAAAATTGTCACAATCTCATTTATTATCTGAAAGGGAACTTATAAATAAGACCAAATTTTTTGGTCAAAAAGGAATTATAAATAGGATCAAAGTGGTATTATGGAAAAAGCTTCTTGGGTTTCTTTTTTTTTTTGGTATCTCACCCGATTCATTGGAACCTTCGGTTCCGACTCATCCGGATTTCGCTCCATGTTGAGCCCACAGTCATAGAAGAAGAGCTCTCAATGCCATTTTCTCCATTTCCACGCCTCAAATCGAGGACATGGTGGTGGGAGAGCAAATTCCTTTTCACCTACTCCCAAAAGATGTTGGTGCTTCTTGGGTTTCATGTGTAGGAGGGTTAGGCATGTTTTTGAAGAATGGGACGTTATATTGATTACTTTATTGTTGCCGATTATGTTGTTTGGATTGTGTTGGCTACCTTATTGAAGCTATTTTGTCCTTTTTATTTGGTTGGATATGATGTTCTAGTTCCTGCAGACTTATTCATGATTAAAGCTTATGGCTAAAGAATTCATATTCTCTTGTTCATGTTCTTTTTTCTTGAATCTATTAATACACCAGCCAGTTTTCAACTTTGTAAATATATAAGCTAAATAAATAATTTGCAAATATTAAAAACATTAGTTAATTTAGTTATTTTCAATAAATGTGTATTGGATCTATTAATAGGCATAATTTGATAAACAAATTATAAGCTTTGGAAACAGTAGATTGAAGCCTTACATTTAAGATTAAAATAAACTTTTTTACTAGTTCTGTCAGTATTTTTTCCTTGTTGTCCTAGTATTTTGCCAGAAAAAAAGCAAATCATTAAAAATATCTGCTGCAAAATTGCATGGTTGAACAAGGTCTCATCTTGCTTACTCGAAAATTACTTTGGTGATTTTTCCCATCACCACAAAATGAATTCAAAAAAAATGTCTCCACATAAAAGACATCTAAGTGTTACGTTTGAATTTAAAATGGATACAATACTATTGATTAACACCCCAATTTAAAATGTGGATCCTCATCAATATTCTATTATTACGATAGTCATTTCGAAACTGGTCTAACTCTTGGCACTTGAGTGACTTGTAATTTAGAATTCATTTATTTGCAAAACTTATTATGACAACAAAATAAGGATAACAAAACATTGCTTCTTTATTATTATAGCCTTAAGATAGATAATTAACATACTTTAAACTTTAAGTTCATATATCATTAAAGGTGAATAACGGATAAAAAGAGTGAGCTCCTACAAATATGCATCTCATAACTATAAACGAGATAAGACGCTTCCATTCTGCAAAGGAGGGACAATCACTTCAGGTTCACTAATAAAACTCTTGTACACAATCTCAAGTACCATAAGATATTCATTGGAGAATCCAAACATCATAGCATCTCCGTAGAAAGGAGGTCCTAATAACAAGGCCACCTTCAGCCTAAGTTAAAAAAAACAATCATCCTAAGAATCCACAATACAAATCTATAAAACCAAATCAGAAGAATAAGATCGAACCAGATATACATATAGGTGCCATCGGGCCAAGACATAAACACACACATGAACAAACACAAGGAGCATCAAAATCCCACGTATGTCAATCCCTGTTGGTTGGTCTCTGGGCACCAGGGGGTGCTATTGGCATAGGAAAGTTACAAGAGCCTGCATTTTGAGGGGCCTCCACATACTCATAGAGACTCTGCATTATCCAATCAAATCAAGCAAAATGGGAAAAATCAATATTATATGAGGTTAAGATCTTTTACACCATCATTGTTCAGATGTATTTAAAAAGGTCTTTTTGATTTATTCAGTAAATAAATTTGGGTTGGTATCTTGCATTTTCAAGCATACAAATTACTTGGATAAAAGCTACTACCTTCGGTCCTTAATATAAAACCCAAATGACTTTTTTGGAGATTAAGAAAGCTAAATAAATTACTTTAAATTATTTCTATTTATCTTATACTAAATTAATTTGTCTAACTTATAAAGTGATGTATAATCAAATGACATACGACATATGCTATAATTAACTAACTTATTTAGCTTTATTAATCTTTCTAAAAAAAGTCAATTGGGTCTTATATTAAAGACCGGAGGTAGTATTATATCACATAATAATTTCATATCTGGTATACAATTTGAACTTTATTTAACATGTACATACATTTGAACAATTTACAGATGTGAAATTCAGTCACCTGTACAAGAAATTTAACAAAACGGAACTGTCCTATGCTCTAGGCATCTTGATGAAAACCAATCTTAGGCATCTATATCAGCTATACTAAAATAAATAAATCACATATAAAAAAGATGTTTTGATGACAGTAAGGGTCTCCTAAATTTCCCCCAATTTGTATGAAGAATGACATAACAAGACAGGTAAATGGGAATGAATGTACCTGAGACACAGGGACAGTTTGTGATGAAAAATTAGGATTTGAACTTTTTTGAGATGTACCAGGAGAACAAGCGTCATCGGTTGGTTCCCTACCATTCAATTTATGTACTCCTGGTTCATTAGGTGCATTACCCTCATTTCCATCGGTTGACTTAACTCCCTACATTTCAAGAGCATTTTCAAGATTATTTCATAATCAATAAGCAACTTAACCCTATCCAAATTGAGAATAAGAAATAATTCATCAGTTAGCAGCTATAAGTCACAGAAAAGTGGCTGGGAAAAGAAATACCTGAAAAATTTTACCAAGAGTTTTCAACCCCTTAGCTCGTGCACGGAGTTCTTCTTTTTTGACACTGTTGTCTTGGAGAACCTAAAGTAGAGAGCACAGATCATCTAAATTAAACTCAGAATTTAAATCTGTATTATGCCAGGTAAAATTGTGATGAGGAATGGTGAAAACAACCATTTGACAGACACGGGATAGAGTAGCCTCAATGTCAGCAACATTAAGCTTCCACAATGAGTCAATCATTAATTTCTTATGGGATTGCATGTATTCTTCTAGCTCTGGTTCAGTGAAGTTCCCTTCTGCACTTAGGTGCTTCTTCATATCCTCCTGCAGCTGGAGCAGAGCAATTGCCCCTAAACCACCATGAAGAAAATAAATATATCAGCTTTTAGGGCATACTTATTACACATAAGCAATTGACGTTTTAAGATTATGTACTGTCCACCTATTTCATCAGAATCTGAAACAGACAGCTTTTATTTATATTTATATTTTTTCATACACAAAAGGAATATTTATATTTTGTCAGTTCATTTTGATTTGATAAGTTGGGCTATTTTTTAGGGGAAAAAGTTATTGACCAGAAAAGAGAATACAAAAACATGCAGAAAAAGTGAAAAAGAAATCTTCCTAAAAAAATACAAAAATCTAGACTGCTCTAGCTCATGAGTGCTTCCGTTCTTTCTGAAAATTCACGAGACAAACCCCATTAAAAAAACATCAGCCAAAACCCACATAGAGGAGGTAAAAATAATCCTCTCCCAAAAATGTTGACTAGAAAGGATGTCCTTAGACAGAACCTTAGTGCCTTACTAATGCATTGCTAACCAAATAGCTGCTTACTGTTGAAAAATTAACCAAGAAAAAGCAATTTGGATGAAGAGTAGTAACAGTATTAATACCAAAAAAATGTTGGAAGCAGCAAATTAAGGGAAGAAAATTATAGAATTACAAAATAATGACATGATATTAAGGTTAATCAAGAGACTGAAATCAATAAATTGTCATTAAAAAGCCAGTAAATTTTTAAAGTATTGAAGCCACTAAATTGCAGACCTGTAGCTGCTGTAACTTGGGACTTGATGAAGTGTCCTTTGTTTCTAAACCACTCGGCAATGAAAGGCACACCTAAATAAATTGCTTTCTTCCCTAGCTCTTTAGCTGCCTGCCTTGCATATATGTAGCCAATGGTATTCAACATATCAACCCCATAAGCTGTAGAATGAACAGAAGAATTATTCAGCAGGGACCTAAGTACATCAGCAAAGGATTTTGGAAGATACTCTCCAACAAATTTATTCAAATGCTCAATATTGAGGCAAAGTTAAGATTTTCCCAAGGTCAAATTTATTCAGTTGTTTCAAAACACAGATTGATTTTGGGAACAAAATATGAATTAATTTCAATCATTTGTAAGAACCGTGGTTTAATATTTGCAATGAAAAAAGACCATCCAAATATGCAGCAACCTTGAATTCTTGATGTGGCATTCGAAGCCACATCAAGAGTTAACTCATTGAATTCCCTGTAATTTTGGGAGAGTACCTGCATTGGATAGTCGTGACACTTCATCTTTTGCATGATTGGTAAATTCCGATTTGTTTCCTTGGACATATTGGTTCAGTCTATTTTTGAGTATCTCTGCAAGCTTTTCTTCTCTATCTTTCTGAACAACCTGAAGGAAGAAGGAATCTGTCAAAACACCCAGTGAATATAAAAAGTTGCACCTAATGAAAGATTAAAAAACAAAAAAACAACTGCCAGAAGAACAATGAAGAGAAAGGGGGAAAAAAGCATTAGAGATTAAACAACAAACTAGCTCCTGCTTACATAATGCTGAAATTCCAATAAGAATAGCAGCTAATAGAGAGAATTTCGCCGCAATTTCTCACAAATCTAGATAACAACTCAAACTGCACAATAATTTCTACTCATCCATGCAACTATGCAAGTACATACATCCACTATGTATCCCTATAACTATAACAAAGCATCAAATATTCTTATCTTCAGCAGATCAAATGGAATCGCAAAATCTCCAAAATTCGCCACCACAACAATTCCTGCAAAAAGTCTATGGAGCGGTACTAGAGGTTTGCTGCTCAGAGTGTGTTTAGTAAAGTTTGTTGAATAAAAATGGTTCAAAAGTTGCCCAACTGATAGACCAACACTACAGCCACTATGCACATTCAGGCCTAAAGCATGAGGTTCAAATGTGTAAGACTAGTGGGAAGCAATGGTGAGCTAGCTGACCAGGTTGAAAGTTTAATGACAACACTCGAGCAAAAATTGTCTCAGCCACTATTTCTTTGTTCACAATTAGTCAAGCAAGAGAATGAAAAAATATCCTCCTATAACATAATAGGACAACAAAACAGGTAATATTTATTACTTATATAGTTTCCTCATTGCAGCATAAAAAAGATGTAGGTGATCACCTAAAAGCAGTCATGATGTCAAACGATGAGAAAGTATAAATATGTACCCTCATTTTCTCTTGCAACTTTTTAGCATCAAATTGTTCCCCTTCACTAAAGATATCCATTGATGCCATTGATGCCATGGCTAATTGGCCTATGTACTCCTCAAAAAGCTCACTGCCAAAAAGCATGGCGAAGATTGCTGCCGGATCAATAATGGCATCACTGCAATGAGAGGAACAAAGCAGTTCAGAATCAGCAGAAGACCGAAAATGCGGCATACCTTATAAATATTGATATTCAATAGTTCATTTGTATGTTGAGAATTAAATAAAAATAAAAACTAACGTTGAGATTCCAGATTTTCCATGAGTATCATAAGCTTGTCTTTGATCTGGATCACTCAAAACTTGGTAAGCCTCACCCAAAACCTAAAACCAGATTAGTAACATCGGAAAATCATTAGTGGCAACAGAGGTTGATTAAAAACAGGGCAATCCAGGCTACATAAATAGATGAAAGAATAGCATAAACAGCAAACATTAAACTGAGAAACAAAAAATACAAATTCAGCATTGGATAATATAACATATTTAGTTGAAGCCTCACATACACTTGTCTAAGCTGGGTGATTTAGAAATAGGAAACAACAGGGCTACAAAAAAGTCATTCACATTAAAACATTAAGGTTATGCTGTTTAATGCCAGCAACAATTCAACATTGACAGAACACAAAGTACAATATTAATGTTGGTGCTGAAGAAACCCTTTTTCTGTTTATTAAAGAATGTCTGTATTTTGTTTATTTCTTTTATTTTTTCTGTTCGGCAACAATGCTAGCAGTAGCTTAGGAGATTCAGATAGATTCTGCTGTTATTGTTGATTCTGAAAAATCTCAACCAGATCCTAGTCGTTCTAGCAAGGGTTTTTTTTGCTGCTATAATTGTATGAACTGCTATGTGAAAAAATAAGAATTATTATAAATACGAACCTAGTCCAATATCCGGGTTCATTTTAAACACTTAAGAGAGTCATATTTTGAAATTTAATTAAAAAAACCCCTCTTTTCAGCAAACAAGGACTGATTTTGGAGTAAAAGATACCTCAATTTCTCTTGCAAACATCTTTCTACCTCACCTCTAGATCTTAATTTAAAATTTTCCTAAAAGAGTAAAGCTTTTCTAAAGGAGAAACTAATAATTAAATTTTGTCAAGGAGGCACCAGGCACATATCTAACATGGAACTATAAGTCATCTACACATTTGGTTGACTTGATCATCAAGCTGAAATTTCAAGTGTAAAAGAATACTACAATGATAAAGAATATGATTATCAAGAATTATAGTGTTAAGACTAAATTAAAATGGTCGATCTTCGCAAGAAAATTTGTTAGAGGAACAATAAATACTCTGTTAGGAACCAGATCTGTTGAACTCAATAATACTCCAAAATAGTGGGACTTCTATTATAGATGACAGCAAACAAAATACAGTAGCCTCTGGAAGAGTATGAAGATACTCTCCAGCCAACAGAAAACAGGTTTTGGCAGAACCCTTTCCTCCTCCTCACAACTTATCAAAAATATTCGCTACCTATCCCGTCCTCCTAACGGCTAATATATGCCAAACAAAACAACTGTCACAGCACCCAAAAACCACCCTACATGACAGCTAGGATCCTAAGTTTACTAAAAAATAGAAAGTCAGCCCTGACACCTTAAAAAGCACCTTGCTCCCTTGTTTGTGCTATTTGAGTCTTTCTAGGTCTTCTTGCATAAGTTTGACCAACGAATGGGGTTCTTGCATTACCTTCCCTTAAAAGCATCACCTTGTCCTCAAGGTGAAAATCTGGAAATTGTGATGCAATCATATCTGCATCTTCCCAAGAATTTTCATAAGGAGGCATATCCTTCCATTGAATGAGCACTTCTAGTTGTCCATTTGTCAATGTTCTTGTGCGAATGACTGCTTCTGGCTGGACTTGCAGTTCCAATTGTTCTGTCAAGGTTGGCGGTATGGTGGGGGTCACAAAACCAGTCTGGACAGATTTTTTAAGGACTGATATGTGAAACACGGGATGAACACAGGCTGAAGGAGGAAGGTCAAGACGATAGGCAACAGCCCCTACCTTCTCCACAATCTTGAATGGCCCATAAAACCGTGGACTAAACTTCTCGTTGATTCGCTTAGCCAATGTTCGCAACCTATATGGTTGAATTCGGACATACACCTGTTCTCCCACTTCGAATCAAACATCCCTTCAGTGTTTGTTAGCTTGCCTCCTCATCTCTTCTTGAGCCTTGACTAAATTTTCCTTCAAGGTGGCTATGATCACATTCCTTGACTGAATCTGTTCATTGACTTCTTCCACCAGCGAAGGCTCATTTGTAAGCTTTAGGAATGCTGGAGGATCCCGCCCATATACAGCCCTGAATGGGGTCATATTGGCAGATCCTTGGTGTGTGGTATTATACCAATATTCCGCCCATGGTAGCCATTGAGCCCACTGGTTGGGCCACTCGCTGGTGAAGCATCTCAAATACGTTTCTAGTCCTTTGTTTAGAACCTCTGTTTGCCTGTCTGTCTCTGGATGATAGGCTATACTTAAACACAGCCAAGTCCCTGCTTGCTTGAATAGTTCACGCCAGAAATGACTCACAAAGACACGGTCTCTGTCAGATACAATTGTTTTTGGGAACCCATGTAGCTTGACTATTTCCCTTATAAATAGCTCCGCTACATCTTTGGCACTGAATGGATGATGGAGTGTAAGGAAATGAGCATACTTGGTGAGGCGGTCCACAACTACCAGGATGGTGTCATTTCTTCGAGACTTGGGTAACCCTGTGATAAAATCCATGCTTATATCCTCCCATATTGCTTGAGGAATGGGAAGAGGTTGTAGTAACCCTGCTGGAGATAGGGCTTGATGCTTGTTGCGCTGGCATATTTCACATGCAGCAACATATCGTTGTATGTCCCACTTCATGCCCTCCGAGTATACTATATTGGCGAGCTGCTTGTAGGTCCTTAAGTACCCCGAATGCCCTCCTACCGATGAACTATGATATTCTTGCATTAACAAGGGAATTCAAGTGGAATTCTTTGGCAAAACGAGTCTTCCTTTATAATGCAAACAACCTTGAATAAGGTATAATCATCTGCCTCTCCTTTGCCGGTTAGTACCTGCTGCAATTTGTCCCTAAGTTTCAGATCCCCTTGCACTTCTTTCTCCCAATTTTCCAAATCTTCATTCTGCCACATAGAAAAAGCCATCAATTTTAATGATTCTTCTTGTCGTGATAGCGCATCAGCTGCTCGATTCTCCTTGCCGGGTCTGTAAATGATCTCAAACTTGTATCCCATTAATTTGGACACCCATTTTTGCTGGTTTTCTTCAAGCACCCTCTGTTCCAGCAGATATTTTAGGGCCTTCTGGTCTGTCCTGATCACAAAGTGCTGTCCCCACAAATAATGCCGCCATTTTTTAACAGCCAACACTATTGCCATTAGTTCTCTTTCATAAACAGAACACTGCTGAGCCCTTCTTGATAGTTTTTGGCTGAAAAAAGCGATGGGTCACCCTTTTTGCATCATTACAGCGCCTACTCCAGTCCCCGAGGCATCGATCTCTAGTTCAAATGGGAGTGCAAAGTCAGGCATTGTAAGCACCGGGAGGATGGTCATTGCTGCCTTGAGAGCTTCAAAAGATGTGGTGGCCTCCGGGGTCCAATGAAAAGCACCCTTCTTGAGAAGGTCAGTTAAAGGACTTGCAATCTTGCTGTAGTTTTTGACGAATCTGTGGTAATACCCGGTTAATCCCAAGAAACCTCTCAGCGACTTCACGTTCTTGGGTTGGGGCCAAGCTACCATGCTCTCAACCTTTGAAGGATCAGCTTGGACACTATGTTCAGAAATGAGTTGGCCTAGATATTCAATTTTGGTTTGCATGAAGTCACACTTCCTTAAATTGATAATCAACTGATTTTTCTGCAATATACTCAGCACCTCTTCTAGGTGTTCCAAATGTTTAGTGACATCACAACTATATATTAAAATGTTATCAAAGAATACAAGAACAAATTTTCAGAGACACCCCCTAAATATTTCATTCATTAGTGCTTGAAACGTAGAAGGGGCATTAGTAAGACCGAAAGGCATCACCTTGAATTCGTAGTGCCCTTCATGCGTTCTGAAGGCTGTCTTATGCTTGTCCCCACTCTTGATACGGATTTGATGATACCCAAATTTCAGATCCAACTTGGAGAATATTGTGGCGCCTTTTAACTCATCTATAGCTCATCTATAGCTGGAATTGGGAATTTGTCAGGAACAGTGATTTTATTCAATGCCCGGTAATCCACGCAAAAGCGCCAGCTTCCATCTTTTTTTTAACCAACAGTACAGGGCTGGAGAAAGGATTAGTGCTGGGTTGTACTATCCCTGCTTGAAGCATGTCCCAAATAAGTTCCTCAATTTCTTTTTTCTATGAATAAGGATATCTGTATGGTCGAACATTGGTTGGTTGCTCTCCTGGTTTGATCACAATGGCATGGTCTCGTGCTCGTCTAGGTGGAAGCGTTTCAGAAGAGTGACATACTGTGCTAAATTTATTTAATAAACTCTGAATTTCAGGAGTTAGTGTCGGACACTCTCTGCCTTCGCTACCTTTTTTCTCTATGCTTCTGCATTCTATCAGAAATCCTTCCCCCTTCTTCTTCATGGTTTTCACAATCGATCTCAGCGAAACTTGTGTTCGAGACAGCGTCAGGTCCCCTGTTAGACAGATTCGATTTCCTTTTTTGCTTATTTGCATGGTCATCCGTCCCCAATTCACTTTCACGTCCCCTAACATCCTTAACCATTCCACTCCAAGGACTGCATTAATTCCCCTCAATGGAAAAGGGTAGAACATTTGTTCGAAAGTGAGTCCCTGCACTTTCAGCGCCACTCCTCGGCATCGCTGCTTCTTTTTGACAATATAACCGTCGCCCACGGTGACAGTATATTCAGCAACTTCGTCCACTTTAAATTCTGGTCGATTCAACAGGCTCTCGGCGATGAAATTGTGAGTAGTCCCGCTATCAATCAAAATTACGACTGCTTCTCTGGCCAACTCCCCTTTGACTTTCATCGTATGATTGTTCTCCAATCCTGATAAGGAGTTCAGTGATAACTCCATCCGATGTTCTTCTTCTTCAGCATCAAAGAAATCTTCAGCTCCCTCCCCCTTTCCGTCAGCCTTAATGTCACCATGGTCAGTCTCGACGTCTAGGAGAAACACTTGCAGATGCTTCTCTTTACATGTGTGGGTGGGAGTATATTTTTCTCCACATTTGAAACAGAGGCCTAACTCCCGCCAGCGAGCCATTTTCGAATCAGGTAGTCGCCGGCTCCAACCAGTTTTTCGCGAAGAAGACGCCATTGTCGACGTACTGCTCGATTTTGGTTCCAGCGTTTTTGGGTCAAATTTTGGCCCATGGTTGGTTGAAGTCGGGGCGGGTATGGACCGGGTCGGATCTGGGTTGTGAGTAACCCACAAGTACAAAGGTTGGGTCGGGTTCCTCTTCACTCCTGGGTTAAACACCGCCCTATACGCTCGGTTGCCCTTCTCGGTCTCCAGGAGACGATTTCGACCATCTACACGCAACACCATTCTTATCAATCCCTCTAGATCACTCTCATCGGCAATTTCCAGTTCTGCCTGTATCTGAGTTTTGAGACCATAAAGGAAAGCTCCCATCAAACACTCCTCCAGTGCGTCAATCAGCGAAAAGGAGAGACTTTCAAACTCTTCTACATACTCCAAGACTGTTCCCTCCTGTTGATTGGAGAAAAGGATTTTGTAGTCACCACCTCGCTGAAAAGTATGGAATCGTTCCAACACCTTCCGCTTGAACTCCGGCCAATTTTTCAGTGCACTCCGAGTCTCCTTCCACTGGTACCAATGAAGAGCACGACCTTCTAAACAAACCACGGCCGCTTCAAGCTTCTCAGCGTCGGGCACTCCATTAATGTGGAAGTATCGTTCCACCCTGCAAAACCATTCAACGGGATCGTCGCCATCAAAGACAGGTAGTTCCAATTTTCTGAACTTTGTTGTTCCTTTATCACCCTCCGTACTGCTCTCTGTTTCATTGTTTGATTGAGAATCCTCTACATTCTTCTGGCTCTTACTCTTCTTACTTGAACTCCTCTCCATACGTAATAACACTTCACGCATCATGCTCATTCCCTCTACAAGTTCGCTTACTTGTCTTGTAAGCCCAGAGAGTTCATCCACCTTCTGCGTCAAGCTTGCCACTGACTCTCTTAAAACTTTGACCTCGTTCGACATCTCCCTAAGATCTCACGCACTCTGATACCAAAATGTTAGGAACCAGATCTGTTGAACTCAATAATACTCCAAAATAGTGGGACTTCTATTATAGATGACAACAAACAAAATATAGTAGCCTCTGGAAGAGTATGAAGATACTCTCCAGCCAACAAAAAACAGGTTTTGGCAGAACCCGTTCCTCCTCCTCACAACTTATCAAAAACATTCGCTACCTATCCCGTCCTCCTAACGGCTAATATATGCCAAACAAAACAACTGTCACAGCACCCAAAAACCACCCTACATGACAGCTAGGATCCTAAGTTTACTAAAAAATAGAAAGTCAGCCCTGCAACCTTAAAAAGCACCTTGCTCCCTTGTTTGTGCTATTTGAGTCTTTCTAGGTCTTCTTGCATAAGTTTGACCAACGAATGGGGTTCTTGCATACTCCCTAACCTTTCTCAACAGATAGTAAGTGTTTTTTCATGGCCTCCTTTTTATTATCATCAAGTTACAAGGAAATCCATCTCATACGGCACTCCTAACCCTTAAACATGTCCATGATTTAATGCTATATTAGATCTAAGCTCAATTATCAAACTCAACTATTTGGCTAATGATAGAAGTTGGCATCTTGTACAACTGAAGGCACACCGAGCATCATTGTGCAATATAAAAAGAACAGAAAGAGGCAGGATAATGGTGGTGAAAAAAGAGAGGCTTTCATCCCGCATTTTCCACTAGAGCTTTAAATTTTTTAATTACAATTTTTTTTGGAACCCTCCATATAAACTCTTTTTCACAATCCAATAAACCAACTCACCAAGCCAGAAGTAACATGTTTCTTATCGTTCCAACTCATGACCCGCACATATGTCCTACCATCAAAAGGATTTAATGCACATATCCTTGAAAGCTATAGGTTTGAAATAAAAAAATAGCAGGCTTGCCTGAAATTTTTGTGCTGCGTTGGGGTCATTTGGGTTTTTATCTGGATGTACTTGTCGTGCCTGCAAGCCCAGGACAGAGAGAAATCAATAACATAAGAGATAAAACTATCTATGAATATACTACTTAGTCACAGTTCAATGTGGCAGAACTGAGACTGACGGACCATTACCCCATATCCCGTCCGCAAATCAGCCATTTTCTACCTATTTAGGCAGATAACTGGGGTTACACGGATCTACAGAAACATATGTTGCAATTTATGTAGCTCTAAATAGTCCAAAAGATTGCAGAAAACAAGAGAATCAACTTATTCATGGCAAGGTAAAGGATCGACGAGACAGACTCTTACCTTTATGTAATAAGCTTTTTTAATCTCGGCCTCAGTTGCTGTGGAACTGACTCCCAGCACGTCATAGTATTCGGTCTCCTTCACCATCTCAAGGTGGGTGATTGATATTCCCCGGTGAGAAAACGCCGGGAACGATCAGATCTTCACAGGTCAGGTAAAAAAAATGATACGAGGCAGAAAATAAGACAAACAGAAATTACACAAATCAGAGCAGGCAGCACGAATTAGACTCCTAATCCGTACCCACCACACCCGAAATCACAATCCGAAAGCCGCAGGCGTTGACTACGAAAACCGCGTAATTCTTTTGAACAATGATGTGAAGTATATCGCAAAATTTCACCACCTTCACCGTCGTGTACAAATTTTCAGAGCAACTTCTCAATAGTAAAGGCCTTCCCCGGTTTGCTTGGGCATTGTGCTTTACAAAGGTCTGTGGTCAAATTCTCGACCCCGCGTGGCTAGTCGTCTTCCCTTTTTTCCTTGGTTCGAGCAATCCTAGAAGAACCCGACAACTTTCATCACCTCTGAATCATCACCACATCGACAAGGTGTATTTTGTTATCTTTCGGAAACAGTCCCTTAGGATGTGTTTGGACTGATCAAACGCGTTCAGAACCTAGTCCAGTTTTGTTGAGTCCCTTATTTGCTAAGCCAAAAAATAATAAATAAATAAAAACACTTTATAAAATGTTTTTAGTTTGATTAGGCCTGCGTTTCCGTGCATAGACTTTGAAATTTTGGTTATATTATTTTTTTATACAAAGTGACTTATATTATTTAAGATTTATAATTATAATTTAAGTTTTACAATTAGTATTGAAACAATGAAACTGACAAAATAAAATAAGAAATAAAACTTCTCCTCATTAATTTTAGGATTTCCTTGTTGACGGATTGATGGCTGATAAAATGGATGGGTGGAAATATTTCAAGCAAGATGCAATATTATTATAAGTTATTCTCTTTTTCACTTTCCATTGTTCTAAGAGTGACATTGTAAACAAAAACAAAAAATTACAAGTCATTATCTTTCCTTAGTTGTTATTTTAGTTTTAAATTAGAATAATTGTTGATAACTTTGACAACATCTATCATGGAGCTAGGGTTTAAGGATTAGGATATAAGTCTTAAGATTAATGAATAAAAATAGGATTGGGATTCAAGATGCAAGATATAAGATCTAGGAGTTAAGAGTTATGAGAAGAGTTAAGGCTTGGATGCAGGGTTTATAATTTATGACTTGGAGTTTAAGGGTGTGCATGGTAACGCTCCCAGAATGTGTTTTTTGTTAATTTCTGTTCCCCGGAACACAAATGGATGAGAAATCTGTTTGGTAAATCCGGTTTATTTTTTTGTTCCCGGGATGAATCGGTTCAATTTTTGTCTTTGGGAATAGAAAAAAAAAAAAAGCAGAAAATTCATGCTTTTCTATTTCTGGGCACACAATCAGAATTTATTCCTCAACCTACAACCTTTCTTCTTTCTCTCGAAAACCTTTCGCAGTGTCAACTACCCTCCCGACCCCCACCGCCACCACTACCGCGGCCACCCCCACCGCACCGCACCGCCGCCACCACCACCCCCACCGCCGCCGCCATCCCCACCCCATCGCCACCACGCCACCACCACGACCGCCGCCGCGCCACCGCGCCACGCCACCACCGCCGCCCCACCACCACCACCACCCCCACCACCGCCGCCACCACCCCCACCGCACCGCCGCCACCACCACCACCACCCCCACCGCGCCGCCATCCCCACCCCATCGCCGCCACTGCCACCACCACGACCGTCACCGTTGCTGGCACCACCACCCCCACCGCAACCACCACCTCACCGCCACTGCCACCACCACGACCGCCGCCACCACTACCACCACCGCCATCGCCACCGCCGCCACCACCACGACCGTCACCGCCACAACCACCCCCACCGCCACCCCTACCTCACCGCCACCACTACTACCCATTGCGCCGCCCCACCTCGTCGCCCCCACCCCACCTCATCGCCACCACCGCCACACCACCACCACGCCAACACCACAACCGCCGCCGCCACCGCGCCGCCACCGCCACCACCGCCGCCCCACCACCACCGCCGCCACCACCCCCACCGCACCGCCGCCGCCACCACCACCACCACCCCTACCGCCGCCGCCATCCCCACCCCATCGCCACCACCGCGCCACCACGACCGTCACCGTTGCCGCCACCACCACCCCCACCGCAACCACCACCTCACCGCCACCGCCACCACCACGACCGCCGCCACCACTACCACCACCGCCATCGCCACCACCGCCATCGCCACCGCCACCACCACGACCGTCACCGCCACCACCACCAGCACCCCCACCCCTACCTCACCGCCACCACTGCCACCCCGCCGCCGCCGCCCCACCTCGTCGCCCCACCCCCACCTCATCGCCACTCTCGCCACACCGCCACCACTGCCAACACCACAACCGCCGCCGCCACTGCCGCCACCACCGTCGCGCCGCTACCACCTCCACCGCCACCACCGTCGCGCCGCTACCACCTCCACCGCCCCACCACCACCGCCCCACCGCCACTACCACATAAATAATTTTTGAATATAAAAATTACATAAATAAAAATAAAATGTGTTAACAAACGTAATTCGATTCTCGAGTAAAAATAAAATGAGTTAACAAACGTAATTCGATTCTCAAAACTTTTCCCGCACGTAATCGAAAACTGTTTCATCTCGGAATCGCTTTATAACAGAATGGTTCCCATGCACACCCTAAGATTATAGTTAAGGTGTGTGTTTTAAATTCAACACTCAAAACTTAAAACAGTAAATATTTGGTTTGGAGTCCACGTTTCAAAGTTTATAAATTTCATTAAGATCCAAAGCACATGATGTAAAAATTTAATCGATGAACCGTTAAAATTATTATTCTGGAAAGAAACTATAAATAGTGTTTTTTTTTTTGTTAAGGAGCAATTATACACATGAAGTTTACCTCCGGGAGCGCCCAGCACCACGAAGTTTTTTCAGGAGCAAAAGTACACATGACGTTACGTTTTGGGAGCAAAAATACCACGGGCCGTTAGTTGACCGTCAGTTGACCGTTAACTTGGATGGAACGCTGACGTGGCGCTTATTTAGACTGACATGCTGACGTGGGCAATGACGTGGACGCTGATGGTAAGTAAAAAGAGAAAATAACCATTTTGCCCGTAGTTTTAAGTAAAAATTGCACTTTTGCCCTTAGTTTTAAGTAAAAATTACACTTTTGCCCTTAGTTTTAACTAAAAATACCCCCTCTGCCCTGGCCGGCCCTCATATCCGCCACGCCGGCCGGCGGTCGGCGGCGGTGGGGCCCCACTGGGGGCTAATTTTTTTTTAAAAAAACTTAGGGTAAAAGGGTAATTTCAACTAAATTTAAGGGCAAAAGTGTAATTTTACCCGCGTTACTGTTCACTTCCATCCAAGTTAACGGTCAACTCACGGTCAACTAACGGCCTTTGGTATTTTTGCTCCCAAAATGTAACGTCGTATGTACTTTTGCTCCTGAAAAAACTTTGTGGTGCTGAGCGCTCCCGGGGTAAACTTCATGTGTAAAATTGCACCTTAACCCTAAATTTTACTATAACACACACCTACACGTTCAATTTTGTAAGCATATTAATCCAGAGTAATGTTTTGTTCCTTGTTCCACGTGAGCGTAGCTTAAAAAGGAGTATGCTCAAAACAACACACAGAACTTAGTTAACTTGTGCCAGTTTGGGTTAGTGGTACAAACTACTTTTATAACGTGATTTACAGTGTACGAGATAAATATATATGATATGAGTTTTATCTCGACTTATGTAAACATACTTCTCGAATAGCAACCCAAACGCGGCGGGAAGCAATACACAAAACAAACTTCAACTATTCCCAGTTCCTCGCCTGCTTTTTCTATGTTACCATTTCAAGGTGGTTTGCTAGCCTGTAAGTAAACACCTATATTAGCCGTATGCGACGTGACGAATAAAGTTTTTTGTTTTGTCCGACAGAATCAAATCATACCCCTTTCGTAGGTTGTCCGTTTGTTGTAAAGTTGATTATATCTACAACTGTAGATTTTATGTATATCAGCTTCAGTTCTATATCAGCTTCTGCATGTTGAACATCCAGTAAAGTTCCATTATTGCTGTGGCCTCTGAATAACATCTTCTCATCATTCTATCTACCTACCTCTGATTGTTATGTGGAACACTATGTGTGTGTGTTTATGGATAGCACAACTGGTTTACTGGTTCTTCCAATCTGTTTGTCTTCAAAATAGAGGCATCTAAACTGACTTTTCTGCTCCAAAAGCTGCTTTGAGCTGTTCAATTATATCAGGCATAGGATTGACCAATGACTCACTGCTGAAAAAAAGGCTTTGATCAATGACTCACTTCTGAATAAAAAGCTGGGATGTCACCCAAAGAGAGAAGGCTGAGTTGCTGGTAGATGAGAAAGAGAGTGGTCTGGTACAAAAACTAAAATTACTCTAAGATGCCACTAGTCCTATTTATAAGTCTATTTTGTGAAAAAGTTTGGTCCTTATTATAAGTCTATTTTCATAATGATAAATGAAAGTGTTATAATCTTACCCCTATTAAAGGTAAAGAGAAGAAAGATATGAAAAATACCTATTTATAAATGAGGGTGAAATTGAAAAAATTTATCAATTTAGTTTATATCTATTGAGTTAACTAACTGTTTTTGATCTGTGATAATTAGGTAATTTGAACTTATACATAGGATCAGAGTGTGGTATACAATTAAAATCACTCTTAAAGACCCCCACTGTTTTTAAAAGGCTAATCCAAATATCTATCACATTATACTACCTAATTTCTACTTAAACTTCAGTCTGCAAAAGTTGGTTGAAGTAAAAGTCATTTCTACCAATGTTAATTCAAACAAGCCCTTAATTTGTCTACATTTTTGTGTCAGCTTATACTTTAAGCAGAAGATGGAACTGTCCCTCGTAGGCATTCAGAATGCAGGGAAGACATTACTTGTCAGTGCAATAGCTGTGAGAGTCAGTGAAAATCCTGATTTTCTTTTGCTGCTTGTTGATACTCTAATAAATTCCCAATATTTTGACATCAATGGTTTGATCTTGTTCACCAGGCAGGGGGATACAGTGAGAACATGATTCCAACTGTACGTATTTCTTCCCTTTGAGTAAAACTTTTCTAACATAGCATAATAGAAACTTTTTTTCCCTTGCTATGAAACCCAGATTGGGTTCAACTGAAAAAAGCAAATGTAACAATAAAGCTTTGGGACCTTGTAGGACAGAGGAGATTCCGAACAATGTGGGAACGTTACTGTCGTGGAGTCTCTGCTTTAGTGTACTTCCAATCTCTAAATATTATCTCTTTATAAACTTACATAAGGCTTTTGTTTATAGACATGCAGAAACACATACATGTTCATAGTTGAGTACAGTAAGCTTTGTAAAGGATTTTCCTTTGCAAGTTAATGTGTTTTGAACTGATAGAATTGAAAGGCAGGTATGTGGTACATGCTCCTGATGAGACCCTCTTTGAGTGAGATTCCTTTGCTTGTTCTTGGCAACAAAATTGACAAGTCAGAAGCACTAGCTAAACAAGCATTGGTAGATCAATTGTGAGTTAACAGAACTTGTTCTATTAATTGTTGCTCTGTTCAGTTTCCATATCTAAAAGGTTCTTTGGATTTTCATCTTTGAAATAATTCTGGTGGTTATTGATGAGCCAAGTGATGGTAAATAAAGACAAGTAGTAGTTGAAGACAAGCTGAGATAAAGTGCTATTTTAAAGACTACAATCTTTATTGATAATCAAACATTCATTTTTAATTACATCATGCAAATGATTACATTGTGAGATACAATTTACCTAAATCCTTAATATTCTCAAACCATGATGCTCAGAGCCTGCTGGTGATATTAACGGTTCGCACTTTAACCGAATTTGGAGCATTTTTAGGGACAATTACAATGAGAACTCCATTTTCGACCTGTGCCTTATTCTAATCAACCTTGACATTTTCTGGCAATACAACTCTGCGTGAAAGATGATTAGGGTACGTGCTTTAAAAAAAATTACATAAAATCATGTAGTAGCTAATTTCTTTGTCCTATTAGAACATTAAGGAATATGATTAAAGTGCTTTTAAAAAAATCATATTAACTAACTTGATTAACTTCTTTAATCTTATCAAATTAGATAAATATATTTTAGATTAAGAACTAGAAGGAGTACTCAAGTTATATTTTATTTTTTAGACACACTTAATTTCAGATTATGACACTTTATAAAATGTTTTTAGTTGATTAGCCATGCGTTTCCATGTATGGAATTTGAAATTTTGGTTATATTATTTTTTATAAAAGTTACGTATCTATGATTTATAATTTAATATGAATTTTATATTTAGTATTGAAAATGACAAAATAAAATTTGTTCTCATTAATTTAGGATTTCCTCTTTGATGGGTGATAAAATGGACGAGTGGAAATATTCTAAACAAGATGCTGTTTTATAAGTTCTTTTTTTTTTTCGGATTTACACTTCTCAGGTTACATTTGAAGATGAAGATTCCTATACAAATGAAATGATGGGACCCACATCTTTTTAAAAAAAAAACTCAAAACACGGAAATCGAAGTATCTATAGCATGATGATACACTTCTCCTAGACTCCTACAACATGATAAGTGTATTTACCTTCTTTTTTCCCTTTTCTTTGCTCTAATAGTGAAATTGTTTTTTTTTTAAAAAAAGTTGTTATTTTAGTTTTAATTTTGAATAATTACTGACAGCTTTGATATCTCCTATTATTAAGCCCTCTGGTAATAGAATTGCCTATGAATTTTAATTATATTCATTTTTTCCAGTCCTTTAGCCTGCCCGCCATCTCTCTTAAAACTATCAATCACTTCACACTCTAAGGGTTTGAGGTTTACAAATTAAGGTTTGGAAGTTGGATGTAGGGTTTATAATTTATATGACTTGGAGTTTAAGATTATAGTTAGGGTGTGTGTTTATGTTTGAGACTTTAAATTCATGTTTCCAAAAAGAAAAGAAAAAAAAGAGAGGAGGATTTTAAATTAAGCACTCATAACTCAAAACAGTAAAATTTAGGGTCTGAGATGTATGAGAATTTAGTTTATTGTTCACCTTTCAAAGTTTAAAAACTTCATTGTTTGGGATCTAAGGCACATGATTTTTAAATTTTACTGATGAACCGTTAAAATTGTTATTCTGAAGAAGAAGAAAAACTATAATGACTGATTTTTTCAACCTTCCCATAAATTTTACTCAACTGATATTTAATATAAAACTCAATTAACTAATTTGAATAAATTAAGGATATTAGTTAAGTTAATTAATATAAAATATATTTTTAGAACACCATAATAATCTCCATGGTCCCGAGTAATCCAGATTTCGCCCTGCGTCGGACCTACGGTCGTAGGGAAAGAGCTCTCAACACCATTTTTTCCATTCCTACACCTCGAACCGAGGACATGGGGATGAGAGAGTAAATCCCTTTCCACTTGCTCTCAATGTTGTATGTATTTTTTGCTAAAAAAAAATGGTGGCAAGTGTGCAACCACTTCGGGTTCTGCAGTGGCAAGGACGACCCTCCCAACAGTGATAACTCCATACAAGGCGGATTACGAGTGGTTTTACCGCAGCTCGAACCCTAGACCTCTTAAGGGAATCCAGCGCCACATTCCGCTAGACCAACCACATGTTGGTCTCAATGTTGTATGTTGGTATTTGATTTTTTTTTTTATAAAAGAGATGGCGCGAAGCCTACATTACAAATAAGAAATTACACAGAGGGGGAAATTAATCCCAAACATTCATGATCAACCCAGTTCCTTAAAAAGCTGGGGCACTCATCAAGAACCGCAGATCTAGAAATACCAAACTTAGCCAAGGCATCCGCAATCCTGTTAGAGCTCCGACGGATAACCCTTACCTCCACTTGCCAGTTAAGCTTGAGCAACTCTCTAGCCTTCACCACAAGACTATTACAAGTATTACAAGAGCTATCAAGAAGTACATTAATTACCACACTTGCATCAGACTCCAAAATCACATTTTTGAAGCCTAAATCCCAAGCAAGTTGGAGGCCTTCAACCACACCCCATTCCTCGGCACTACTAGCTAGACAATCTCCCAACATCCTACTGAAACCCACAATCCAACTACCCGCACAATCCCGAATCACACCCCCATAGCCTGCAGCATGAGAATTAATCGAACTAACACCATCCACATTTAACTTGTACCAACCCAGAGGGGGTTTCACCCAAGATAAACCCGGATCACAATCAGACAAAACAGAGGGCCCTAAACTACTAGGACTCAAAACAAATCTGGGCCAAATAGCAGATAACACAGCAAGAGGATTACAAGGCTTACTGAAATTACAATTAAAGGTACAATGGTTCCGCCAATCCCAAAGTTTCCAGATTGACACCCCAAAAAACAGACTCCAACTCTCCTCCCAAATACAACCAACTTGGTTATTTAAATTAAGAGCCAACCAATCATGGAGATTCAAAGAAAAAGAAGAAGCGACATACCTTTGCTTGATAGAAACTGCCCAAACACGCCTTGCATTGATATTGGTAGGTTATCTTGCAACATAATGAAGGTTCAAACTCTTGGGCCTTGGGCCTTGACGTCTAGCACCACACTTATCCCAATATTTTTTTTGGTCAAAACTTATCCCAATATTAATTCCCAAGGGTAGTTTTATTTTTAATTAATTACAGGGGAGGTTCCGAACAACGTGGGAAGGTAACAGTCGGGGTGTCTCTGCTATAGTGTTTTTCCAATCTCTAAATATTCTCTATTCATAAACACATACAGGATATCAATAAACAAGACATAATTTTGTTTTGACCAAATATAAGACATAAATTTAAGGCTTTTGTTTTTAGACTTACAGAAACACATGCTTGTTCATATTTGAAAGGCAGGTATGTGGTGGATGCTGGTGATAGGGACAGCATTCAGATATCTAAGAGTGGGTTACATGATCTTTTGAAAAGACCTTTGAGTGAGATTCCTTTGCTTGTTCTTGGGAACAAAATTGTCAGAAGCAATAGCTAAACAAGCATTGGTAGATCAGTTGTGAGTTACCAGAACTTGAAGAACTTGTTCTATTAAATGTTGCTCTGTTCTGTTACCATCTCTTGTAAATAAATAAATAACTATGTGTGTGTGTGTGTGTCAAAAAGGTTATTTGGATTTTCATCTTGAATCATTTCAGAGGACTCGTGTAAGGATTCCACAAACATCGATATTGTTATTAATTGGCTTATCAAGCACTCCAGAACTGTAAAATGATCCCTGGTCTTGACCACTTTTTGATCATCACGAATTTAGGTGTATCTGTTGGATATGGTTTGTTGTCCAGTAGATGTTCCTGTAAAGTTACCAACTACTCTTCCAGGAGGTAGTATTGAGTATATTTCATGCGTTGTTCTCAAATGTACCACTAATTGATGACATTATCAACCTGGTTTCTTCCCTTCGAAATAATTCTAGTGTTCATCGATGAGCCAAGTGATGATAGATAAAGACAAGAAGTGGTTGAAGACAAGCTGAAAAGCTGAAACAAAGCGCTATTTTAAAGACTATAATCTTTATTGGTAATCATACTTTCATTTTTAATTACAACATGCAATTGATTACATGGCAACATACAGTTTATCTAAACCTTAATAGTCTCAAACCATGATGCTCAGAGCCTGCTGGTGACATTAACTGTTCGCACTTTAGGAGATTTTGGAGCATCTTTAGGAACAATTACAGTGAGAACTCCATTTTCGACCTGAGCCTTAATCTGGTCAACCTTGACATTTTCTGGCAATTCAATTGCGCGAGAAAAATCACCCTTACCTGTTCTCCTCTCAGCCACATGCCAAACAGAATCTCTCGCTTGATGCTCCTCTTTCCCACCTTCACCTTTGATGTGCAAAATATTCCCATCCTCAATCTGCACCTTTACATCATCTTTGGTGAACCCTATACTCAAATCCAAAAGACTCAATAAGTAATTTAGCTGAACCCACACCAACCTCGTCAGGATTCTAATACATAGAATAAAATTGAAGAGTGTAAGATTGATGGTAGGTACCTGGAACGTTAATTTTGAAGATGTGAGCGGAAGGAGATTCGAGCCAATCCATGAGAGCCGTTGATCCTGACCATTCTCGGAAAATCGGAGGGCTCCAGAAGAATCGCCCGAAAGGGGAGCCGAATAAGCCATCGCCCATAGCTGAATCCTACAAGAAGCTCAAGATGGTAGACTTGCACGGAAGGACGAGGAAGAAGCTCAAACACTGAAGAATTTCAATTGATTCGGGTTTTTATAGGAGTTATCGCCACTATCCAGAATGTTCCCGGGATCTTATCTGCTGCATGGTACAGTGTGAAGAAGACGCCGGTTCAAGATGATTCAGGAATCAGGATGTGAGCTATGGGAGAGGATTCTCTCATGTTTTTGCCCATCTCTCTCGCAATCTCATCCGATCATCAAAATCTTATTTTTTTTTTTTTTTGAAAACCGCATGCGGTATCAATTTTTTTAAAAAAATTGAACCCTTGAATTAAGATTTCAACGGCCCAGATTTACAGATGATAAGAGAGTGGAATATGAGAGAAACCGGACCAGTGGCTATCGAGAGAGGAATGAGAAACCAGGCCAGTTTAGTGGGCTGGTATCTATTTGATTTGGGTTTTGGGTTTTACTGATTTCTATTGGGCTCTGGTAATCACATCGAATCAGGAACGATTTCTATTGTTGCCCATCTATTGGGGGGTTTTTTTTTTTTTTTTAAATCAGCCGAATTCAAGTATTTGTGAGCTACCAACCAACATGATTGACATATATGGTAAATGGTAAGCACTCATCTTAAGTCAAGTTTGAACTTTGTGAATATAGAAAAGTTCTAGTAGTAGGAGACTCTCCCACCATAATTAGGTAGGTACATAACGTAGGTTTGATTCGGATTAGTAATGACGAAGTTCTGGATACGGAATGCACACAAAAAAAGTATTTTTGAGCTTAAATATGAATATATTTTATAATGAGCATTTTTTTTACTTTACAATGTTTGAATTTATGATCTTGCTTAATAGATACTACCTTCGGTCCTAGGAACACTTTTATAGTGTAATAATTATAGGAACACTTTTGTAGTGTAAATTGCATTACAAAAGTGTTTCTATAATTAGAACCGGATAGAGTATTGGATTTTAGCCACTATACCTAATTATTACCGTTGGTTGGATTTAATACTTTATTTATGCAATATTTTTTTAGAGTTAATATAATATTTCATTTTTAAAATTTGTCCTTATTTTGGTTTTGGTCTTTCAAGTTTTATTAAATTTAAAACATTGTTCCCTATAACTCAATAAAAAAATTAGTCCATTTTGCCCCTACAAAGCCCAAAACCAATGGTCTAAAACTTGAGGAACCAAAACTAAAATGAGGGGGAAATTATGGGATCAAAGATGGTATTAACCCTTTTTTTTAACTGACACACTTAATTTCAGAGTATGATACTTCATCACGTTGTTGAGGAGGGGGAACTATGGGGAGATCCTATTGAAGGACTGAATCCACAAGTTACTTATTAAAAATATTTTTACATTTATCGCCTATATATATGTGTTACGAGTGGAATCACAATAATTATTTACCATTTACATTATATAAATTTTCAATTAAAAAGATATTTAACACTATTTACTATTCAAATAATACGGTTTACTAGTTAAACTGTGAGTATTAAATGTTACTAATCCTTAAAAAAAAATGCCAATGGACTTTTATTTTATATTAAGAACTTGAGGAAGTATTAGTGAATTTGATCCTTTACCTTACTAATCCTTTAAAAAAAAAAAGCCAATGGACTTTTATTTTATATTAAGAACTTGAGGAAGTATTAGTGAATTTGATCCTTTACCTTAGATATAATAATTTTCCCGGAAATTATAAGATGTCAAGTGAGAGGTGATCTGTGTGTGTGTATATCTCTTAATTTCACTTCATGACAGCCCTTCAGATGATGAAACAACTCTTAGTTAACTTTCATCAGAATTAAAATCTCTTGCTTTGGTTCGATTGATTATGAAGTGCTGAATTTTATAATTATATGAGTTCAAGGTTAAAAGCGTTTCTCAATGTTTATTTCATTCAAGTTTACATGTCATATGTATGGCATATGGAAACAAAAGATTTATCGCTCAAAATTAAAGAAAATGACGCAAAAAAAGGAATAAAGAAAATGTTGGGTAAGAAAGGAAAAGGCTGGGTGAAAACTGAAAAGAACAGCAACACAACTCAACTTTGTTCTGAACTATACAAATGTCAAAGCTCCATTATTCTAACTTTTTTGGGCATCATCTTTGGCAGAAAAAAGAAACTACTTTCACGTCACCCAAAACACACAATACGAAGAGTTTTTCTCCCTCGGAAAAGAGAGTACTTTGCCTGGGTTTGTCAGTTTACATACAGTTAGTGGAGAGAATAATAATTAATGTCTGGTAAGACACTAAACTGATAATAATATAATTGAAGCATGAAAATATGTAAATGCGTGATTGCTTAATTGTGAAGAATAAGCTCTAGATGGCATCCACCTGGAGCCTGGAGGCCAAGTCACAGATTCCATTAACTGATGATTGACCAAAAGAGACAGCACAGAAAGAGACGAGGAAGGAGCAAAAGTACTGATATATAAGCTTTCACTACAGTCCCATGATTGTGAATACATATAGAGCAGCTAAAGTGGATTGAATTAGAATGTCTTGTCGGGGTTTGATATCCACTAAGCATTAACAACGACAATGTAATCCATATATAGTGTTTGATTGGACACACAGCGAAGTTACATTATTGTTGGTGACAACAATTTGTTGAAACTTCCCATCATGCTATTCTGTTGTAAAATCGAGTGCATATCACTAACCCACCACTACACACATTCCTGAACTTGTCCTATGAATACTGAATTAGTTGGGTAGGAGCTCAGATGGTTAATTTGAAATAAATTCCATGACTAACTTATATATATATATTTAGGATAAGAGATAATACTATAAGACCTAAAAATAAAGGGAGGATGAAAGTTGAATTCCTAACAAAAGTTTATACTCTTTTGATTCTTAATGTATATATATGATTTAATTAGGGAGTTGATGTTCATTTTAATTGTATATATATTTTACATGTTTATGAATATTTTTCTAAATTAACCTCTATTGATGTTTTCTTAACAATAATCAAAACAAGAAAAGAGGTATGAAATTAAAAAAGATGACTAATTAGAGTATTTTGATATATATATATATATATATAAACTAACTTAACTAAACCCTTAATCTATTCAAATTAGTTAATTACATCTTGCATTATGGACCAATATATTGGAGCATTTTATTGTTCAACTTCACCCAAGTTTTATATTGGTCCATTAATTTTATAAAATATTTTTCTTAGTTTTAACCTTGACATCATTAGTTTAATTTATTAACCAAACAAACGTTGACATTAGAATTATTATATTAACCAAAAGATATTTTATAAAATAAATTAAAGGGACTAAATTGAAATTTTGTATAAGATTAGATTTCAAAGTCGCATTTTTTGTTTTTTGTTTTTTTTAAACTCAGTTGCGAATCTCCATTAGCTGATGAGGTTTCTCCAAAGTACTTATATATGACTATTTCAAAACAAAATCATCATTTCCACACCATACTCTTTTACTGAAAAGAAAGTATAAACACTAACTAATTAAGTAATTAAAGAACTTCTAAGTTATTGTGATGATTGTGTTTAGTGGAAGTACCCTTTTTTGGACAAAAGGTGAATTATTCACAAATAATGAAGGGAACACGAAAGCTTATAATTTGCCTATATGGTCCATGCGGTGCACCAAAAAATATGATGAGAGGGTATATATGTGTATACAATTACGTATACTTCTTACATTATGTATACAACAAATACATATAAACAATTAGATCTTGAAAGCCATTTATACGTACACGTAGCGTGACAAAAAGTTTTTTATACCACACAACCTCTTGTAGTATATATATATCGTGCTCATGCATGCATGATCAAATTTTGTTAGAAAGTACCTAATATCTAATATTACTAATTTATTTATTTTCTTAATTTTGATACTTCTTTAAGGTCTGGGTTCGATTACTTCTTGAATAAATTTCATTGTATTATTACTTCCTTTTTTTTTTTGGCCGAAAGTGTATTATATATGAATTTACAACCTGGCGTTTAGGTTAACAGAAGAACTGAATGCACACTCTTTAACAAAAAGAAAAACCAAAAAATATTGATTAAAAAAAGAAAGAAATTAAAGAAAAAGAAGCTTTAGATAAAGATGTATTTAGAAAGCAAAAGGGAATCGTATGAAAATTCAGTGTCCCAGAAAAGATGAAGAGAGGTGCATATACCAATGATACACGATAAAGAGAGAATATTATGACTTTGATAAGCTTCATGCAGCTTTAGAATTAAAGAATAAATATATATAATACACAAAGATAGATAACACCCCACTTTGTTAAAGTGGGAGGGCATATTATAGAATCTTTTGATCTCTCACTTTCCTTCAATTCTTCTTTTGCATTCTTTGCAATAAGTGATGCCTCCATGATCTCTTTAATTAATCCCTCTTTTGAAATCTGATTTTTTTTTTATTTAATGGGAAAAAAACAAATAAACAAAAGTAATATCGGGAAAAAAAAAGGATCCACCAAAAACCAAGCCAATGGATGAGAGGGGCTGATAATTGGGCAGTTTTACAATCTTGGATTGCTTCTTTATTTTACTTACCTGCATGGGAAATCATAAAACCAACAATATTAAAGAAAATATTAGAGTAATGATGTATCAAATTTGTAAAAAAGAAAGAAGAAAATAGGAGTAATTACCACGATCTTCACAAAGCTTCCTCAAGAAAGCAAGGAAAATGATAAGGATGGCCACTCCTGCTAATAATCCTACGATTATTGCAAATGTCTTCTCTCCTTCTCCATTTGATTTCTCTACATAGATCACGTTACACTAATCAACACTTCAATATTAATGCTCATAAAGTTATTCAATTAGTAAGAGATTGTAGGTTTAATCTCGATCACTTATTATAATCTCATGCTGTTAATATCCTGTTAAATTTTTTTTTAAAAAAAAGACACAAATAGTTCATTGCCTTTGGTGAATTCTCTTGTTGTTACACTCAACACTCTTTACAATTTACTTTTTATTTTTAATTTTTACACCAATACAGAGCATCATACTATTTCACATCACAGTTCACAGTTCACCCCACACCACAAGATTTGCTTGGTTCAAAGGAAGAGGGATAGGAAGAGGAGGAGGAGGGCTTGCAGAGGTAGCGTGATTAAATGGGCCTTACCATGGGCCTTGGAGAACCCGTGGGACCCACCAGTGGAGTACCTCGCGTAACACTTGGCAAAAAACATGTCCCCATAATCCGCGGTCCCACAATCATTTTTCAGCCGTCCGATCGCCTCCCCCAGGCAATCCTGGCACTCCGCGAAGCTCAGATCCCCCGTACACTGGGCCATACCCCGAACCTTCCCCGACCCTCCAACCCGAAACGGACCACCCGAACCCGCCAACCCGGTTAGCACCGCGTCCCTGCTCGCCATGGCGTCCGAGTTGTACCCAACGGAGGGCCCACATTTCTTCAGCACCACTGTCTTGTCCTCCACGCCTAAGAACGTGGCGTTGTCGTACTTGACGTAGCAGCCTTCGAGCTGAACGGCGCCACCGCAACGCTGCTCGCAGAGGACGCCGGCTCGGGTGACGGCGTGGGCCACGCAGGCGGCGCAGTCGGGCATGGAGAGGTCGCCGCGGCATTGGTAGAGGCCGTAGACGACGTCCGGGGCGCTGGAGCCGAGGATGGTGAAGTTGTTGTAGGCGGAGTAAGTGGCGGAGTTGACGAGGGAGGTGAGTAGCGAGTCAAGGTTTGACTCGTAGGCCGAGTTGGTAGTGAACTGTTGCTGGGTGCAGCCACCGTAGAGGAATGAGTCGGTGGAAGCTGAGACTGAAGAGTTAGGTGAGAAGCAGAGAATAACGATAATAATGAGGAAGATAGAAGAGGGTGAGAAGGAATTCGGGCTTGTTTGGGCCATTTAATTAGGTTAATATGTGTGTTTGTGTTGCGTGGAGAAAGGTGGATTACAACTATGAAAAAGGAGGAGAATAGGAGAGAGAGAAGAACGTGTTGGTGAGGTTGGAAGCAAGTTTCATGGAGGAATAATGAAGAAAGGACCTGTGAACTTGTTGAAGGACCTGCTTTATATAGGCAAATCCCATAGCTTACCGTTTCATACAAATCATTTTAAAAAAAAAAAAAAAAATCCCCAGACATTGTGGGGTCTCCTTTTTTCCTTCTTTATTCAAATCTGTAACACACACAGTCACACACATATATATAAGGGTTTTATTGAAATTTTATTAACAAAGTTTTTTACTAAGAATGTCCGACACAAATTAAATAAGTGTTGGAAAATAACACAAATCATCAAAAAATTATTAGATTCATTATGGCTAATTCAAAATAAAACCTAACAAACGTTTGACGACTCTACTGAATTTACATCATTTTAAATTATTTATTGTTATTTTATGTCTTTCAAAATTTATTTCTATCACAAGCTCATTGGAAAAAACTTTGTTTATATAATTGTGTGTGTTAATGTTGTATGTATTTAATTTCAGCAGTTTTAGGCAACATTTTAGATTCTAATCTTGTGAGTGGAAAAAAATCACTGGAAGATATGTATTATGCCTATGTATAGGGATGAAAATAGGCTAGGTCAGGCTAGACTTTAGCTAAATAGGCTTGAGCCTGTAATGGGGGTAGAAGGTCTGGGTCTGAGCCTGAATGTAGGCTTTTTTTTAGGCTCAGGCCTGAGCCTTCATAAGGTCTGGTTGAGCCTGAAGCCTTTTTAAAGGCTTACTTACAATGTAGGCCTTTAAAAAGGCCTCATATTGTAGGCCTTGGAGGCCATAAATAGGCTTTTGTACACTTTGAGCCTATCAAAACTATATTATTGTATTTATTTAATGTGTAAACAAGCCAGGCCTGAAGGCTTACAGGTCAGACCTTAATAAAATAGGTCTGGCTTATTTACACATTTAGGCCTTTAAATAGGCATTGGCCTGACCTTTTTAACAAACAGGTGAAAAAAATGGTAAAAGTAAGTATAATGTGTATGTATTATTTTTAAACGTAAAGTCATGATCATGCTAAAGAAAGCAGAAAACTTTTGTTGATATGTTTTCAAGTAGTATATATAAATTATTAAATGAAATTTTATAATTGAATGAAAAAACTTAAAACCTTGGCGATTAAGATAAACTTGTCAGAAAAGTAAGAAGGCAACCAATAGCAATGATCTGTTGTTTATCTTTTCTCTGCAACCTGCTCCGCAATATATAATGCAAGTCTAGAGTTATCATATTGATTATTGAATATATAATATTCTGAGAAAGAGTCTTTACGTTTACGGCCTACGTACCCATGGCTAATTAAAGTTCTCGAGAGTGGTAGAAGAGTTTTAAAAAATTTCTGAGATCATACCAAAAAAGAGAACTTTTATAAGGCATTAAGAAAGAAGGTAACTTTTATATAGTGAAATGAAAACATCAAAACAAAGGTCTCTGGTTGGGAAAAGCACCAAAGTAGCAACTTTTAACAAAAATTATACCTAATCGGAGCACTTTCGATAAAATTTTCCAAAATAAGGCAATCAAAGGCGTCAGAAAACTGACGTCTCTGACATTAAGCGTCAGTCAACTGACGCCTCTTCAAAAGAGGCATCAGTTGACTGGCGCCAGAAGAGGCGTCCGTTGGTGACGCCTCTTACGGCGTCGATCACGCGCTGTCGGAATTCCTGACGCGTCAGGAATCCTGACATTGCGTCAGGATTCCTGACCAATTCCCCCCCCCCAACCGGCCCCACCCCCCCTCACCCCACACACGTTTCCCCCCCAACCGCCCCCCCACTCCCAACACGTCCCCACCCCCCAGCAAAAGAGGCGTCTGTCAGAGGACGCCTCTGAAGGCGTCAGTCAACGGACGCCTCTTTAGGCGTCAATTGACTGACGCCTTATGCTCAGGTGGCGTCCTCTGACCGACACCACCTGTCAAAGGCGTCAGTATTCTGACGCCGTCAGAGGCGTCAGTCAACTGACACATTTGACTGCCTTATTTTGGAAAATTTTATCTAAAGTGTTCCGTTTAGATATATTTTTTGTTAAAAGTTGCTACTTTGGTGCTTTTCCCTCTCTGATTTTAAGAGTAGAGCCATGCCAACAAACTAATTAATCAACATTTTTTTTTGGCGGTGGATATGGGACAGGGGACTCGAATCCTATGTTAAACTTTGTCCACATAATCTTTTTCCCCCCTATACTTTTCCTGGAAGACTTTACAAATTTCCCATGCAAATTATCCCAAACTGTAAATGTAGAGTCAAAAGACCTCATCATCAAAATGCACAAACACAATCATATGATAGTTCAAAATATAAAAAGTGAAGAAGTTTCAGAGCCTGTCTGATTCAATCACTTCGCATCCTTGCAATGCAGTGTAATCGGAAACAATGGTGAGCGGTGCACATTCACGATGTTCAAAAAGAAGATTGGTAAAGATGAGGGCAGTGAGTGATGTTGTTGTTCACTTCAATGGCGATGAGGGCCGGGTAGACGATAGGGAGGAGGAGGGACGAAATGATGTGGGAAAAATAAATAGAGGGCAAATAAGAACTTATCAAACATATAATGGATAATAATGAATATTCATATATATAGGTAAATATAAATGGAGATTACCAAATTTTTTGTAATAATAATTACCATAGCAACTTTATTACTATTACAGGCTTGCAATGGGATCAAACCAAAAGTGTTCAAAGTGATTTTGTAATGCCATGCAAAGTTCACGAATCTATTGAACTCATCATAGCCTTAATTTGGGGAGAAAAAAAAAACTATTTGTATATATAAACAAATTATCAGCTCAATAATTACAACATGAAATATATATGTGTGTCGGAGGGGGGAGGGGGACTGAAAAAGCAAGCAAAATGGTGAGAGATTAGAGTTTGGAGCACTTTGGTGATTAAAGAGAGAGAACACTTTTATGAAAGAGGACAGAACAAGACAACTGTGATAGCGCACTACGCCTACCCTCACCTTTAATAATCACCTTCGTTACTTCATTTTCCACTACTCAACCAACCTTTAATTTGCTTCACCACCTATAATGCCTCATTGTATATGCGTACAGACATATTGGTTCAATATCAGAGAGAAAGATCATAATTCAACTGATTCACTCTTCAAGTATGGTTTCATAAGGTCTCTCTCGATCATGTGAACTTAAACACCAAGAAAAGTGAGGCCTCTAAAATTACTTGTGTAGGAAACAGAAAAGCACATGGTCACTGGAATGCTTATAGCTGAAGTTTCAAGTCACAAACGAAACGATTTTACTGCAGAATCCTACTTGTTTCCCCCTTTCATTTCTATCTACGTATGTTGCAGTTTGAAAGTTACATATTTGGTCCCCCACAGGGTATTGAATAGTATGTATCCAAATCATTGATAAAAATTAGAAGAAAGAACTTTGCTTGATACTGTTTCTGAACTCAAAACTTGAATACTTAAAAGGGTATAATCTCATGGAGATGTGATGGGAATGGGATAAAGGGGTAGACATAATGTTGAAGAAGAAGACGGTTGAGATTTAATGCATGCGCAGAAACTATGGTCTCACAAGAGATCAAGACCAGATTTGTGGTCAATTTTGATGCTTCATTTTCTCTGTTGATCCGTTACAAATGGATACTTAGCCACATGCATGAAGTGTAGGGGATGAGTAGAGTGAGTTTGAGTGTCAAAAAGAAGAGTGAGAGAGACGGAAGGAAAAAGTGCCACTTTCAGGTTTTGTCTTAATGAATTTATGGTGTTTTGTCTTTGTAATATGCATGTTGGGCTATATGTTAGCCTCCTTGTCCTACACATCTTCATCGGCTAGCCCACATTATGTTTGGGCAATATCAACCAATGCCCCTCCTCATTAATATGTCTTGTAATTTCATAAAGTTTGAGCCTAAAAATATCACAATAATTTGATTTATAGTTAAAAAAAATTCAAAGGTATTCAGTTCTTATTTATTTGAGAAGGCATTAGTCAAATATGAAAAGGCATCATGCATCCAATATGCATTGCACACTTATACTCCTCTGGTCTTATAATGCAAAGAGAGAGTTTTACTTTTGCCTTATAAGTGTTGGGTTTTGGGCTCCCTTCCCATGTAATGAAAAGCCTATATTTGAATTGTTCAATTTGATGTATTTCCTATTTTATGAAAAGAAAGGAAAGGAAAGGAAAACAAACACGAAACAAGGAAAAGAGTGAGAGAATGGAAAAAAAAAAGTTTTTTTGATTGATACGTTCTTTGTGAGAAAGAATATTCTCACAGAGTTTTTTAATTTGATGTTGTGTCTCACATATTTAAATAGAGGGGGGCTAATTAAGTTTTTCGCCGAGGCCAAATAAGCTAATGAGTTCGGGGAAGACCGGAGTGGTCAGAGAGGTCTAATTATCAGCCATGTGAGAGAAAAGAAAAGAGAAAGTGAAAAAGGCATGTTCACAAGGCAGTCTCGGTAAATTGACGTCTGTGCTCTCGTTATCCGTTGGGTCAAGTTGGAATTTGGTCAGTTGGTTTGACACATGCGGTTTGTCATTTTGAATAGTGGGATCGTCGTTTGGAAGCTTGGTGTGAAAAAAATCATGTTCGTGGTCAGACATGTTTTTCTGGGTATTTTCAACTATATTGTAAGCTTGTAGCTTTTGTTATTTGGCTGGATTTTTTTACATGTTTGTGCATATAGTTGAGACTCTCTTGTATCCTATTTTGATCATAGTCGATCGTGTTTTCATTGGTCTGGACAACTCGTGTGTTGTACCCTTGAATTGAGGGTTTCTCAAGTTAATATTTTTGGTATCTCTTGTGCCATCAATTTCTGTCATATATTTTTTTATTTGTTTCCTCATAGACTCGTGAAAGTGATAGAAAGGTTTAACTTCTGCTACACCTTCCTATCTCTTCTATGAATACAAGAGTATTTTTTAGTATGACTTCATTCTAAACTTCTTTTTTTTTGAAAACATGATCTTTTCAATATATCTCCCTAAGAGATTCTATAATGCTCTGTACTTGCCTCTTTTGAGGATCTTGTGTATCAGAAACTTGATCCTAGAGAAATCTCTATTATAATAACAAGGTTCAATCTGGATGTTTGCAAGAGGAGGTCTTAATGTGTTCTGTATGGCTAAAAGATGCGGAGAAAAGACCTTAACATGATATTGTTGGGGTATAGGATATTATTCTTGTGTGGAGCCCAAATTCTAATTGTCTAGTTTTATTTATTTTTTATTTTATGTGTTTCCTATTTTGTGAAAAAAAGGAAAGGAAAGAAATAAATAGAGAATCCTAATAAGGATTGTGAAGGCTGCCATATTTTTTATGAGAGAAAAAAAGGAGGTTTCTTGGTAGCACTTTATGAGAGAGAATATTTTTTGCAGTTTTTCAGCATGAACAGTTTTGATCTAGGTGACGATCAAAAAGTTATTTCTTATCATATTGATCTGAATTTTTGTGTGGAGGTTTTAGCCACACGGAGCTTCATTCTGGACGGTCAGATCATCCATCGAAGTCTTCTATTTTCCCTATAATTTTCCTGAACATCTGTTCATTTCTGCTGCATATTTTCTGATCAATTTTGATCAAGCCTACAATTAGACAAGGATTTTTGGTTCGATTTCCATGAAATTTGGTAGACGTATTCAAGACATATAGATCTTGAATTTGAACGGAGGAATCGTTGATTGAAGCTTTTATACCTTCTCCAGATTTTACGTTAACTTTGGTACCACTCTGGTCCTATTTATAAGTCCATTTTGACCAAAAAAATTTGGTCCTATTTATAAGTCCCTTTTGACCAAATAAATGAGATTGTGACAATTTTGCTCATATTAATTATCCAATGAAAATAGAGAGAGAAGAAAAAGTTGAAAGATACCCAATCATAAAAAAGGATAAAGTTGAAAATTTACCCCATAATCATTGAGTTAATTACCTCTCCTTGGTATGTGTGATTTGGTCAAAATGTGACTTATAAATAGGACCAGAGTGGTATATATTATGTGACTGCATCTCTTGCGTTTGGTGATTTCCGACAAGCAGATTGTATCTTCACCCAAGAGATATATATTTTATTGTTGTACTTGCTCTTCTATTTCATTAATATAATCTGTTTGTGATTTTTAATTTTTTATGGATGAGGTGAATTTGTTGTCATCCTATAATTAAGCTTTGTATTAGATCATTGAGCATTGTATTCCTTTTTGAAGATAATTGAATCTTTCTTCTTGGGCTGTGATCATTTGCTCTCACTCACATTGAGGGGGAGATTTTTTTACATTAATTTCTTGTGTCTCCATTTATTATTTTAATCTTATATCGAGTTTTGATTTTAATCTTTATAGTTAACATTATTAAATTCATATTAAGTCCTCATAAAAATTATAAATTACGGAGGACTAATATCAAAATTCGATGTAAGATCAACAATGATATAAACTTGTATAGAAATAAAACTATTAGGACCCTCTTGTCCATCGCCATCACTCACCTATTGCTGACCTGCTAAAGAATGTACGAGGCTTGGTGGGAAAAAGTTTGACTTTTCTTTATGTGAATGATTTTGACCTAAAAACTAAACCAACTCTACATACATTAAATTAAAAGATAGATGTATATGATTTGATTTTTAAAAAGAGGATAAATTATTAGAACTAAAGAGGTGGTTGGATGCCCCATCCAGCATCCTCAAAAAGTTCTCTTTGATGATATATTTTCTAAAAGCTTTGTCTGAGTTGAAAAAACTATATTTTTAAAGTTTATCCACAAATACTTGACCCTTTAAAGCCTTGAACTAAGTTCGGTAGTTTTCTTGAAAAGAAATTTTCTCATAAAGTGAACCAGTAGTTTGTGTTTGGATTAGTTTTTTTTCTTAGAATAGCTTTTATGATTTACGAGATAAAAATGTGAGAAGAATTTTATCTCGACTTATAAAAAAGATTTTCCAAAACTACGATTTCAAAGTTATCCCAGCATTCACGTAAGACACGAGTAGAGGCAAATCAAGCTACAAGAGAAGTTTAGTGAGGCATAACAAAGCCAATGAGTTTAACAGGTTTCTATATTCCGACCACTTCATGCACTTTCTGGGTCAATTACAGCGCCGTCAACAGATATTGTTTTTTTTTTTCCAATTTCCACGCGCACATTCTCGAGATGATGGTACCAAACTTGAAAGCTAATAATTCGAGAAAGACTAAGAGTAAGGGAAATGTCTTGATTAATACTATAACTCATCCACAGGTACATTGAACATAGAATTCCATGTTTGTTATACAAATGGAATTGACAATTCCTTCCCCTACTAAATTCCGCAGCTAACTCCAAAAGCCAAAAAAAGCAGCTCTAAATCCATTCCTCCACCAAATTTACTTATATTTACAATTCAGATTTGAATTGTCTTGGAGCCTTTAGACGATTCACGAGTCTGTCTAATGCATCTTTCATCCACCAATGCATACAAACTTGTCTTGCCTCTGCCACACTCATCTACACATACACACCATAACAAATCCAATCAGAACCTGTGTCATTCACGGCTCAGAACAAAACACAACAGAGTAATCCCAATTGAAATTAAGTGCTACAAGTTCATACCCATATTCTTTCACGCACGTTTTTCTCTGGCCATAACTCTAGTTGTTCTTGAACAAGAAGAGGGAACATGTAGCCTTCATAGAATGAATCATGAGTTTTGCTCTTGAAACTCCATTTCCCCAGTTTACCCTGCTCCAAACAGAAGATGACAAAACAGAACAGAACAGACCATTTCAATTTGTTGAATCGGGGAATTTAATCGATATTTTATATTAATTAAGTGAAGACAATTATTTAGTTTAGAGCAAGTGGGGTTACCCCAACAATGCCTCTTACACCAGCTTCTTCTATGCTCTCTCGCAAAGCTGCCTCCTTTTTGGATTCGTCTTGTTCCCAGCCTCCCTGTTTTGGGTCAACGAAAGTCTATTTTTAATAATCCATATAAAAACTCATATATTGTGTTGTGTGCTGTGTCTCTCTTGGCTGTGCTTTATTGACTTATATTTCCTTTACCTTTGGAAATAGCATTCCGTTGCCTTTCTGTGAACTGATCACAAGAACTTCTAATTCTAACTCTTCTGACTCCTTCAAACAATCTTCTTCCCCAAATTTAAATCTGTAGGGTATACACCTGCACGATCATGTCGAAAATACCCATCAGTTAGAAACATCATAACCTTTATCCTTCTTCCTTCTGTTTCTTGTGTGCTCAAACAAAATGGTAAAGAAACTAAAGAACATGCTGCATTTTACAGAAAGAGACGATCTTTTTTTCTGGGTAAAGCTTAAAACTGTAAGAGGAACCCTAGATTATGTGTGAAGATAGTGTGTATGAGAGAGAAAGAGACGAACCCGACGACTTGACGACGGCCTTCTCTGTAACGCTGCAATTGCCGGCCGGTGCGAGAGACCAATGCAACGGCATTTTCTTGGGAAACCAAAGCCACCATTTTTGAGAGAAACGAGCTCGAAAAACACAAAGGGTACTGAAATTAAAGAAACAGAGAAAGCCAAAGTGTGTTAATGTGCTGTGAGGGGATGATTGGCGAAGAAGAATCTGATGATGGTGATTAAACAAGAGAAGAAATGAGATTGGAGAAAGAAGTAAAAGAAGCACTTATATAATGATACAGAGTGGGGCTGACGTGTGGTTCGAGGTAGACACGTGTGAATGACGTGGCACGTGTGTTCTTATGTTACTGTCTCTATTAGGGGTGAGCATGGGCAGGGCTGGGCGAGACTCTTGCCCGAAGAATGAACGGGCTGTATTTTGCAGCTCGATGCCTAGCCCTATCCGATAAAAGCCCTAATATTTTTGGGCTGGGCAAGCATGAGCAGGGCAGGGTGGGCTTCCCCTTTCCAAGTAGTGACGCCCTGCCTTGCTTTATGAAGATTTTAGTTCATACTTTACAGATTTAGACATAATAATATAATATATTTTAAATAAAATATTATATATAGAATAATATTTATTTAAATATATTTAATTTTCCGGGCAGGGCCAAATGGGCAGGGCAAGACCCCTTCCTGATACCCGGCCCTGTCTAGTTATTGGCCCAACCTAAAACTGTCCAAATTTTTTTAGGCCACTTCTTTAGAGTTAGGTAGGGCAATTTTTTACCAGGTTTGGACGGACGTACACCATACTCAACCCTAGTCTCTATCGATCTTTAGCCTATGGGGGGTGGTGCCGACGTGCCGTAAGTGGATCCATTCTTGTTTTTTTTTTTTTCCCTTTGTCTTGTCCCAGGGATAATGCCAAAAACATAAAAATGAAAGATAAAAAACTGCGTAATAAGTTTCCTTCCAAGTTTAAACACCTTCCAATTAACTAAGAATCAAGATTTATGCTTATCCAAAAGATAAAAAAATAGCAACACTTATCCTAAAGGTCACTCTTAGTGAATTTTACCCTTTTTAATTAAGAAAAATTATTATAAGGTGTCAATAAAGAATCTTTACAACAAATGAACCATATGCAATGACAAGTTTTAATATACAAAATGATAATATGATCATATTGTTTTTGTGTTACTAGGAATTTTTTAATGATTACATTATGTCCTTAAGATTTGATAGTGATTTTTCCTTCTGATTATCAGTTTTTTTTGTTAATTATTATGGTAAGAAATAGTATTAATATGATAAATAAAATTATTGTAGGATTTAATTTATGAGAAGGGAAATTTTAAGATATTGGAAGTCAAACTTTTGGACAACACGTGGTAATGGCACACTGTATTTGCTTTCTAAATCCGATGAGCAGTGACTTTCAAAAGATCATTCAGGGAGGCTTTTAATTATTTGTTTTTCAGTTTATTTTATGGAGCTTTCATGTAATTATTTGGATAACAAATATTGCGGAGTATCTATTTGATGTGAAACCTTATCTATCAGAATAATGGCTAGAAAAAATCTTATCTGTTTTTTTAATATATATATATATATAATAAAGCAATTAGGTGTTTTGAAATAACATCAGATAAAAAAATTGCCCAGGCTTTGGGCTTCATGTAAAAACAGTATTATCAAAAAATAGCCTAGGTTGTATTTTTTGTGGGCAAAAAAATAATTATGAAATTTATATCATGACTGATTGTTAAAATATTTAATTTATGAGTAAATATCCTTTCTGATCCCTGACAAAAAAAAAATCATTTTAAGTCTATAAAAAGGACGAATAAGGGTTGATTAGTGGACATTTTGATACCTCCCAAATTTCGAAAATGTCATTTTTAGTCCCATAAAAAGGACGAATAATGGTCTTTTTTTTTGTCAGGGACCAGAAAGGATATTTACTCTTTAATTTATTCATGATCCTACATTAAATTAAATTAAATTAGTACCATCAAGCAGACAAGCATGAATCCACAAGTCTTCAACTTTGCAACGTAAGCTAACCAAATTTTAATAATTCATAACACATCAGATTCATGCCCCCCTCCATAATTAAAATTAAATTTGATTTTAATATGTACTATATTGTTACCCACCAAAGAGCCCACCTTTCTAGAAAATTTTTATAAAAAAATAAAATAAAAATTAAGCCGTCATTTTCTCTGGAAAAATCATTTGAAAAAACACTTCATTTTCAACTCTAATATTATTGGTGAAGCGTGCACTCTGAAAATGTCGTATTTGGCATTTATATTTCTCTCTTTTATTTATAAAATTAAATTGTTACATAGTAATAATTTTCTTTGGCTCAATGTGTGACACGTCTTGAAAAATGAATAAAACAATATTGGTAATCTACCATGTCAGGCCCCACCTTGGTGTGTCTTTGAATTTTATGTACTCCTTATAATTTTTTATATGCTTTATTTGTGACATAATTTTAGGGAAATATATTATTACTGGATTTATTTCAGAAGTTCTGCGCAAGTGTTCATCGTTGACTTTAAAATGGGAACCTCGCCGAAATTTACTACTTTTTCGCCAATTTCATTATATTTTACCTTATCCTTGTTTCTAGTGTTTAATGCTATCATATTTTAAATTATTATAAACTTTATAGGGTTAAATATGTCAGTATTATCATATTGATAACGAAAGAAAGATACTTCAAAGTAAATTAATTGTTATTGAAGAAAAAAAATGCAAAAGTTAGTTTAAATATTTTTTTTTTATTTCTAGATGATGCATTGATTAATCTAAATATTTTGCTCCCCACATTATTACTTGATATGTGTGACTTCAAGGTCACTTTGAACCAAACCTTTCACCAAAATCAAATAAGAAGTGTCATATGAACATGAAGCACAAGTCATCCTTAAGATTGAAGAACACATAAAAGTGGTAAATTTTAACAAAAAATAATAATAATTGTAAAAAGAAAAACTATTGCATATTTTAAGTTTTATTCGAAAATTATTTTCCTACAATTTTTATTACTGTTACTTTCTGAGTATCACTATATCTAATGTGAATGTCTATATATACATAAGATTAGAGGAAACTATTAGTCTACTAAAATGTGATGAACTAATGATAGAATTTTCACGACAAGAGAGATGGTTACAATTATTAATCGACAATGTCTCAAATGAGATTAGCAGAGGTATTTCTCTCAATAAAGGTAGTTCTAAAACACCTAGAGGTGGCTTCTTTTTTGAAACTTTCTTAGTATCATGTAAACGACAAAGAGAGACAAAAATTAGTAGTTGATTAGGGTAACCTAATTAGTTCTCAGTTTGGACGCAAGCAAACATGTAGGCTTCATGATTTTAGGTTTGGGTCTGGTCGGTTTCCTTTCATTGACATTGCGTTTTTCTTTGATCATCTCATGTTTTTGTTTTTTTTTTTTTTACTTCCTTTTAGTTTTTGACTTTTTTGTCAATTTCAGTAATAATAAGAAAAGGTGAAAACGACTGAATCACGAAAGGACGCATTATTATTACTGGCTTCAAACGTCCATTTTAGAGAGGGATTAACCGTCCATCTTGCAAGAACATTATAATATAATGCTAAAATAAACAAGTGATGAGCACAAAGTGCGGATTTTCTTTTCTTTTGATGAAGACAAAGTGCGAAATTATCATGGTTCTCAGACTTGGACCGGACCGGGAACCGGTGGGTAAACCGGTCCGGTCCGGGGTCAAACTGGTTCCATTTTTTTAAAATATTTTTTTTTTCTTTAGAATTTTGTACTAATAATTCTAAAATCTTCTTCTTTTTCATCGGTTTGACCCCGGTTTGACTCCGATCTGACCCACTGGCCCTTGACCCAATACCTAAACCGGTTTAGTGACCAATCCGGATTTCAGAACCTTAGAAATTATCTTTGTAGTTTTGGCCTCACAAGCAGGATATTGATTTTGGCCAAAACTCCAAATAGTTTAGACTCCTCGTGATATTAATTAAGTTGTTAAAACGAGAATTGTTTTTTTAGTAGTCCAATCTGGCTAATTTAGATAAATCAATAGAAATTTGTCTTGCAAATAAAATAATTTGAGCCACTCCAGACCAGTTCAAAGCTTCAAAGAATGAAATTTGGATAAAATGCAGATATGGAATCAGACTCAAATCATCCAAATCCAAATATTTTTAAAAACCCAATTTAATTGAACCTCCACTTTATACTCTGTAGAATAAATATGCATTCATTTAATAATAACCACTACATTTAACGTTGATTTTGATGACTAATTTTTCGACACTATAGTGTGAGAGGATGTTACTCTCACCAAATCCACATTTTTTGCTTCTAGAAACAAGGTCATTTTTTCCCCTACCACTCTCTTCTAGAACTAACGTCTTTGACAATCGTTCTTCATACCCTTGGTGCTTCAGTCATGCCATTAATCAGGGTATCTTTGCTATTTAATTCAATAGAATCTTCCCTTTGCTATTTACTTTCAACAATCAATAATGATCTGACTTACCAGAATCATATGCAAGTTCATATGTACGTACCCATAGCTGTTATCTGCCTGTAAACCAGAAGATACCATTTTATTGCTAAATCCATCTTAAGATTTGTCCACATGTCGATGGTCGATTACTCCAATCCATGACTTTGTTTTCTCCACAAATCTAAAGATCAAGTAGCTAATCGTATCATTTAAACACATCATTCTTTTATGTAACAAAAGACCAAGCCACATACAGTTAAAATTATCCCATTGGTTTCTAAAAACCATCATCAATATAGATAGATTACTCAAGCAATCACCAAATAGTTGGTTTTTACTCACTCCTACTATTTTCATTTTTTTAAGAGTTAAGCTGTAAATTTTCCTAGAAATTTAAGGAACAATGTTGTCCTAGAAATTTTTGTAGGTACAATGTTACCATAAAAGATTAAAATGAAGCAATAGTACTCTTACCATTAAAAAATTCACAATCAACATCAATTTATTAATAATCAATTTCAGTTTTTAAACGGTATAGAACATTACTCGTCAGCGGAAATTTTTAGAGCATATTTATATCTGAACTCTTTTCTTAATGATATTTCATGCACTTAGTGACTGAAATCTCATATACAGGAGTTCACAAATGGAAATGGTTACAATAAGAAATGGGAAGGGCAATATAATATAGTAATTGCGAACCACCCTACATTAGAATTTACAATCTCACTCCACCCAGTGCAACACTATTTTACTAACACAAGTTGTGAAGCCTTGTACAAACTTGAATACTAACGCACTCTACAGTACAATATCTGCAATCTAAACGCTCATTCTATATGTTACAACTTACAACAAGATGTAGATACGTTAAGGAAAAGACATGGAAATTACCTTAGGATGTGTTTGGTTTCAGGGGAAAGGAAGAGAAGAGAGAAAAAATTTAATTTGTTTTGACCAAATTATCCATGAAATTTTTTCAATATTCCATAACAACACTCAACAAAAAAATCTTTTTCTTCTCATTAATGGCTATTTAGTAAAAGTTCTCTCTCCCCTTCCATCCCCTCGCCTCAAACCAAACACACAAGCTGTTAGGAATACCAACCATGTCTAGTGAATGGATTCATCAGAATCTTCTTCCTCAGATGTCACATCAGACTGTTCACCCTTTTGGTCTTCAATTTCATGGTCTTGTAATACTGAGGCAGTCATCTTGGTCAACGCCGCAGTTTTGCTTGCTCTCTGCGACCGACTGTATGCCGCGCGATGGGCGGTGGTGGGAACTTCAGAAGCAGGCGAGACGACTTCATCATCCTCCGAAGAGTCTTGCTCAATCCTCACTTTTCTTCTAGAACGTGTTGCTCTAGTTGTTGGGCGCGTGGCTGGTGTCTGTGGCATAGCAACAGGCCCAACAAGATCTAGGTCGAACTCAACTTCCAATTTCCCTTCAATAAATCAAGTGGGTGAATGAGCAAGTAAGCAACACAAACAAAAGGGGTATATACTAAATCCAGTGGTTAGTATGAAGCTTAGCTTCATTTCACAATGAGTATTTGATGTTAGACGTCAAAGATTGAGATCAGGACCAGCATGCATATAAGACATAGTTACTGCTTACTACAGCATCCTTTGTTTTAAATTGGATTAGCGTCAATAAAGGTGAACAAGGACTTGGCACAAGAAAAAACATGAGTATTACCCAAAATGAGATTAACTTCAGCTTGCGACAATTCTTCATCTGGTTGTTTGTCTAGACTCATGAGACGTTCCGCCATACGCTTCAACTCTTTTACAAGGTCTTTCTCTGGCAATGCACTTTCAACCACGCGACTTAAAAGCATCCTCATGAACTTTATTGGCCCTTGTTCTGATATCCGTAAGCGAAGCATGACAAGCGTTCTGGCTAATGCCGACACATATGACTTCTCAGCAGTTGTCTTCTTCGAGTGAAAGCTTGCCACCTCAACAAAGCAAGTAGAGCGTAAGAAGAAATAAAAGAGGGAGAATCGTAAATTAATGTAGGATCCTGAAACGTATTCCTTTACCGCCAGACTACCATTTGAACGAAAACGCAGATGATAACCAACTTTCAATTGGGAATCACATAACCAAACAGCTGTTTCTCCTGAGTTAGTAGGACACGAAGAAAGCAACTAGTAACGGAGAAGCTTAACAGAATGAGGAAAAGCTCTCAGCGATTGCATGATACAATAATCTTTTTCACGAACTCTTGCGAGTTTCAACGTATGTTCACCATAAGGATTGATGACTACGTTACATGATAGCTTAATAATTTGAATATACCAATTAAGTCCTAGAAAGGTGAAAGTAAAATCACAGTAATACCACAGCTAGTCATGAAAAGAAATGAAGAGAAAGCTTTAGAATATTTTAAACGAGCTTTGAATTCCCTGAAGGTTACCTCAATGGCTATGCGTAATGCAAGCCCCTCCTCATCACACTCGAAAGGAACTTCTGTGCTACTATTTTCACTTTCTGGTTGAATTTCTTCAGTGTATAAAGGGAGTTGTATCATCTGCAGCATAAATCGTGAAGCTTGAACTGCACGTTTACGCATCTGAGACACCACAAAACTAGAGCCTCCAGAGTTGCCATAAATTCCTGGCCACATTGAACGCATGACCGAAATGAAAGCTTTGGATGTGCACTTCTGCAATTATGCAGATGAAACAATTAGGACCTTGGATGTAACAATCAAGATAATAATAGTGACTACAAACACAAGACACATTTTGACGTGATAACAACAATGCTTGCCTTGTGATTGGCAGAGAGACATGGATAATGCTCAAAAAAGACAGATAGACACTGCTTCATCCTGATCAAACAGTGAAAGAGTCAATGTTAATTACCTACCAGAAGACAACAAAATTATAACGTGGGAGGAGAAAATAGCTAGTGGCGCGCAAACTACCTCTGTGATTCTGTTTCATCGCTGAAAAACAAGGTAATGAGCTTCGATAAAATCACAGGATGCAAAGAAGCCGGTATACTTGGATAATACGGACTCAGGAGAAGTATTTTCGCAAACCCCTCTCCCAGGACAGCTTGAACGCACTCATCTTCGTTGCAAATCGAAAGATTGCCCCAGTCTTCTTTTTCAAACCCACCATATAAGAGATCAAGCATTCCAGCATTTAGATCGCCTTCTAAATCAGAAAAGTTCACAGGACTGAAAATGTTCTTGTCAGACTGGATTTGGCTTGCATTGTCGTGCATCAACACCTTGTCAACTTCTTGAGGACCATGCCACATCCCAATATCAAATAATGCTTTGCACGCCTCTGTGCTAATTGGCTGTGGTCCTTTAATATACGAAACCCTCATTTGCTTTACAAGTTCTTCACCTGGCATCCGCTCCAATAGCCCAAAAAGACCAAGACATCTGATGGCAACCCTTTGCACATCTAAGTGAGCATGTTTTGCCTGCAGTTCATTGTTCATATTAGAAAATAGTTATCAGTGACGTCCAACTAGCTTCTCATCAACATTTAATATTGTTGTTATAGTTCATGGATTTCCTTCATTCGTAAGAACACAAGTAAAAGAAATGCTGAAATGAGTAACGGATCCTCCAATGTCACAATTTTTCAAAGATCGTCATAATATTAATGGAAAAGAAAAAGGGAAGATTGAGAAAAACTCGGTTACCCCCGGAAGCAATAAAGATTGCAATAGCTCAATAGCCTTGCTCTGAATATAGCGGAATGACGTCACATTTTTCAGCAATAGGCCAGTGAGCGAAAGGCTGTGTATCCACTGCACACAATCTGCCGTTCTCTCCCTGCAGGGTTGAGCTAGCTCTTCTATGATTGCAAGGACAACTTCCTCAAATTCACCAGGAGCAGCATGAACTTTCTTTGCCAAACTGGCTATGGCTTCAGCCCAATCGTTGTCTCCTCCAAAATTTAATCCATCTCCTATAACAATCACATTCCCTTCTTCATCATCCTCATGCTCAAGAGGCTTGCGCATCAGTTCCTGCAGAAATGCACTAGCAACCTTTCTATTTGTGGCATCAGAGAAATCGAACATGGTACCAAGCAGAAGTAGCTGTCTGCATGCGAAGCGATGGTTTGATCCTGTGAATATCATATTTCATACCAATTCAGCATGCAACAAAGAGTTGAATGCATCATACCAGTGCTTCAACCACGTAAACTATACCCACCAGCATCATTGTGAGCTCTGACTAACTCTATGTATTCATTAACTGTTGCAGGAAGAATTTTTTCCAGAAGGTCATTTTTATCTGATGCTTCTGCTGCATATACTTCTGCTTCAGTGCCCGTCGTAGAGGCAGCTTCAGAGCCTTTGGCCTATTATGGTTCATGTTTAAATCGTTATTGGTTAGGAGAAGAAAATTGCAGCTCTAGTATTGCAATTAAAATGACTAAAAGTCAGTAACTAGAAGTCTAGAACAAGTCAAAACGAGAACAAATGAACTACCCAAAATTTTTATATACAGAAAAACAATCTGACTTAATTGCTCTCTAAATCTACCTACCATACGTGGATAAAAATTTTAGCAATATTTGAAATGCCAAGAGTCCTGTAAAGATGAGTCAGACTGAAATGTGTAAAATGCACAAGAAAAGAAAGGAGGATCACTACATAATCAAGTGAAACAATGATTTGTGGAAGGGACAAGACTTTGACACACAGATTAATATCTCTGTTGGTCAATTTTCAAACAAAATTATGACGTGTAAAGAATCCCTTATCAAGCCAAATCATGTTACTTTGAATTGTAAGAACTTTATGCTTATTTATCAAAATGAAATGATGTCATATTGTTGGTGATTTTTCAAACAAAATTATGACGTGTAAAGAATCCCTTATCAAGCCAAATCATGTTACTTTGAATTGTAAGAACTTTATGCTTTTTCATCAAAATGAAATGATGTCATATTATGCGTCCACTCCTTTCTTTGAGCTTATACAAGAACTAAAGGTAAAGAAATATGGAATACAGATATCCCCTTCCAACTCACATGTGCTTCTGACTGCAAATGCTTGCAAACAATTCTCCAGTAAAGTGCCACCTCTGCTTCCATCAGCTTAATATTCGGCGGGCAATGGACTCCACTCCCTACAAAAGATAGAAAAGCAATGAAGACACCGTACAACAGCTAAGCAAGACTTCAGTATTGATTTTCCTAAGCTTCGCAGTTAAATATATCACAGGCAGGCTCTAAAATAATATTAAGGAACTAATAGACAGAGGCATACCTACCACTTTTTGTTGATTTCATGACAAAGCATTGAATCTCACACATGAGAGTTAAATTCATTTCACATCATATTATCTTATGTACATGTATTCACCATCATAATTACCATGTCTTCCCAAACAACATACATGTTTTGAATAATTGCAGTATTGCACCATGTAACAAGAATAAATGGCGAAACAAGTATACAAATCTTAAGAAGCGTAGCTAACCTTCTGCATTGTCATTGTTTGGGGATATATACCGCTGAATGCTGGAACCATTTTCCAGTTTTAGGAAACCAGCTTTCAGAAGCGCCTCAATAACTGACTCGCTAACTGATTCATAGGTTTCAACATCAAGATATTTGAGAAGTTCAAAAGGATCACCATTGCAGCACTTTGTAAGCCATTCATCTTTCATTAGTTTGAAACATTCCTTTGAGACAGCACTAGAACGGTCAGCTAGTCCTCTCCGGAGAATTAACGTCCTCAGTTTGATGCTACATAAACCAAAATTAGCAAAATGTTAAAAAAAATAAAAAGAGGAAAGATTGCAATTGCGGTAATAAAATATCCACTCTAGTCACAAAAACTATAGGATTTACAACATCAAAGAATAGAAATGAAATGATGATGCTAACATTCATTATTTATAATGTCAAATTGTTGCTTTGTCCAAAAAAAAATGTCAAATTGTTGATAAAAGATGAGAAGTTTTTCAAGGCGTAATCAGGGATGACATATAACGTAACAGACTATGAGTATATAACATTAAACATCTAGACAGGAGAAATACAAGGCGGAAGGATAGGGTACTATTCTTCCTTTACTGCGCCATGCTTACCTAAGGCTTTGAATCGGAAATTTATTAGCAAGAACACAGTATGCTGACTTGCGTACAGATTCACTCGCATCCAGAGTACAATCAATGATCACTTGAGAGGTTAGACTAGAAGGAGGTAAAGATAACACGATCATTTTACGAACATCCTGCACGGTTTCCAACGTTAATTAAGGTAATACAAGGTTTCCTACATTTATGGGGGAATACACCGTTAATTATCACTAGCACCAGATTAGTGAAAAGCAAGACACTCACCGCATTCTGCTCCAATGGAAGCACCTCGAGAAACAAATCAAGGATGTCTCTATTATCAGAGTCATTCACAAAGCGAGAAAGCGCCCTTACCGCAAACGTACGGATGAGAGGGATCTTGTCTCTTACCCTCAACTTCATGCATTCTATCACTTCATCCCATAGGTCATCACTCACTTCTGCGTCGTCTGGCAACCGCAATATGATCTGCAAAGGTGTGTATTTAATATAACAAAACCAAAAGTAAGATACCAGAGCAAGCAGAAGGCATCCGTTGGATATACCCATTGATTACTCATGATAAATCGTTAGCACTGATAATTTTTCATAGCAACTTTTTTCCCCAAGTATCTAGATAATGCATCAACACCGTTGTCCTTGTCATCACCGCCATTTTTATCATTATTAGTAGTAGTAGTTTTAGAAATGAATATTTACAGGTCGTCCAGCGGATTGGCCCACATCCTCGTAAATGCAATAGCAGTGTAAATCTCCAGAAATAAAATTCAGATAAACTAAGTTGAACTCTGAGTTTATCATAGAAGTAACCATTCACCATCTTGCTTCCAGCTCCATGAGAGCAAAATATCAAAAATATGAAAATATAAATAAGCATCACCCCATACCTCAGAAACTATCTGACATGCTCGAAACCTCGCGGTCTTGTTGGCTGCCGCGGCTGCAACCAGTAGAAACTTGAGAAAATGATCCAAGAATTCATCGTAAGTGGAATCATTCCCGTTGTCACGGACACTGGCGAAAACAGAGATAAAGCGGACAACTCGTTCAGCGGAAGCAAGACGCTTCTGGAAATCAAAAAGAGGGATTAGGGCTGTGGAGAATGCAGAGAAGAATTGGGGAAGGGAATGCGATTTTGAACGTAGAACGGAGAGCTCCTTGAGCTTTCGATTGTGGGTGGCGTACGAGGTTCGGGCCTCATCCAATATTTTAGCAATTTTCTGTGTCAAATGCTTCTTCTCTTCGTCGGTGTTTCCCATCTCTCTCTGAGCTCTCCGAGGTAGTTGGAGCGGAGGGATCTGAAGATTGAAAATTCAGAGCGTCGTTGGTTTTTTGAATATGAGCGGGAAATTGCATATATCAAATCAATTTGGGCCCATATGGAGGCCCAATAAAGGAATCCCAAGTGAAGAAGTCCAGTGTTGTTAACTAGCCCATTTACGATCGGGCCTATTTTAGACCAATCAAAAAAAAAAGCATACCTACCGCGGAACTTGGCCTGAGTGGAAGGAGTTATGGTCGTTTAAGCAAAAGGTCTCGATTTCGAGCCCTTGTAAATGCGAAAAAAATCTCTGGGAGAGGTTCCCGCTTCGGCTCTTGACAGAATCTCGGAGAGGTTGCATACCTTCGCAAGCTTTTTCTTTTATAAACGTCAAAATGTATTAAAATTCAAATGATGGTGTTCCGGATTTATCTAAGGCCCATTAGCGATGCGGCCCAATAACGGGGGGATCTATCATGATCGCTAGCAGATCAGATAAGAACATAACCAACCTATAATCAAGGAGATAATCAAGGGAAATCTCTATCACAAATAGAGGGCCCATGAGCCCAAGACCACCAGGTACACTCTATATATACGAGTTAAACCCTAAAGGTACACATCTTCTATCTCTACGCTCTCTCAATTGCATATACTGCATACAGAGCACACCCCACTCCCTTTGGCTAAACGCTCCAATATCATCGAACTACGTGGACTTTGATCCCTCTTCGAGTACGTAGGCCCTAGGAATCGCTCCAGGTCAAGTCCCAATCAACATCAACATCCTAGCCCCTGTGGCTGTATTAATCTGTGTTCTACACTGCAATAGCGGCGCGCCGTCCGGGGGAACCGTAAATTTCGATTCCCATGACCAAAGATGGTCAATAATTCTAATTCCAATTCTCAACCGCCAAACAAAGAATCAACCAATTTTACAATTGGGGTTTGTGAGGTTGATTAATTAAAAATGCTACCGCGTCAAGTTGGCCTGAGTGGAAGGAGTTATGGTCGTTTAAGCAAAAGGTCTCGATTTCGAGCCCTTGTAAATGCGAAAAAAATCTCTGGGAGAGGTTCCCGCTTCGGCTCTTGACAGAATCTCGGAGAGGTTGCACACTTTGTCACCATTTAATTATTTTTTTAAAAAAAAGCATTGTACCTTGTTGTGAGTGAAAATGGGGCATCATTACAAAAGCCGATCCTTTTGTTTTTCTTTTGGACCTTCGCAGAAGCTTTTTCTTTTATAAACGTCAAAATGTATTAAAATTCAAATGATGGCACATCAAAAAATCTAAAATCATATAAAGACATGATTGCAGCGACCTATAAACATTGTGATCAATTGATTCAAAAAATAAAATAAAATAGGGTGGAAGTTAAATAAGCTTAAGAATAAGGATATATCTCTGCACAAAAAATTGGATGAGTTGGCCTTTGTTCCTTCCTCTTGTAGTGTTTTCTTGTTGATAAAGTCACCTGCAAATCCTTGCTATTGGAAGATCTAAAAAAACAAACAGTTAGTATGTTTTGGATTAGCTTTTGGAGAATAATTTTTACGATTTACAAGGTAAGTGTGTGAGAAGAATTTTGTCTCAACTTGTAGAAAATGGCTCATTAAACCACGGTTTTAGAGTTACCCAAATACTCACTTAATATCCAGATGAGAGAAGCTCTAAAGCATTAAAGAGCTTGGTAATTATGATTAGAAATTTTCTTCCATTGCATATATAGATTGGATTGATTGGCTTTGGAAACAAATCCATGATTGACAATAACTAGTTCGTCCAATCTTATATTTTTTTGGGAAAAAATGGTTCATCTTTGTGACACTTTACATAAGCTTATCAACAACTTATCAAATGCGTTGGTCCCCTTCCCATTTGTCAAAAGTAAACATTGGAATTGAACATCGAAATGCCAACTTATAACCAGAAGGCCACGAACTTATCTATAAAGCTTGTAAAGAACATGCATGCATGCTTATTGGTTATAGAGACATGGAACATATGTTCCTTATTACAAGAACTTATAAATAAATAATATATATATATATATGGAGCATGCATATATAATGCAAGTTTAAATGTCAATTTGAGGTCTGTGGTTCATATACACGCAACTCTAATAGAAGGTGCCCTTGCCTTCAAAAAAAAGGAATAAGAATAAAAGAATAACTGAACAAATGGTCCAAATTATATGTACAGATTGGTTTTAGGGGTGGAATATGTTCTTTATTATCATCATGACTGTTGGATGGGAAAAAAGGAAAATTAAAAATGCCATTTTTGAAGAAAAAAGAGAGAGAAGTGTGTTTGGACCATTGAAGTCCCATACATAGAACATTCATTGAAAAAGTAGTAAGCATCAAGCCACGATAATAGTGGTAGCTGGAAAAACAGTCTTCTGATCACGATAAGCTTTGCATCTAGGTTCTAGGGTTAAGGCTGAACGTGACAAAAAGTCATTTTGATGCTTTCAATAAAGTTTTGCAAGATATGGCATTCCTGCAGGTTAAAATCTTTGCATGTAAGGGCCCATTTGGATTAGTGCAAATCAGAGGAGGGCAAAAAAAAATAGAAAATGGGTATTTTCTGTTCAATGGCGATATATATTTGGTTCACATTTTCTCAAGAAAATGTTTTTCGACGGCGGGTGGGCATTTTCCCTTATACATGGGAAAATCGTTTCAACTTTCAACCTATTTTGATTGGAACCTATTTTTTTGGCAAATCAAGAAAATGGAAGAAGGCCAATTTACCTCTCTTCAACGTCGGGAGAGAGGAAGACACCGAAAAATATCATGGTGGTTGATGGCAGAGGAAGAAGAAGCTGACATGGCCTCTTTGATGCCATTGCAGCAAATCCGTCAGTGACAAAGAAGGAGGAGGAAGTTGAGGGTGGTGATTATGTGAAGAGGGTGATGGAGGTGGAAGAAGAAGTTGACGATGGTGAGATGTAGAGAGGGTGACGGAGGAGGAAGAAGAAGTCGACAGTGGCAGATCCTTCAGTGACGGAGGAAGAAGAAGAAGAAGTCAACGGTGGTGATGATTCGGAGAGGGTGACGGAGGTGGAAGAAGCCGACGGTGGTGACAATGCAGAGAGGGTGACGGAGGAGGAGGAAGAAACCAACCCATTTTATTCCTATGATGATCATTTTCTTCCAACCAAACAAAAATCTTTCTACTAACGTATTTTCTTTTCCAATGCGAACTAAAAGCATCAGAAGCAAAATATATTTCATTCATTTCCATTCCTACCTTTTCTTTAATCCAAATGAGTCCTAAATAATTTACAATATTGGTAAAATATCAGTATGTTTAGGGGTAGGGTTTTCCATCCCACCCTATCTGATTTGCAACCCGCAGATTGGCCTACATTCCCACAACTCTAATTAGACGAAAATTTAATTTAAAACTTATAATCCCATGGCCATCATCTTATTCTTTCTTCTTTCATTGATTATTATGTGTAAACATTTGATTGGCCAATCTGTCCTCATCATAATTGTCACACTAATGTAAGCAAATTACATGTTTGTCATATATATATATATTCAGTTTTTTGTCCTCAATAAACTTCCTGGAGGCATTTGAATCTAGTGAGCCTGCAGCTAGCTGACGCCGCGCACATTCCAGGAATAATATATAGATAAGGTCAACTTAATTATATATGGCATTGTTTTATAATATAAAACTGAATCCTTATGCCGTTTATGTAGAGAATCTAATTAATTAATTGCAATTTAAGCATAAATCAAGTATAATTAACGTGGAATAATCCCTCTTACAGATGCTATACGGAGAAGATGGTATATACAAAGTCGTCTTAATTATGTGGCCTCAGCTGAATCTGATAAATCGAGTATTTTATGTGACGTCAAACACGCCAACAAATTTCACTTTTTTTATGATGATGATGATGGAGTTAGGGGTACAACGTTTTGGGTGTGGCTCCCATCCTCTTCCCTTCCCATCCACTTCCTATCCTCTTCTCAATCTCAGCCGTTGGATTAAAATCTGAACGGTTCAAATTTAATTTTTTATAAAAATATTAATTTTATATTAAAAAAATATTAAATTATTAAAAAAAATATAAAAATAATACTTTTATATAATATTAGATCTGAACGGTTAAGATTTCAATCCAACGGTTGAGATGAGGAAGAGGATGGGAAGTGGATGGGAAGGGAAGAGGACCGTAGCCAACCCCCAAAGTTTTATATTATCCTGTGATTTATGTCAGTTTCCCATTTTTTTTTTTTTTTAAAATCCATCACATAGATTTCACTTTTTTTCTGCCAACGACATAAATTTCATTTTTATGTTACTTTGCCACAATTTTTTTTATTATGATACATTAAATAAAATGACACACTACCTTCATTTAAAAATTTATTTTTTGCCTTAAAAGTCTTAGTTAAGATAATTTGAGGAAGCTCTGACATCAAAGTAATATACATTTTGAAAGATAAAATAGATACAGTAATTGGCCATTGAATCATTGGAGAGTTTATGAGGAATTGTTAATTATATAATATAATTAATTTCCAATTGCAAGTTCGATGATAAAGACATTATGTAACCTCTGAATAAACATATATTATGTGACGTTGTATTAGACGTAGCACTCAGTTCTTTTATACTTGCAATTAACTAAAATAAACGCTTGCTTGTTGCATATGGAGTTTACTTTGAAGAATAAGTTGCGCATTTTATAATGAATATTATTGTCAACACAAACCAATATGTCATTATATTATAGGGTTAATTAGTAGCAAATCTGCTTTTTGAAAGTATACGAGATTAAAAAAAATGTTGCTTAATCATATAAGTTTTATCATTATATTCAATGTCACCTAAAGTTTTAAAACGTATAGCAATATTACCCTTTTTCATTAAAAAGTTAACAGTCAATGTCAGTTTTTTAACGGTATTAAGAACATTATTACATTTTAAAACTTCTGAGATAACATTAAACTTGGAAAAACTTTCAGGACAATAGTGCTCCTAGGCGTATACTTCTAAGATGGACTTACTACTTAACCCTTATATTATATATCATCTATATACACTATTCAAGAATCTTCGTAGCAATTTCAAAATTTTCTCGAAATGTTTAATATAAATACTACGCATTGTTCAACTCATCATGAGCTATTATTGTGTGCGTTGAAATAAGGATATAAATACATACAGACGTGCAAGGTGATGTCATGGAGCGGAATCACTAGGAATTCTATTTTCCCCACCTGAAACATTTAAATATCTGCCAGAAATAAACTGAATTAAAATGAATATTTCTGAAATTGTGACCCTTCGTGATTTGTTTTTCTTGGTTATAATTGGGCGTGACTCTTCATGAGTCTCAAACACTATGTTTTTCCGCTTAAAAAATTAACCAATGTGATGGGAGATGGTTTATATTTATTTTTTAAATTCTGAGCAAAAAAAATATTTATTTTTTAAAGCAATGGATGATACTCCCTCCAGTCCTAATTATAAGACAACATTTTAGAGTTGGTTTTGGTCCTAATTATAAGACAACATTTTAATTTTTGCTAATTTCTTCCTAAAATATCCCTATTTTATTCTCTCAAATGTATTTGGTTTTTGATGATTACATATATGTGTATGTATATATGTGTGTGTCTATATACAAATATACATACATATATACACAGACACAAATACACACACACATATCTATGAGTGTGTGTGCCTGTCAATATATATGTGTGTAGATATATATATCTGTGTGTGTGTACACATATATAAACACACACATATACATATATGTGTGTGTGTGTTTATATGTGTGTCTATATATATATTTGTGTGTTTGTATTCATATATATGTGTGTAGATATATGTGTGTGTACATATATAAACACACACGTGTCTATATATATATTTGAGTGTGTGCTCATATATATGTGTAGATATATGTATGTGTGTGTTTAGATACACACACATATATGTGTATATAGTAAGACCATTATTTCAATTAAAAACCGTGTGGAAATGAAAATTCTAAATCAGAGAGGTATGTGGTAGGGGTTGTTAATTCACTTTTACTTGTCATTTTAAATTTATATAAGGGCATTTTAGGAAAATGAGTAAAATTAACTAATTTAACTTCTCTCCTTAATCTCTCCAAAATCGGTTATATATGTCCTATAATTAGGACCGGAGGGAGTAGTATTTTCAAGAAAAAAAAAAATACTAAACACCAATTTTTGTTTACCATCCATGAATATTAAACCCAAATAATTGCATCCTGCAATTATCAATTTTATATATGCGACATGTAGGTGAAAGTCAATTCCCATTTATGCTTGCACAGGAAAACTAAAACACGAAACACGTTTTGCAAACATAATTTTTTTTGGGGGAAATTAAAAAAAGTTCCCATGTATAAATATGCTTGACTAATGGAGTATATGGGTATATTTCCTATTCGAACATGCTCTCAGGGACTTGGGATCAAAAATAAAGTGAAGCATGTGAACAAAATAAATGGACAGCTTATAGATGGATTTAATTTAAGGAACCCTTTTTTCATGCGAAGAACAAGTGGAGACCAACAATAATATAATACTCCTTCCGGTTTTAATTATAAGAACACATTTTGGAGTTGGTTTTGGTCCTAATTATAAGAGCAAGTTTTAACTTTTATCAATTTTTTCCTATAATACCCCTATTTATACTTATTATTAGGAGCATTTATATATACGTGTTGTACATATATGTATATCTGTGTTTATGTGTGTCACACATATATATAAACACATATGTGTGTGTGTGTGTCTATATATGTATGTATGTATGCGTGTCTATGTATGTATGTATGTATGTGTGTGTGTGTAGATATATGAGTGTGTGTGTCTATGTATGTAGATAGATCTATATGTATACACATACACACACACACATATATATGTTTATATAGCAAGACCATTATTTCAATTAGAAAGCGTGTGGAAAGGAAATTAGATCTATATGTATATACATGGCTATATAAAAAGCAACTAATATACATATATACTAAACTAATATGTCATGGATGTCTAACGTAAGACAAATTAGAAACACTTATAATTAGGGCAACTTGTGTCATTTTAAATTTATATAAGGACATTTTAGGAAAATGTGTAAAATCAACTAATTAACTCCTCTCCTTAATTCTCCCAAAATCGGTTAAATTACTCCTATAATTAGGACCGGAGGGAGTAATATATACTAACTCGATGATATTTATAAGTTGCTTCTAGTATATGTTTTACTGAAATTAAGAAAGAAAGAAAAAACTGTAGATCTAATTAATTTTTGTCTTAAAATGTAATAACATTTTAATTTTACCTTTCTCATATCCAATAATATAAAATCTAGATAATAATAAATGAATGGTAAAATTATATATTTGTGTGAAAAGCTTGATTATGTAACTTTGAGTTAAATACCATTTTCGTCATGGAAGTTTAGTCTAAAAAGTACTAGTTACACGAAAAGTTTTTTTGTCTCATTTTTACCTCGGAAGTTTAAAAAACATAGCTATCTTGCCCATCCATTGATCTTAACCATTGAATTGTTATTCTTATTTGAAAACTTTCAGGAGCAAATTTGCTCCTAAAAAAACTTCTGGGCATATTTGTTATGTTTTGTTAATGTCTAGGGCAAAAATGAAATAAAAAACTTTTAAGTGACCAGTGCTCTTTAGGTTAAACTTCCATAACAAAAATGATATTTAACTCTAACTTATAAATATAGAGAAAAACAATTCTCACTTTATAAATAGGATCACAACAGTAATAGTAAAACATGTAGAAATAAAATGTCACGGTTGGCATAAGATATACTAGCATGATGTTTCCTGAGGATACGCATTTATGACCTCAACTTGTGCATGTGCATTTGCCACTGCTCGTTTTGACCTCAATTTTTTATTCTCACGTTGTTGTTGATTTGTACTGTTTACTGTCATGTTTGGTGCCTGAATGGTTGGTGGTCTTCTCTTCCCACAACCAACCCCGTTGGTCCACACCCACAAAAATATTCTACCAAACCCCCTAATATTTTCTTAAACATCCAAATAATTTCAGTTTAATCAACCAAGTTGTTGATAAGAAGTTAGTTTAATTTATAACTCAAAGTCATACGTTGAAATCTTATTACTAATGTGAGGGTTTTGTCATGTTTATCTATAAATGTTATTTGAACTCAGAGATATATCTTGATGGTCGAAAGGTGACGGAAACACAGCTTATTTAAACTTTCTTTTGTGAAAAAAAGTGAGGTTCATAAAAATGAGAGTTACATAAATTAAGAAGAGCTTGATTTTCTTATATAAGCACATGTACATAGAGGTGGAAACAGGTCAGGCATCACCCTTAACAGGTCAGGCCTGTTATGCAATGAAGTGGCATATGGCCTGTTATAGGCTAAAATTTTGGCCTGAGCCTGGTTTATGGCCTGTTAAGAGGCCTGTATTTTTTACAGGCCGAAAACAGATCAAATGCAAACAGGCCGAAAACAGGCCTACAGTATACGGGCCGACAACAGGCCTAATGTAAACAGGTCAGAAACAGGCCTACAGTATACAGGCCGACAACAGGCCTAATGTAAATAGGTCGAAAACTGGCCTAATGTAAACAGGCCGGAGGGATATTAATTAGTGTTTTTTTATATAAAAAAGTATTATTATTTTTAACAAGCCGGCCTGTCAGGCCTATTTGGAGGCCTAGGCCTGGCCTGTTAAGACAAAACAGGCATTGGCCTGGCCTTTTAGCCTGACAGGAGCTTGTTTGGATTAACTCCTCAAAAGCATTTCTATGTAGGTCAAAATTAAACAAAATTCATCTCACATACTTATATGGTACACAATAAAATGATTTTCAAAAAGCTAATTAAAATTCATCTTAAATTTAGTAATTGAGACTAAATTCAATAGTTCTCGTAAATTTCAATCTTTTTCAAACAAATATTTTTTACTAAAAGTTTTGATTGCTTGGTAGATCTGCTGATACATTGATACAACTACAAAATCTTTGGTTATTGAAACTCGTTTCATTGCCACCACTTTTTATTTAATGGCTGGATTATTTAATAGAAAAACTGTTGACTACATTAAAAAATGTAATTGTTGTAGGTTATATTAATTTCAAGAAGATTATTATTACTCTAAGAACTAAAGAATTTTGTTTTAATTTGATCAGAGAACTAGAGGATTAATCACTCTATAATAAAACAAGTAATCTATATTTTATATTTTACTGTCTATAGAGTTAATTACTTAAATTGAAAATACATATCTGAAATTAAGTTGAAATTTCAATTTAACTTAATTTAAAATAAATACATTAAATATATAACCCTAAAACCCTAACTTTTCGTCATGATAAAATAGTAAAATCTCTCCCCTCTCTCGCCTCTGGAGCAAGTTTTTCCTCTCCCTTTCCAGATCTTTCTTGGGTTGGTGGGAGTCTTTTTCCTCGTTGTGAGAGTGGTAGCAACGGCCTCTTTCTCCCTGGCGTTTTTCGGCGTCCAGGTGTTTCTCGGCGGCAGAGGGGAAGGTCCCTTACTAAATTATTTGTGTTTTTGGTTTTTAATGGTGGTGTTTTTTGTTGTGGTTCTGATTTGCGTTTTTGGGGATAGGGTTATGTTGATGGTCTTTGTTGCTATATGTTTTACTTCTCTGAGGGCCATTGTTAGGGTTATTCGATGGTGGCAAATCCAAATCACTAGTGTTAGCCTTTGTTTGTTCGGTAGGTGTTTGCCAGATTTACTTGATTGGAGGAGAAGAAGTAATCTTAAGGACTTCATTTGTTTTCTTTCTGAGGTTGGGTTTTTTTTGTTCATTGCCCCATATCGGGGTAATTGTGTAGCTGATCTAATTGCAGCTTATCCTTATAAGAAGGTGTGCCTTGTAGGGTGAGTTTTACAACCAACACATTCTTTCTTGTCACTTCTAACCTTGGATGTCCAGGAAGCCGGTGTAATCTCTGAAGCTACTTTTATTCCTACCTCTTAGTGATTTTGGTTATTAGTTTCTCTTTCATTTGGTTTGTAGTGTTTTTTGTGTTTGTGTTCTTGTTGTTTTTGTTCTGGTTTTTTTATTTCAATTGTAATTGTACTAGTTTATTTTATTTCAGTTGTAATAGTTATGTACTGGTGTATCTTTTGATTTGAGTATTAATATAAGTATGTTTTGAAAAAAAAAGTAAAATCTCTAAAACATAAACCAAAACTGACACATGCGCACAAAAATTTCGGGATTCACATGCTCTGTGTTTTTCTCTCTCTTATGTCCTCTTTTATAAATTTCGTTGGCCTACCCTTAAACCCAAAAAATGAAGGGTTAAGATGCATTTTTACCAACAAACAATTACTGTAGGAGCATCCAACATAGGGCCGTACACAAAACCCGGTGAACCCGGTCCAGTCCAACCCGGACCCGGTCCAACCCGCCAAAAAAAGGAAAAAGCCTTACACAATCGGGTGAGACCGGGTGTGACCCGACTACCGGGTAAGACCGGGTTTCGGGCTGGGATGTTGGACTAGTAAGCCCGGTCCTACCGGATAAAAGATATGATTTTATTCATATATATAATTATAGCTTTCAGGAAAAGAAAAAAAACTAACCTAAGCTTAAAAACGACGTCGTTTAGAGGGATTATATATTCTAACTATCAGCCCTAATTTTCCAGTCGAGCGTTTGCCCTCCCTGTCCCTGATTTGGCCATCGTGAAGAACAACCAATAATTCTCTTGACCCTCTCCGTTAGACTCTCCTTCTCCGAGATCCTCTCTGCCTCCAAGATCCTCTTCGTCCGACTCTCCGTCTCTGAGATCCTCTCCTTGTCGTTGTTGATCGAGATTTTCTTGTGTGTGCTCGGGTACCTGAGATCGCTTTGTTTCTGGAATTTTTTTCTACTGTATAACTACGAATCGTTCTGTCTCTGGAATATAACTTATTCTTCTGTTTCTGGATTTTTTTTTCTGCTGTATACCTGCAGATCGTTCTGTCTCTGGAATATAACTGCATATTCTTCTGTTTCTGGATTTTTTTCTACTGTATACCTACTGATCGTTCTATTTCTGGAATATAACTGCGTACTCTTCTGTTCTTGGATTTTTTTTTTTTTCTGTTTGATCGACTAGATCTTGGTTGGAAAAAAAGGGTTATTCAGGCAGGGTAGATTGGGCCAGCTAGACCACTAACCCGGTCTAGTCTGACCCAGTCCGTCTAACCCGGGAGCCATCGGGTTTTTTCCAGGGTAGGACCGGGCTTCGGGCTGGAATGTCCAGCCCGAACAACCTTCTGGACCAGACCACGGGTTAATGACCTACCCGGTCCGGTCTGGTTGATGTACAGCCCTAATCCAACACAAATATTTATTTATGGTACCTTAAATGCAAAAAAAAAAAAAACAATTAAAAGTGGTTTAAAAACACAATGCCGTTTATTTTTTTTAACGGACGTCAGGTGGCTGCTGCAATTTATCGATGTGGAGTTTGAGGCGCAACTGAGGATAAGCGAGAGAGAAGTGTAGAGAGGGAGGGAGAGAGAGAAGAGCGGCCCAGTAGATCAAAATCTCCTTCTATTCTCTCTACCCTGTGAGGATCAAAGATTCATTCAATGGAGTTCCAGAAACACCCACCACTTCGTTATTCGTTATTCGCTCGATGATTATCGGTGTTGGTTTTTTTTTTGGCTTTGTGTAGTGCGAGTTGAAGACTCAAATTTTCTCTGATGTGGTGGTTTCGTTAATGGCAGAATCCTTGATGGGAGATGATATGAGGATGTGGGTTTGAGGTAATTTTACTTGAATTCTCTGATTAATTTGATTAATTTTTCTTAATTATTGACGGATGGTTCGGTTTGATTTTGCTAAATTTGGTTTTAGTCGTTTTATCATCCCTAGCTCTTCTTCTTGGAGTGCCATGAAATTCCTAGTTCGTAACTGCTAGGGGTTAAATTTCACTGAGCTTCTGAGCTTGTTGTATGTTTCTCTTGTTTAGCTTTTAGAAATTTTTATTTAGTTTGATTTTGTCTATTTGAAATGGTTCCTGTATTTGTTAATACCTGCTACTATATTTTGCTTCAAATGATTGTTGTATTGAATCTGTTTCGTTAAATTTTGTCATTCATTTGAGTACTCTAATCCTAACCGAATGCCTTCTATATTTATTTTTCTCAGCTCTCTCTTCTTTTCTCTTCAATGTTTTCGTTTTGTCCTTTTGCTTCCTGTCTTCCTCGAGACCTCTGATAAAATTGAAGCTCCCTGAACCCTAGCACCACTGTCGATAATGAAATTGCTTGCGCGATTTTAGGATTTCAGTCAAACACGCTCACAAGCAGCCCATGTCGGAGAATCACTCACACTTTCGGATTCCATGACGTCGATAGAGCCTCCGATGGGTTTCGCGTTCTTCCTTTCGCTCTTCTCTCTCTGGTTTTCTCCAGGATCGCGATTTCCTTTTCTGATGGTTTGGCCTTTGAATCGTGTCTTCCAGGAAGCTAAAGGCAAGAAAAAAAGAATAAGACTCAGTCAAATGTTGTTTCTGACACAAAAATGCCACGTTTTGGTTTTAGCTTCACCACATCAGCATGTAAACGTCCGTTACTTGCTAAACTGACAGGATTGTGATCTTTAGTACCTTGTAATTGTGTTTTTTTGCATTTAAGGTATCATAAATAAATATTTATGCTGGATGCTCCTACAGTAATTGTTTGTTGGCAAAAATGCACCTTAACCAAAAAATTAATGATTGATACTTAATATTTTTAAAAAGTATATTATTATAATATTTTATAAATTTATTTTTTTTCCCAGTTTCTCCATACTGCAGTTATAAGACATGTAAGTCAAATTTTAAGAGTTTAAATCTATTTATTTATTTCTATAATATAATTTTACATAATATTAAATTCAAACCATTAATTTTTTACTTAAGGATGAAGCTGAGATTCTCTAAAAAGAATGAGAAAGTGAAAAAGGGGGAGGATCCCTATTTATTAGTTCTCACTCTTTTTTAAGTATTATTGAATTCTTTTACTTTTAACTTAACTCTCTGGAACATAAAGAAACCAGTTATGCAAGAGCTATTTAGTAAATTGATAAAAAAAAAGAGCTATTTAGTAAAATTTGATTATTTATTTCTTATTTTTAATAAAAATGTTTAATTTCATTCCTCGCACTATAAAATCAATGCAGCACAAGCAGCTATCGCCACTCTCACGTATCACCTAGCACTGAAAATCTCTCTGCTTCAAGCTTGAGTCTTTTTTGTTTTGAAGATGTCTCTGCTCTCGGATTTGATCAACCTCAATCTCTCCGACACCACTGAGAAGATCATCGCTGAGTACATATGGTCAGTGTCGATCTTTCCTCTCACACTCGCATACTCTGTTTTCTCCACGTCCAAACAAGCACAGCTTAGCTCTTCTTGCTCGTTTGCGCATGAATTAATCTGTCTAGATATGGTCTATATCATTATTCTCAAAATGGTTTCGATCTTTTTTTGGCTTCTGATTCTTCTTCTTTCTTGATCTTCATTCTCTGTGACGCTCGTCTTAGTCCCCTGCTTCTTATTATGTTGTTTTGTTCTATATCGAACAAAGTTTTCAGTGGTATGAGTCTCCCTTTTAGGAATGACCCCTGGTTTTGGCAATACTTAGCGATGAAGAATTTTTTTCTTTGTTACGTTTGGTAAAAAAAGAATGACCTTTAACAAGATGTTTGTAAACTGTTTGCTCTTTTGTTCCTTAGAGTAACTGTAGCCTCAACTCATGCGTGTACTGCTGTAAAAAAGACGTTAGACCCTTGCCCTGAGTCTGAAATAACTTCTATGTTCAAGAAACTCTTTCTTTCTTTTTTCCCTTTTTATCTTGTTTAATTCAATTCTATCTCTAATATGATAGGATCGGTGGATCCGGCATGGACATGAGGAGCAAAGCAAGGGTAATTTACCTATCCATTTATTAGTTAACTCATAAAAGAAAATAAAAGAAGAGAAATCTCAGTTCTTTTGTTTTGGCTGTATACTTATGTAAATATGAAATACAGACTCTATCAGGGCCAGTCAACGACCCTTCAAAGTTGCCCAAGTGGAACTACGATGGTTCCAGCACAGGCCAAGCTCCTGGAGAAGATAGTGAAGTGATCATATAGTAAGCTTTGCCTCCTCAAAAGAGATCTTTCTTCTCTTGTTTGAGACAGTACATTACTAATATCTTTGTTTCAATTTTTTGGCAACAGCCCACAAGCAATTTTTAGGGATCCATTCAGAAGGGGTAACAATATATTGGTGGGTTTTCTTTCTATCTTTCTTATTAGAAACTGTTTTCATGGTTTAGTTCTCATTCTAACCTTTTTAATTGTAATTGGCATTAGGTCATGTGCGATGCTTACACTCCTGCTGGAGAACCAATTCCCACAAACAAAAGGCATGCAGCTGCAAAAATATTCAGTCATCCCAAAGTTGCTGCTGAAGTACCCTGGTATTATTTCTTGTTTAGTTCTTTATCCAAATAGAGATTTTCCCAAAAGATTTCTTATTTCTTTGATTTAATGCGTTGCATTGAATAATTTGGAAACAGGTATGGAATTGAGCAGGAATACACCTTGCTCCAGAAAGACATCCAATGGCCTCTTGGCTGGCCTCTTGGTGGCTATCCTGGACCTCAGGTGAAAATTTTCTCTCTCCTCAAATTTCCTCTCTTTCACCTAACCCATAAAAACTTAACTTTCCCTTTTTCTTTTAGCTGATAATCTTTTGGATTAAGTATATTAGATTATTACCGTTTTTGTTTCCTTTAGGGACCATACTATTGTGGTGCTGGTGCTGACAAGGCTTTTGGGCGAGATATTGTTGACTCACATTACAAAGCTTGCCTTTATGCTGGCATCAATATTGGGGGAATCAATGGAGAAGTGATGCCTGGCCAAGTAATTTTCAAACTTTAAATTTAAATACTGAGTTACTCATTCGTAAGTTTGCTTCGTTTTTTTTTTTTTGGCAGTTGTTAATTCAGTTCATTTTTTTCATGTAATGTAGTGGGAATTCCAAGTGGGTCCTTCGGTTGGTATCTCTGCTGGTGACGAGTTGTGGGTGGCTCGTTACATTTTGGAGGTGACACATGATGACTGACCTTCGCCATCAATTTCTGTCTTTTTTCCTTTTTTCAAGAAAACTATGTTGTCTAGTGAATTAAATGCAGAAACTAACGTCTCTATTTGTGTTCTACGTACAGAGGATCACTGAGATTGCAGGGGTGGTTGTTTCGTTTGACCCCAAGCCAATTAAGGTTCAATAATATTCCCCTAGACATGTACTTTATTCAAGAAATTGACATTGAGCCTTAATTTGATATATTGACTAGCGTCTCTCTGATTTGGATTCTTACAAAAACAGGGTGATTGGAATGGAGCTGGTGCTCACACAAACTACAGGTGAATCTTGTCTCTCCTTTGTTCTTAATATATGACATGTTTAACTATTTAATTAAATTAACAATGTTAGTTAGGTTAGTGAATTATAATAACTGATATGTTTTTCCTAAAATACTCTTATCTAATTTAGTTTTTTACTTCAACCATTCTTATAATCTACCACCTTATCGAGGGAGTGTTAATAAAGTGTAGTTTGACAAGGAAAATAACAAATATAGAAAAAAAGTCTTACATTTAGGATTAAGACTTATTAAATAAGTCTTAATATAGGAAACAACGGCATGAATACTAATATATAGAGAGGGAATCACTTTTCCTGATTTAGTGTTCAGCTTTGATGGTTAACAAGAGAACTATATAACATTTTTGCAGCACCAAGTCAATGAGGGAAGAAGGAGGGTATGAAGTGATAAAGAAAGCAATAGAGAAGTTGGGGAAGAGGCACAAGGAACACATCTCAACCTATGGAGAAGGCAACGAGCGTCGTTTGACAGGAAGACATGAGACTGCTGACATCAACACCTTCAAATGGGTAAGCAACATACAACAAGATATGACCTTATCATCTTCATCATCATCATCGTACTTTACAAGAGAATCAAATTGCATGATAATATAAGAGATGTTAACTTGGGGAATTTCTGGGCAGGGTGTTGCGAACCGTGGTGCTTCAATAAGAGTTGGAAGGGACACAGAGAAAGAAGGGAAGGGCTATTTTGAGGACAGGAGGCCAGCTTCCAACATGGACCCTTATGTGGTGACATCCATGATTGCTGAGACAACCATTATTCTGTGAAGACCATGGGATGCTAAAGAAACCTGAATGTGTTTCTTTGATTTCCTCAGTGTGTTTTATTAGGATCAGCTTTGCCAACTAATCATGTCTAGTTTTATGGCTTATCAAGTACCAACTGTTTGAGGGGAGTTTAATGTTTCTTTCAATCCCCTGTTCCATGTGTGACAATTTATTAATAATCATGAAATGAATTTGCCTTGTCCATCCTAAATACTAAGTAGTACTCACTGGGATTTCCCCTTCTTTTTTTGTTGGAGAACAAAAAAAAAAAATCCACACAACTAAACCCTCTAAAAAAGAATGGTTTGTTGGACTTATTTCCTTTGGTTTCATAGTCCTGTTGAGTGATTTAGTTTTTATGGGAATTCTTTGAGACCGGTTTAATTAAGTTTGAAGCATAAACTACATCAAATTTAATCCGAACTGGGTGTTTGTGACCTAAATCATTTCCATATCATCTATCTAAATTTTAAGGTCCCACGTTCCCATCTGGAACATCAATATGGGCCCTGGTCTGATATAAGGAAAAAGGTACAGTAACGCCGAAGAATAAAATTGTGGGAAAGAAAAAGAATTTAGTCAACACAATCAATTACATGATAATCCTATTATAATCCATCGTCTAGAAAAACCTCATTTGAGGTTAAGAAGGTCAAACTGGATCACTGGAATACAAAACGAAACGAGACACATGCCTATATATATATATTTGTGAATGTGCATTCAGGAAACTTGAGATATTCATTGGATATTAATTAAAAAAAAGACTCTTAGGAAGACAAAGCGAAGAAGGCTTTGCCAAGCGACATTGTGAATATAAAAGCTTTTAGGGTAGCGAACCAGCAAGCGAACATCTGGGGAAAACATCTCTGCCTTGCTTCTCCGTCTTCAATTGCGAAGGGCCATTCATATATTTTCCGTAAGTTCTTACTTTTTAGTATGGGAAGGTCATAAAACCTGGATTAATTTTTATTATACTTGTTACAATCGTAGTTTAGATCTTCGATTATACTATCTACAGATGTTGATGAGCTTACCGCTTACAAGTTACAACCCATCATCGCCCCTACAATTAACTGTATTAGCTCTGTTTTGCTGGAAATTTGAACGCTTCTGTTGAGTGTCCCTGTCTAGTAGGTTCTATATAGCCTTCAAGATTTTTTCGTTGAGCAGAATCCTCTTGTCGCCGAACTCTAAAAATACAAGATTTGACATTATTTGAGCTCTCTGTTTAGAATGCTAATTAAAAGTTGCTATATCTATAATTGATCATTTGATATAATATACACATATTTACCTAATTTTTGATTAGATTAAGAAACACCTTAGTCATCTTCCTTAATTCTCTTTTTATATCTAGTCCTTGATTATTGTTGAGGGAGCAATCAAAACGGACAAATTAAGAAAATATTTATAAATATGAAAATTATGTCTTATATTTAATACTAATATCAACTCCTCAAATATGTTTATGTTTTATGTTAAAAGTCGGAAGGAGTAGTTACAGAAAATATACAGATACGATACCAGATCTCCATAGCTCCTCACTAGAATGAAATAACTTCTAGAGTAGTATTATCTCTTGCCTCCTGATATAGTTGATGACACTAAATGTCTAATCCATGTACCGGGATGAAGATAATGATGTACTACCTCCAATTTAAGATCTTCTTAGTTAGTAATGCAATTTACATTATGAACCAGATTTTATATCAAAGTGGAGGTAGTACTAAATGGTTTGTAGTTCAATCACGCTTTGTTTTTGAAGCCTGATAAATCATACCTAACAGGTTTCTGCCAGCATATACATCTATCTGCATGAGCCAAGCTGAGATGGATTCTGATTCAGAGACAGTGGTGCACACTGGAGGGTGCCATTGCAAGAGTGTGAGGTGGAAAGCAGTAGCTTCTCCTAATGTTGTGGCATGGGATTGTAATTGTTCAAACTGCTACATGAGAGCCAACACACACTTCGTCGTGCCGGCCGAAAGATTCGAGCTTTTGGGAGATTCAGACAGGTTTGTCACGACCTACTCCTTTGGCACTCACACTGCAAAGCATACATTCTGCAAAGTCTGTGGCATAACCTCATTCTATCACCCTCGCTCAAACCCAGATGGGGTTGCTGTTTCATACAAGTGTGTTGACCCTGGCACGCTTAAGAGTGTTGAAATCAGGCATATTGATGGAAGGCATTGGGAAGAAGCTGTTAGTCGATCAGGTATCTCTGCTTATTCAAAGGTGCAGAAGTAAATCTTTGTTACTCTCAAGCAGTTGTGGATTGTAATCTATTCTCAGTTACTGTCAAGATTTTGTGTGAGGTTGTAACAAAAATAGGATCATATTTTTATGGTCAAATGTGCGGGAATATCTAGTCTTGTCAAAATTGTGTGGTCTCAAATACATAAATGTTGCCTTTTTCTGTTTAGATCTTGGGATTGTGCTGACAAACTTGATTCCTTTATTTTTAGGCTGCTGAGTAGTTTTATTTATGACTTTATCACATCACAACAATGTTGGTTAAATTGAGAAAACAAAAATCCAGAGAATGGTTTGTCTGACTTATTTCGTTTGGTTTCATAGTCTTGTTGATTGATTTAATTTTCATAGGAGTTCTATAATGATCTTAAAAAAACAAAACAACAGGAAATAACTCGATGCAATAAAACTGAACAATGCTTGAATGGAAATTCCAAATACAAGCCTACTTGACAGTCTAAAAATAAGATAAAAGAGGAGCTATTCCACACAACTAAACCCTCTAAAAAATAATGGTTTGTTGGACTTATTTCCTTCGGTTTCATAGTCTTGTTGAGTGAAGTTTGACAGTTAGGTCAGTTAACGGAGGGGCAACATTGCTACGTTTTGAGACTTTCGGGGCAACATTGCTATGTCCAAAACTTCAGGGGCAAAATTGCTCCTAGGCGCGTGCTTCAAGGGCAAAATCAATATTTAACCCTTTGTAAGCTTTATTCTCTTAGTCATCTCTACTTACAATGCATGAAAGGTTCGTTAATCGTTCGCGTAGATAATTCTGCAAGCGAGTGATTATTGTTAGGAAAAATTCGTTTAAATTGCGTGTGGCGTACTTGTTTGAATCTTCTGTTCATACAAATTCGTTCTTATTTTTTGTTTGATTTGTTCGAAACATTTTTTCTGGACAAATTCCGTAGGTGAGTGATTATTGTTTGATTGGGGAGTGACTGTGATAGATGATGCTATAGAGGAAGGAGTAGGCTATGTTTAATTTTTTTATAAAAAAAAATTAATTGTCACCCATACTTCCTCCTGTCATAATTATAATTATAAAGGGTTAAGGAGCAATAATTTGGCCAACGAACTTTTACCTCAGGAGCGCTCAACACAAATAACTTTTAAGTGGACCAAAAAAACCAAAAAACTTTTAAAAATGTGCAGTCAACACAAAAAAACCGGGTTGACTTTTTTTTTTAAGAAAGAGTAAGTATCAATTTTTCCCCTGAAGTTTTTGACGTAGTAGCAATGTGGCCCCTCCGTTAACTGCCCTAACGGTCAAACGTTATTTGACCGTTAGGGCTGTTAACAAAGGGGCAACATTACTATGTTTTGAGACTTCTGGGGCAACATTGCTACGTCAAAAACTTCAGGGGCAAAATTGATCCTGGACGCATACTTTAGGAACAAAATTGATATTTAATCCTTTAGTTTTTATGGGAATTCTTTGAGACCGGTTTAATTAAGTTTGAAGCATAAGCAACATCAAATTTAATCCGAACTGGGAGTTTGTGAGCTAAATCATTTTCATATCTTCTATCTAAATTTTAAGGTCCCACGTTGGAAAAAGGTGCAGTTACGCCGAAGAATAAAATTGTGGGAAAGAAAAAGAATTTAGTCAACACAATCAAGTACATGATAATCCTATTGCAATCCATCGTCTATAAAAAACCTCATTTGAGGTTAAGAAGGTGAAGTTCGAAAACATCTTTTGACTGGATCACTGGAATACCAAAACGAAACATAACGTTACATATATTTTGTGAATGTGCATTCAGGAAAACTTAAGATATTCATTGGATATTAATAAAAAAATCTCTTGGGAAGACAAAGCGAAGAAGGCTATGCCAAGCGAAATTGTGAATATAAAAGCTTTTAGGGTAGTGAACCCGCAAACGAACATCTGGGGGCAACATCTCTGCCTTGCTTCTCCGTCTTCAATTGCGAAGGCCCATTCATAATATTTTCAGTGAGTTCTTACTTCTTAGTGTAGGAAGGTCATAAAACCTGGACTAATTTTTCTTATACTTGATACAATCGTAGTTTAGATCTTCGATTATACTATCTAGAGATGTTGATGAGCTTACCGCTTGCAAGTTACAACCCATCATCGCCCCTACAATTAACTGTATTAGCTCTGTTTTGCTGGAAATTTGATCGCTTCTGTTGAGTGTCCCTGTCTAGGAGGTTCTATAGCCTTCAAGATTTTTTCTTTGAGCAGAATCTTCTTGTCGCCGAACTCTAAAAATACAAGGTTTGACAATATTTAAGCTCTCTGTTTAGAATGCTAATTAAAAGTTGCTATATCTATAATTGATCATTTGATATAATATACATATATTTACCACACCTTAGTTATCTTCTTTAATTCCCTTATTATCTCTAGTCATTGGTTATCATTGAGAGAGCATCAAAGACAAATTAAGAAAATATTCATAAATAGGAAAAAAAATATTTTATATTTATGACTAATATCAACTTCCTGAATATGTTTTATATTAAGGGTAAGAAGGAATAATTACAGAAAATATACAGATACGATACCTGATCACATAGCTCCTCGATCACTAGAATGAAATAACTTCTAGAGTAGTATTATCTCTTGCCTTCTGATATAGTTGATGACACTAAATATCTAATCCATGTACCGGGATGAAGATAATGATGTACTACCTCCAATTTAAGATCACGTTAGTTAGTAGTACTATTTACATTATGAACGAGATTTTATATTAACTATCGAAGTTAGTACTAAATGGTTCGTAGTTCAATTACACTTTGTTTTTGAAGCCTGATAAATCATACGTAACAGGTTTCTGCCAGCCTATACATCTGTCCGCAAGAGCCAAGCTGATATGGATTCTGATTCAGAGAAAGTGGAGCACACTGGAGGGTGCCATTGCAAGAGTGTGAGGTGGAAAGCAGTAGCTTCTCCTAATGTTGTGGCATGGGATTGTAATTGTTCATACTGCTACATGAGAGCCAACAAACTCTTCGTCGTGCCGGCCAAAAGATTCGAGCTTTTGGGAGATTCAGACAGGTTTGTCACGACCTACTCCTTTGGCACTCACACTGCAAAGCATACATTCTGCAAAGTCTGTGGCATAATCTCATTCTATCACCCTCGCTCAAACCCAGATGGGGTTGCTGTTGCATACAAGTGTGTTGACCCTGGCACGCTTAAGAGTGTTGAAATCAAGCATATTGATGGAAGGAATTGGGAAGAATCGGTTAGTCGATCAGGTATCTCTGCTTATTCAAAGGTGCAGAAGTAAATCTTCGTGACTCAATCAGTTTTATGGATTGTGATCTATTCCCAGTTATTGTCAAGATTTTGTCTGTGGTTGTAACAAAAATAAGATCATATTTTATGGTCAAATGTGCGGGAATATCTAGTCATGTCAAAATTGTGTGGTCTGAAATACTCAAATTTTGCCTTTTTCTGTTTAGATCTTGACAGAGATTGTGCTGACAAACTTGATTCCCTTATTTTTAGGCTGCTGAATAGTTTTATTTATGACTTTATCATTTCACGACAATATTGGTTAAATTGAGAAAACAAAAATCCACATAATCACCAACATACGTTGAGAGCAAGTGAAAAGGGATTTGCTCTCCCACCACTATGTCTTTGGTTTGAGGCGTAAGAATGGAAAAAATGGTGTTGGGAGTTCTTCCCCCACGACCGTTGGTCCGACGTGTGGCGAAATCCGGATTAGTCGGGATCGAAGATTCCAATCAACCGGGTGGGATACAAAAAAAAAATCAACATAATGGTTTGTTGACTTATTTTGATTGGTTTACTTGTTTGGAGTAGCAATTGGAGTCTTCAAAAGAAACTTTTCAATTATGATTTACAGTGGTAAGTATACGAGAAGAGTTTTGTATCGATTTACTTGAGCACTTTTGGGGATCTGAACGTGATCTATTTATTTAATTTTCATAGGAGTTCCGTATATCTTAAAAAAAAAATAAAAAAACTTAACTTTAGGAAATAACTCAATGCAATAAAACTGAACATTGCTTGAATGGAAAATCCAAATACAAGCCTACTTGACAGTCTCAAAATAAGATAAAAGAGGAGCTACCGAGTGTAAGGAAATAAGAACAAGAAATATAGAGGAAGGGACATCCACCAAAAGTTGCAGGAGAGAATAAACTCCATAGCCACCATGACCATATATGGCCAGATCTCAGAAGGTGCGTGAGTCACCAAATTCATCCAATTTCAAACTCCATGTTTGTGGGATATACTACATTTAGTCTCTAATACAATATATCTTTTATAGTGCAATTTACGGTATAAACAAGATCTTATTTTAAGAATAGTATGTGCAATAGGCCAACCCAAGAGTTCCTATCCAATGCATTCATATGATTGAATATTTTAGTTTCCATTTAAGATCATCAGAAATTCTATACGCATCATGTTCCAAAAGATTTTGGGCTCTAACACGGTCAATGAAAGCAGAGAAACTAGGAAGGTGACAACTCTGAAGCTCAAGAATGATAATGCATATTTGGAAATTAAAGAAGAATACTGATGTAGGGGTTAGGATCATATACCCATTGAATCATCACTACATGAATAACATATAGCCCTAGAGATACAAATTCAATATTTGCTACTACATGCATTATATTAAAGACAGGAGGTAATATTAAGTGAGCAAGCCCATAGCATATAGATTGGTCATATCCTGCAAGATATACAAACAAGAATTTGATTGCCGTACCACTTTTAAGATCCAAGTTCTCATAATAGTGTAAACAAAGTTAATGCAGTATCATTAAACTTAGATTTAAGCCTTTGCCAGGGAAACCAAAACTTGCTGGAGAAGAGAAGGACATCATGTCCCCTCATCCTGGTACCTGGTACCTGGTACCTCCGTACCGAACAGATGTCTAGGAATAGTACTTGAGAATAGCAGCTCTCTTGCTCAGCGATAGACACTTGTCTGAAGTTTCTATTCTCTATGCTTTTTGTGTCCCAGCTAGTAATTAAAAGAAAAAAAGAAAAGAAATTGTGAAGATAAAAGCTGTTGGGATAGCGACCCAGCAAGGGAACATCTGGGGTCAACATCTCTGCCTTGCTTCTCTGTCTTCAATTGTGAAGGGCATTCATATATTTACAGTAACTTCATTAAACCTGTATTAATTTTTATCATGTTTGATTCAATCGTTGTTTAGATCTTGAACGCTTTTGTTGGGAGTCCCTGTCTAGCAGGTTCAGTAGCCTTTAAGATTTTCGTTGAGCAGAATCTCTTTGTCGATTTACTCTATAAATATAAGGTTTGACAATATTTAAGGTTTCTCTGTTTTAGAATACGTGGTAATTAAATGTTATACTCCTCTTTATTTATTGCTAGAATTAATATTTAAATATAAACTTATAGAGTTATCCTCTTGCTAGAATGAATTAACTTCTAGAGTGGTATTCCATCCCAAAATATAAATTTTATTTTAGATTTATCAATGCATTTATTATCTCTCTCACTTATCTTCTTTATAAATAAAAATATAGGTGAGAAAATGCATATTTATTACTTTTAATCATTTTTTATAAACACATATAAGTCATTTAAAACTTTTAATTAAATACGAAGGGAGTATACCTCATGCCTTCTTGTATACTCTCCCTGATACTTTTTATAAGGAATAATCTCTCTCATAAAGTGTCTCTTACTAGTCTTCCCATTTTTATCCTATTAAATATATGTAGCTTATTACAATTTTGCAACTCATTATTTCTTATGTACTCGCTTTATAAATAAAAATATAATTGAGAAGAAAAATGCGTACCTTACCCTGCACATTTAGTGATTTTCATTAACATTTTGAACATTACGATTTCGATAGTTGTCACACACTTCATTTAGAAAGTGGATGTTGACCGTTAACTGGGCTTTGTTGACCGTTATATGCTGACGTTGATGATGAATTGAAGAGAGAATAAGCCAAATGGAAATGAAACCTAATAATAAATAAATAAAAAAAGCTTCTTGTTCGAGTTCTTTTCGGGGAAATGAAATTGGGGAAATGAAACCTAACTGGTCATCCTGTTCATCTTCTTCGACCACCAACCGCCGTTCTTCCCTCACTGGTCCGTCGTCTGTCACCGACGACAATATGCGTAACAATCTTCTTGTTGCTTTCTTCTGTAACGGTCACTTCTTCGAAACGGAGTAGTTTAGGGTTCCTCCTCCTTTCTTTCTTCTTCCGTGTGTCGATGAGAGTGGATTTCGAGAAGAATTGCTGGCCGACGACACGGGGATTAGGGTTACTCTCCTTTATTCTGTTCGCCGTAAATAAGGGTGGTGGTGAGGTGATTTTCGTTTCTTTCACTCATTTTCAAGATTCCACCGTCGAGATCGTCGACTCCATTCCTCTCTTGCTTTGCTGATTCCAGATACACAGGTGATTACTCCTTTTTCTCTTATTTGGTTCGAGTTTTTGTGGGTTCTCGGGTTTTTTCCCTGGTTTATTTGAATTTCTTTTGCTGCCTCTTGTTTTTTAATCCTATCTCTGTATGTTGTCTCTTCTCAGATCCTTGCGATCTTTTTTGTTTTCAATTGTATCCTGATTTGATGACCGTTGGGGTTGTGGAAAGGGGAGGATTTATTGTATTTTATAGTGATTCGTTCTTGATCTGATTTGAGAAATGGTCTTTTTTTCTTCTTCCTTGGTTCCTATTTCTGTATGTGTTGTGGTCTCTTCTTTAATCTACTTGGAGATGAGAAAAATCGCGGCTGGTTTTGATGATTCTTCAATTTTGCACGCTTGATTCCAGAATCAGTGAACTGATGTTGATAAGAAAAGTGCCTGTGTTGAAAGAGATTGAAGAGATAAATGGTTCTGTGGCCAAACTTCTAGCTTTCTCAGATGCTGAGAAACTCGATGCATCCATGGAATTGCAGAAACAGCTTCATGTGTTGGAGAAGCTCATGGACGATGTGAGCCAGGAGATGGATGAATCAACGAAGACGCCGGCGTGGGGTTTGGGATTTGGGAGTTTATTTTTCTTCTTCTTCTTTTATTTATTTACTTTCCAGCAAAATCCTAGTCAGCATTTTTCCATCCCATTTGGCTTCTTGTCAGTCCCATTAGACGTCCACGTCATCATTAACATTCAACAAAAGGTACTTAACAGTCAACTGAGGGTCTGGTGTGACTTTTGCTCCCAATAAGTAACCACATGTCTACTTTCGCTCCAAAAAAAAGCCCGTGGTGCTGGGCGCTCCTTGGGGAAAAGTCTATGTGTATTATTGCTCCTTAACCCTTATTTCTTATGTACTCGCTTTATAAATAAAAATATAATTGAGAAGAAAAATGCGTACCTTACCCTACACATTTAGGGTGTGTTTGGTTTGGGAGTAGGGGAGGGGAGGAAAAATGGAGGGAAAAGAAGAGAAAAGTTATTTGTAGTGGGGCCCACAAGATTTTCCTCCCTTTTAAATTTTTTCCCTCCATTTTCCCTCCCCTCCCCTACCCCCAAACCAAACCAAGGCTTAGTGTTTTTCATCAACATTTTGAACATTATGATTTCGATAGTTGTTCCTTATAAATATAAAAGGAGTAGTTGAAGACACTAAATTATTTGTTTCTGTTTTCTGTTTTTTCTTTTCAAAACAGTTTTATAAAATTATTTTTAAAAACAAGTTTTGAAAAAAAAAACCATGTTGGGATAATTGTTTATAAAAAAAATCTGTTTTTGAAGTGACTGACAGCAGCCGTTGCCAACAATGACATAGCGGTGGTCGGTATTAGTAGTGTGGTGTTGATAGTGGATAGATGTCGACCTCAAAAAATAAGAAAAACATTAAAAAAAAACAACAACAACAACTAAAAATTGTTTTGTTTTTTTGTTTTTAAAAACTTATTGAAAACAGTTTTCTAAATAAGTTTTTTAATTTTTTTAAAAACAGAAACAAACAAGCCCATATCTAATCCCTGGACTGTAATGAAGATAAAGATAATGATGTACTAAACGGTTGCCTGGTAAATCATGGCTAACAGGTTTCTGCCTGCATATACACCTGAAGGAGTCAAGCTGAGATGAATTCTGATTCAGTGACAGTGGTGCACAATGGAGGGTGCCATTGCAACAGTGTGTGAGGTGGAAAGCAGTAGCTTCTCCTAAGGTTGTGGCACGGACTTGTTACTAGTACACTCTTCGCCGTGCCGCCTGAAAAATTCGAGCTTTTGGGAGATTCAGACGAGTTTATCACAACTTACACCTTTGGTTCTCACGCTACAAAGTATACATTCTGCAAGGCCTGTGGTATAACCTCATTCTATTACCCTCGCTCAAACCCAGGTTGGGTTGCTGTTTCATGCACGAGTGTTGACCCTGGCACACTCAAGAGTGTCGAAATCGAGCGTTTTGATGGAGGCAATTGGAAAAAATCTTATCATCGAATTGGTAACGCTTCTAATTCTAAGGAGAAGAAGTAACTCCTTGTTACCCTCAATCAGTTTACGGGGATTGTTTTTTTTTCCCAGTTACTGCCAACACTGTGTGTATGGCTGCAACAAAAATAAGATCTTTTTATGGTCAAAGGTGCATGAATGAGTGTTAATGTCAAAATTGTCCTCAAGTGTTGCCTTTTCTGTTCAGCATCTTAACATGAATATCTTTTTATAGTTCAATGAATGCTTGGAAACTCGTCTCTGTCGCTGTTTATGCTTGGTTAAATTACAAAACAACTAACCTTTATGCAACTTCCATCACTTTCACATATAGCATTTACCCCTAAAAAGATATGGGTGGGTGTTGGAGTGAGCTTTCACAATCAGTTGGATAAAAACCCAAATGTACACAAAAGAGTTTTACAAAGTGGTGCTCTTACATTGCACGGAACGACAAAAGTCTAAAATAATTTTATTGGGTACTTCCAACATCCGAGAAGCTTTGGCCAACCAGTGGCTTACATGACCAGGAAACGAAAAAACATGAATGGGCATTTCCATTTGGACAGAAACAATATATAAGCTTCACTTCTTCAACAGCAAAGCACTGCATTGCGCCATTATCTTTGATGCCCTGGTTATTGAATCAGTCATGTAGAAATTCTCAACTGCAATCCCAAATGGCGCCGTACTGACCTTCTCAGTGACATCAGGTTTAGGCAAAGATGCAAAAGCGGCTGATTCTCTTGCATCCATGTGCACAAGATTTGGTGCAACGGTCTTGATTCGGGCACGGATGGCGCTGATTGTATCATAAGGCAGCCGCAGTCCAGCCACCTCGGACAAGGCCCGAATTATCTTCCAATCATCCCTGGCATCACCGACTGTTGGAACTGCAGGCAACGTTTGTTGAACACATCCTTCAGTGTTTTCATATGTACCTTCCTTCTCACTGAATGCTGCTGCCGGCAAAATGACATTAGCACGATAGACACCCTTGTCCCCATGGTGACCTTGATACACAACAAAAGCATCATTGGGGATCTTCTCCAAGTTCACATCATCAACACCCATCATGTAGACAAATTTAGCAGACTCGAGGGCTTTTTCTGACCCGTGAACAAGTCCAAGATCAAGTGCAGCAGCCTGAGCAGCATGGAGAAGCAACACATTAAGGCCATTCCAATCAGGCCTGATGACGTTTCCATTTTTAGCAATGGCTTCAACAGCGGCGAAAACTGCATCCTTGTCCTTCCTCTCAAGAACCCCACCACCAACAATGATACATGGGTTTTTGGCATTTGAGAGAGTCTTGGAGAATGGGTGACGACCCTCAGCAATGTCAATGAGTGTTTGAGGATCAGTACCAAGATGTTTGTGATCATAATTGAAATCAGTGACAGGCCCAATGTAGCCAACCTTGGCTTGTGTTGCTTTGACAGTCTTTCGTATTCTGGCATTAACCATAGCAGCTTCTACTCGTGGCTACAAATTCAACAGTGAAACCATAGAATATAAGAAAACATAACTGACACCAGAAGCAACACAATTTAACATGTTTTAATTATTTAGGGAAATTAAAAATTACATTTAATGGACAGATATATACCTGAGTACCAACCAACAGGAAAACATCTGCTTTCTCAAGACCAGCAATGCTGGTATTCATAATATACCCTGATCGCAAATCAGCATTAGTATCTACGCCAATTCCTTCACACCACACATTATCTGATCCCATCCTGTTAATGAGATCTTTTAGTGCCATCATTGATTCAGCATCGGAAAGTCGACCTGCTATTCCAACAATTTCTTCTGGTTTGATCTGGTGGGCAATTTCTGCAACCACAGCAAGGGCATCACGCCAGCTGACAGCCTTAAAGCGCCCATCAGGTCCACGAATCATGGGATCATTAAGCCTCTGCCTCTTCAAACCATCATAACAAAAGCGAGTCTTGTCTGAAATCCATTCTTCATTTATGTCCTGCATTGACAGGCAGCACAATCTTTCACGCAAACTGTGGACAGAAACGAAAACCCCCACCTCCCCACCAAATAAAAAACAGAGGTTCCGTCATTCAAAACAGCTCTAAGATTTCCCAGATAGCAACACATATTAAACAATTTGCCTGAACTATATGTTATAATCTCAACCCGGGAACTTGACCACAATGGGCTAACCTCACTGATTATTCAAAATTATAAAATGTAAGAACCTTAGAAGATACATGATATACATGCATATCTTATAACAACTCAGTCCTGGGATACCACGTGATTAATAGCCAATCACACTTGAATGGATTAGAAATCAAAGTAACATCAAAACAGTAGGTTCACTTAAAACATCCTCTCTTGGTTTCATCATCCAACAAAAAAAAGGTTTTATTCTCATAAACAGAGATCTACTCACGATGCTGGCAAATTAAAAGATTGTGATAGAGCAATAGAACAATGCCTATAACTAAATGCTTAAACTTACATGTATTCAGTCCGATGAAAAGACAAAATTTGTTTCCAGGCCTTATATAGGCTTCAGTGTGATGAAAAAACCACTCTAAACAAGAGAAAGATAACCCACATTGAGGGTTAAACTGTTTTTCTTACAACACAATGTATACAAGGTTTTAAGAAAATGACCTAGAAAGTCCAAGACTGAGTGTTTAAAATAACAGGGTCATTTTGGTCAAGCTGACCTATGCAGAGGTTTCTAACCTTCACATTACTAACTAGTGTAGAGGTTCGAGCTTCCTTTATATTACTTTTTGCTGGCCCATTCCCAGACTTGATTGACAGGATTTAAATTTAAATTTCTGTCATCCTTAAATAATTTGGTCTAGCGAAACAAATGAGCATTTTGTTATCCCTAGCCCCTACAGCTTGACTATGATCAACGGATAATTAATAATTAATCATTTTTTGTAATTCTTCTTCATCCGTATATAAATTCTTCCTACTGAGTTTACAGGTTGCCACCAAAGAGTGAGAAGTCATCACACCTAAACCATTGAAAGCAGCAATATCATAATGCAACAGTTTGCATGACTTCCTTGAGAGAAAAAAAGATCTTATAGACACAACTCATTGCAATGAAAATCCACATGATCTTTTACCAGAATCTAACCTCATTTAGACGAGGAACAATTCGCATGACTTCAGGTCCTCTGCTATCAATTCGAATATTAGATCCAACAGCATCCGTAACATCAATGGTCTCTGTTCCCTTTAACTCCCAATTCCGAGCTTTAAACGCAAAAGGTTTTGAGGTAAGAGCTCCAACAGGACAGATATCTATCACATTCCCAGAAAGTTCACTCGTCATAAGCTTTTCAACATATGTTCCAATCTCCTCTCCACTGCCACGACCTAACATGCCAAGATCCTGAACTCCTGCAACCTCTGTTGCAAACCTAACACATCTGTTGGGCCAAAGAGATACTCAATAATTTTACACATCTGCTTTGTAACAATTATAATGACCACTAATTCATTTGAAAAGCAGGATTAACAACTCGAACTAAGATTATTAATTCTCACAAGACCATTCTACAGCAACAAGAATTTCACTATCACTTAAATCATAGAAAAAATCCAACATTTTTTTTAAAAGAATACTAAGCTATAATTAATTTCATACTTAAAATACAAGAAAGTTTCTAAAATTTTGCAGATGACAATAATCAGATTAATGGTAGAAGTGCTACGCACAGCTAACCTTGTACACTGAATGCATCTGGTCATTACAGTCTTCACCAAAGGACCAAGATTTTTATCCACCACAGATCTCTTCACATCAGTGAAGCGACCACGATCAGAGCCAAATGCCATTGACTGATCCTGAAGGTCACATTCCCCACCCTGATCACAAATTGGGCAATCCAGTGGATGATTCATCAATAAAAACTCCATCACTCCTTCTCTAGCTTTCTTTGCCACAGGTGTGTTGGTCTTAATTTTCATCCCTTTGAACCAATATCTCATTAGATTACATCATAAACAATAATCAAATAAAAAGGACTTGTTAGAACCCCAAATAAAACCAAATTTATGCACGAAACAAGGGAGCAAGCGTGTGCACGCACCTAAAAAGTTGAAATTTAAGCTCTGACTAATTAATTTTTAGAATGAAACAAGAAATAAAAAATAAAAAAAAGATTGGGAAGAATAGCTAACCAGGAAGAGCAGGCATGGCACAAGAAGCAACAGGCTTGGGCGATTTCTCAACCTCAACGAGACACATACGGCAATTCCCAGCAATAGACAGCCGACTGTGATAGCAAAAGCGAGGTATGTCGACCCCGGCAATCTCACATGCCTGGAGAACAGTCATGCCCTTGGGGATTTTCACAGGGTACCCATCTACGAAAACTTCAAGAGCATCCTCAGGATTGGGGAAGTGGACCCTGGCTCCGGCAACCGGGGTCCGCGGAGGGAGATCGACGGGTGGTGGCTCCGGTTGAGCTTGTGCGGCCGCACCTTCCGGCTTCTGTAGCTCCGGTTTCGTAACAATGGTTCTGAGAAGGAAGTTTCTAGAATTCGGAGAATGCAGGATCCTAGAGGCGGGTCTCATGGTTTTGGAAGCTAACAAACCCAACCCCATTTTCAGTTTCGCCTTTTCTCTTCCTCAAAATAGTTTACCTTCTCCAGTGTCCGATTTGACCCTATTACTCAAGGATCTCTGTTCGTTTGAGTGCTTATCGGAAAAATAGTATTTTTCATTAGGGGAACTGGCCAACGGGGACGAGGTGATGCAAGTTGCAGACTGAAACCTCAGTCCTTTCTCCGAGGAGAAATGATCGATAGATGGACGGTCCGACCCTCCGAGATCGGATTCGAGTCTACTGTACCCGACCCGTACGGCTGTATTCTGGCAAGACGTTTTTTTTTCTTTTTTTTTTCCCCTTGCTTACCCCTTCCTTTTGGGTTGAACGAAGATGGTGTGTGTGTTTTGTTTTTTTTTTCGTACAGGTTGAACGAAGAATTGAAAACACGTTCCTCCATGTTCATATTAGATTCTGGCCCAAACAAATTTCTTTCATTTGACTTGGGGAAAGGCCTATTAACCCTGTACTTAACAACGCACGAAACCGTAAAAGGGTCAAATGTTCTTATCAAAAAGAAAGAGGGGATTACCAGCAGGAGTTGGCTCAAGTGGAAGGGACTTGGGCCGCTTAAGCAAGGGTCTCGAGTTCGAGTCCTTGTGGATCGTTCCAGAGAGAATCCGCATATGCGCGCCGATGCCTCGATCTGGCAAAGATAGCTCAGTAAGTAGGTCAAAAAAAAAAAAAAAAGAAAGATTTGATCTTAGACTTGGTCAAGTTGTTGGGAGCATAGTGGTGAAAACGTAGTTTTCACCTAAAAACGGAAGGGTAATGGAAAAACGTAAAATCGTAATACAAAACGTAGTTTTTACCTGCATATATATATAAAGAAATTCAAGAAAAGCAAAGCACCTATCATCATCCATACATATATTCATCCATGCAATATCAATCAAAATATCCAATATTGTCATCAAATACCATTTAAACAAAGGCAAACAACCATACGGTTCAAAATGCAAGTCTAAGAAGAATGGATTGGAAATGGGATAATTGATTTGGGGAAAAAGCAAAATAGGGCATCTGGCGTTTTGGACCGTTTTTTCCATAAAAGCGCCGTTTTTACGTTTTTGGGTAAAAACGAACCGTTTTTACCGATTTTACTCAGGATGCATTTTTTCCCACAACGAAACACGTTTTGCTCATATTAAATCGTAAAAGCGGCGTTTTTACGCTTTAAAGCGCGTTTTTGACTACCATGGTTGGGAGAGACATTCTAACTCTTTAGTGCCTAAGTAAACGCCTAAGAATAATAGACAGCTCGCCCTAGCAATATTGGTATCACCTAGGAAGAAGGGAGATTTCGCCTGCCCTTCGATCGTAGGTGAGCCCAACTTCTTTCCTAAAATTTTGTAATAGAAAAAAAAAATGTCTCGAAAGGAGATTATTTTTATAGGATAAAGAAAATCTCATTTATATACCATATGAAATTTTAAAACTCCAAAAGGTCTGTTAAAAAATTAAAAGAACACGATAAAAGAACACGAGGTGATTGAGAGGCATATGAGATTTTGAAATTTAAACGTTTTAATCAAAATGTCCCTCACATATTATTTCTCCCTCCTCATCCTCTCATCCTCTTCTCGACGCCCCCTCTCTCTGAAGCGTAGACGACGATGATGGTAAAGTGAAGGTGAAGGTAGAACAAAGTGAAAATGGTGGAAGATAAATGTCTCCTAGGTTAAGATGAAATTCGTGTTGTTGGAGGAAGCCAGGAGGCTAAAGAAGAAGAAGGTGAACAGTAAAAAAGAGACTGAGGAAAAAGAATGTGAACAGTAAAACGGGCTTCACAAAATTCGTAATGAGATTGACAAGTTTAGTAATGGTTTTGACAAAAAGAACTTGCTGATGAAAACATGGAAGTTAGGATTCACCAACATTTGTGTTATTTCACCAAAATTCATAATGAGATTGACAAATTTAGTAATGATTTTGACAAGAATTTTAATGGTTTTGACAAAATTGTTTGTTGATAAAAACATGCAAGTTAGGATTCACCAATATTTTAGCATTTCACCAAAATTTGTAAAGAGATTGACAAATTTAGTAATGGTTTTGACGAGAATTTTAATGGTTTTGATAAAAACGTTTGTTGATTACATGTAAGTTAGAATTCATCAACATTTGTGATATTTCACCAAAATTCATAATGAGATCGACAAGTTTAGTAATAGTTTTGACGAAAAACATTTGCTGATGAAAACATGTAAGTTAGCAAACTTTTTTGTCAAAACCATTATCAAACTTTTTAATCCCATTTTAAATTTTGGTGAAATGCCACAAATGTTGGTGAATTTCAACTCGCATGTTTTCATAAGCAAACTCTTTTGTCAAAACCTTTATAATTCTTGTCAAAATCATTATTAAACTTGTCAATTCCATTACAAATTTTGTGAAGCCCATTTTACTATTCGCCTTCTTCTTCCTCAGCCTCTTGACTTCTTCCAACAACCCCAATTTCACCTGAACCTGAGATACCTTTATTTTCCATTTTCACTTTACTCTACCCCTACCTTTACTCCACCATCATCGTCGCCTTCTCTTCACAGAGAGAGAGAGAGGACATCGGGAAGAGAAGAGGAAGAGAAGTGAGGAGAGAGAAAGAATATGTGAGGGGCATTTTAGTAAAAATATTTAAATTTCAAAATCTCATATTCCTCCCAATTACCTCTGTGTCCTTTTAATTTTTTAATGATGTGTTTGGGGTTTTTGAATTTCATATAATATTTAAATGAGATTTTCCCCATAGGATAATACATGTGTTTAGCTAAAAAAAATTAGTATATTATAGTAAAAAAAAAACATTTATTGGAGATATAATTATTGTAGTCCTGTTAAGATATTATTTTATCTTATATTAATATTTGATATATTTTCATGTTGAGATATCATATATCCTAAGTTGATATTTTTGATATTTCATATATCTTAGAAGTATATAATTAAATTTAATATTTGATTTGATTTATTTAGATTACTTTAGATTAGATTATAGGGTGAGTCTTTACTCTTTACCCATATAAAGGCTCTTATGGATCCTCTTTTTATTTAATATTAATTATTAAGGGTGCATAATATTCAGATTGTTTCCTCCCTACTCTAATAACAAATGTACTTTTTCCAATTCATTGTGAATTAAATTGAAATGTACGGGTAGGTTGGTTAATATATCAAATAATTCAATGTCCACGTCAAAAAATTTCTACAATCGACGTTAAATTGATTTGAGTTATCTAAACACCCTGTGAATCATGCATGGAAACTGTCCTTTTGTGCTTTCGTAATGAAAATTTCATGAACATATATCAATAAACAATGAATTTTTTAGGTTAATATAATGTTTGGTCTTTATAATTTGTTGTCATTTTGATTTTAGTTTTTGTAGTTTAAAACTATAGGTTGTGGTTCTTATAGTTTCTCTCCATTAAAATTGTTAGTCTCTATAATTTAAAAATGACTTGGACACCGCATATATACCAAAAAAAAAAAAGGACTTAAACAGGAATTAACGGTGTTAAATATGTACTAACACTGTCAAAGATGCTGATTTGGCTTATGATTAGCAAGCTGCTGACATGCATGACAAAATAATTATAAACTTATAATTTTAAATTTTAAATAATAAAAACAACTTCTCCCTCTCCCCCTACCCCACTCAGACTTGTGTTCCTTAAGCCTTCATACCCTTTGAGCTCATCGGCTCGTTCTTTCATGGAACCCTAATAAACTTTGAGACCTTGCTGAAGAAACGAACTGAGACTCTTCTGGCTGCAAGAGACAAGCTTGGAATTATTAGCTTCGGGTAGCTTGCATTGTTATGATATGAGCGTAGTCCATTAGGTTGTTGAAGAGGTTGATGATGGGGTCGACAATGTAAGAACCGGTTGAACCCAAGAGGGGAGGTGAATTGGGTGAATGATAAAAACTTTGGAACTTTGAAAATCTTTTTACAACTCAGTAAAACCAGTTTGTATGACAGTAAAGAGTTATAAAGCGATAGACAATCATTCAAACATATATGCTGGAAATATAGGAGATTAAGGAAGAAAATATGCAAACTGAGATTTATACTGGTTCGGCCCAATCATTGACCTACGTTCAGTCTCCAAGCTCCACTTGAGATTTTCAATCCACTTTCCTCTTGTTTAATCCGGACACAAAAGAAGCCTATACAATCCCACAAGTTCACCTAGGCACTTGTGAAGTCAAATCTCTCACCGAGATACTCCCCCTTACACACCGTAAGGTTATAATCTGTTTCTCACTCAAGATTACCCAATCTTGAGTAACTCTCAGATAAAACGATTACAATAAATCTTCTCTCTCAAAGTGAATGAATAAACACTGAAATACAATACGAATCATTTCACTCTCTATGATGAACTATATAAACATTGAGAACAAAGTGTGTATGAGATGAATGTTGGAATCAGAATAATGACATTTTGACAATGCAATCACTTGTCATCGTTTTTCTCCATCTTGAATGTGTCTCTACTTATAAATGAAGATCATTAGAATGTTGAGGATATGACTGTTGTGAATAGTAGCCGTTAGAGATCAGTTGGAACTAGTCGTTAGAGCTTCGTTTTCTGAACCAGTAATAAATGCTATGACATCAGCATTTACTTTATCATTGATCTTCAGTTTAACAATCTTTGATCATCTGAAACTCACTAGGAAATTGATCAAACATGGTTAGAAATAGTAATGAGTGATGATAAGAAGTATCTAGATCATACATGAAGATTTCACAAATTCGAGTAAGCTAATTTCAAAACAAAGCGCTGAAAACTGGAGTTTGTAACTATTCACTCAAGTGCAAACTCGAGTTTTGTTCTTTCTCAGGTAAACGTCGCAATTGAGCTTTGAAGAACATTTTGAAATAGGAGCAAACTCGAGTTTGACACTATTCATACTGAAAATGAGTTTAAGTCCACAAAGTTCAAACTGGAGTTTCTAAATATAAACTCGAGTTTTCTTAAGTTCAAAAAGATATGAAGCTCTCGACTTGTGACAAAATCAAGTTTTCATTAAAGAGTAAAATCTTTGAAAACTCTCGGTCTAACACAAACTCAAGTTTGGCATATCAAACTCAAGTTTAGTTAAGTTCAAAAACATTGCAAAACTCTCGGTCTGACAGAAACTCGAGTTTACCAATTCTAACTCGAGTTTGGCTAAGTTTAAATAACTTGAACACTTCCAAATTAAGTGAAACACTTGATGAGTCTAGATTCATATGGAATTGGTTTCACTTCATATGGAATTGGTTTCACTTCTTGAAAGTTTGAATTGACTTCAATTTTGTAATGCTTGCTTCGAAAATTTCGCTTCCATGGTTTTTTTTATGAGCTGGTTGTCTTGGAATTCTAAAATCTTGAGGACAAGAAAAGATTTAAGTGTGAGAGAGTTTGATAAGTAGATATTTTATAATTAAATAAGGATAGATTCTGGGATATATTGGATTGAATTTATTGATATTTTGTACTTATTTAATTATCTTTATGTACTTATCTATCTTTTAATTAAATATAGGATAAAAAGATATTATAACAGAAAATCTATTGATATCCTACTTATTTGTGCAAGAGATATTATGTGATCTAAGAAGGAAAAAAAATATATATGTATTAAGCGAAATAAATATATATATTGATATCTATCTATTAATATATATATATATATATATATATATATATACACACACACATTGTGCAGAAGATAAAGAGGTGGAGATATTCGTTTGGTGGGCCCACACAATGAATAAAGAATCAAAAGGATATTAATATATCCTTTATACAAAATAAAAGGATAGAGACGTACGTGTTGGACCAGGGAAACAAAAAGAAATAGCCCAAGCAACCTAAAGTAATATATATTGGGGCAAGACGCAGGAGAAAAAGGGACGCTGCGAAGAAAGGACGAACGAATAAAAAGATGCAAAGAACGCAGACGGAGATCAGTCGAGACGCATCAGAAAGAAAACACGGACGAGAGCAACGCAAAGCACGGACGACGGGCAGAGTAGTTGTGACTTTTCATCTTTTAATTTTTTAACCTAGCCATGTTTGGCTAATTTCCTTTAGTAGTTAGGGCGAGGATGAACCCTATGTTAATTTGAGTATTTATTTGAAATTCTCTATTGAATGTTATTTACCATATTGAATGAGTTATATTTACTTAAAGCCTTCTAAAAGACTGATCCCCTTTTAGATTGCCCATAGGTTAGTGCATGACAATAGAGATGTTGGTGCACTTAACCGAACCTTTAATTCATCATAAAATTGCATGACCTAGACATAGGCTTACAAATTTATGTGATCTTATAATTCCGGTTTACATAATCTTTCTAAATAATACTGAGACATTAGGTTATTTTTAAAGATAACGACTAAGGTAGCATCAAGACATTGGGACTTAGTTAAATATTAGAGAATTGATCGTCAGTTTTGGGAATAACAGTCAATTAGGAATTTAATTCGAATACTTAGAGGAACATAGGGAATTCTATGCCCTAGCTGCGTTTTTCTCTATAAATCATCTTTTCTAAAACATTCTTGAAATTCTTGAGATTCTTGATTCTTAAATTTTTATTTAATTATTCAAAACCTTTTTTTTAGCTACAATTCACCCCTATTACTCTATTTCATCCAACTAAAGCTTAAATAACTAATTAGTGGCTGTAATACTATTCCTCGTGGGACGATATCTTTCTCACACACTTTATTACTTGTAACGATCGGTGCACTTGCCGAAGTCGCAACAAGTTTTTGGCGCCGTTGCCGGGGAATAGAAATATTTCAACACTAAGTAGTTATTAAAACTCTAGATTGGATTTCTTTTTCCTTTGTTATCTAACTCTGTTTATGCGAGGTACCATAGACAGAAATTCGCTGCAGTTTGATCCTGAAATTGAAAAGACAGCAAGGAGAAACCGGAAACTTGCTCAACAGAGTAAAGGAAAGGCTAGTAACTCTAGTATTGGGACTGAACCGGTTATAATGGCAGAAAATGGTGAAGATCCTCTTCGCCTTCTTCCTCCAAGAAAGACCATGGGCGATTATATGACGCTTAATCCTGCCAGGGCAGCAACTAGTATTGTCAATCCATTTGTAAATGCAAATAATTTTGAAATCAAGCCATCCCTCATAGGCTTGGTTCAACAACGCTCTTTTAGTGGGAGTGATTTAGAGGATCCTAATCAGCATATTGAGACTTTTCTGCAGATTTGTGATACCATCAAGATGAATGGGGTTTCTGAAGGGGCTATTCGTGTGAGACTGTTTCCTTTCTCTTTGACGGGGAAAGCAGGAGCTTGGCCGTTCTTGTCCTAATGGAAGTCTCTCCACTTGGGACATTATTACCACAAAGTTCCTTGAGAAATTTTTCCCTCCTTCTAAGTATACAAAGCTGTTGTCAGACATCCGTTGCTTTACTCAAGGCAATGGGGAATCATATTGCCAAGCTTGGGAAAGATTCAAGGAGTTGCTTAGGAAGTGCCCACAACATGAGCTGCAAGACTATGATCAGTGAGAATATTCCTCAATGGGATGCTTCCGTCCTCTAGGATGATGATTAATCTTTGCGGCGGGTGGTACGTTAAAAATAAAACTCCGGAGGAATCATTGGAGTTGTTTGAAGATATGGGGTCCTTAGAGAATGAAACTGTTACTCCACAACCAAAGAGGGAGTTCTTCAACTAGACTCTTACAATACAATGTTGGCCCACAATGAGAACATTGCCCAACAAAACAAGGTGATCCAACAAAGCAGTTAGCTTCCATCACTAAACAGACTTGCCTCTTCTCGGTGTCATCTAATTCTTCTCAGCCTCCTTTGCTTTGTGATTTTTGCAAAGGGGAACACGCTAATGGAGATTGTGCAGCATTCATTAATGGAGAAACAGCTGAGGTTAACTACATGGGTAATCCTCCCGAAATCGCTTTAATCCATATAGCAACACATACAATCCTGGCCGAAAGCTCACCCAAACTTTTCCTACAAACCCCAAGCGGCACCTCGGCGGTTCCACGACACCACCACTACCGATCCGGAAAAGGCTTTGACACGGTTGACTCGTACCACTACCGAATACATACGGGGATCGAAGCTTTCGAAATGAAACAAAGTCTGCTCTCAAGAATCGGGGGCTTCGATCCGAATTTGGAGAATCGATTGGTCAATTATCAAAGCAAATAGCGAGAGAGAAGCCAAGGGTCCTTCCCTAGTGATACGAGAGGTCAATCCAAAGGAGCATTGTAAGGCCATAACTACAAGGAGTGGTATAGTGGTGCGGCTGGTTGAGAAATCTATTCCGATGAAGGACAAGTCTGAGAAAGGGGAGGAAGAGGTCGAGCAATGTAATGTGCAGCAGGTTCCAAAGGAGATAGTTACAAAGAAGTCTCCCACTCCTTCTTATGCAAAACCTCCTTATCCCCAAAGGTTGAAGCAACAGATTCAGAAGCAACAGTATGCCAAGTTCTTGGATATTTTTAAGAAATTGCAATTAACATTCCTTTTGCAGAAGCTCTTGAAAATATGCCTAATTATGCAAAGTTCATGAAAGATTTGCTTTCCAAGAAGCATAAGTTGCAAGAGGGAGAAACAGTGGCATTGACTCAGCAGTGTAGTGCCATCATTCAAACTAAGTTGCCACCAAAGCTTAAGGATCCGGGCAACTTTAGCATTCCTTGTGCAATAGGGAATGTCAATATGGGCAGAGCACTTTGTGACTTGGGAGCTAGTATAAATTTAATGCCCTTATACGTGGCAAAAGCTCTCGGCATTAAAGAGATGAAGCCTACTATGATGTCATTACGGTTGGCGGATAGATCCATTAAGAAGCCGAAGGTGTCATTGAGGATGTCTTGGTGAAAGTGGACAAATTCATCTTCCGGTGGATTTTGTGGTTCTTAACATGGAGGAAGATGCTGAACTTCCTTTGCTTTTGGGAAGACCCTTCTTGGCTACTGCGAAAGCGGTAATTGATGTAGTCTCTTGGAAAAATGGAATTCCAAATGAATGACGAGAAAATCACTTACAATGTGTTTCATCCATGAAATACCCAGTTGATAATAGTGATTGTTTGAAATTGATGTAGTTGACGAAGCCATTCAGGAGGGTCTTTTTCAAGAAGATTCGAGATGAGTCCTTAGAGGATGATATTGCTCGGTTATTGCGAGGTGGAAGAAGAGGTTTGTGCGAGATGAAAATTCTAATTTACGGTAGAGAAGCTGCAAAAGAAGGATTATGATGCACCACCCGTTGCTCCTAAGGTAGAACTAAAGGAGCTCCCTTCTAATCAAGTATGCTTTTCTAGGAAAGGATGACACTTATCCCGTTATTGTTAGCGCCGAGTTGTCACCTACCGACGAAGAGAAGTTGCTGAAAGTTTTGACTACCCACAAGCCTGCAATAGGGTGGTCTATATCGATTTGAAAGGGATTAGTCCCTCATTCTGCACTCATAAAATTCTAATGGAGAACGATGTGAAACCAAGAAGGCAGCCCAGAGGAGACTTAACCCGACTATGAAGGAAGTGGTGAGAAAGGAGGTGATGAAACTGTTAGATGCAGGTATGATTTATCCTATCTCTGATTCAAAGTGGGTTAGTCTAGTACATGTAGTACCGAAGAAGGGTGGAATCACTGTAGTGCAGAATGAGAACAATGAATTGATACCCACTAGAACTGTCACGGGCTGGAGAATGTGTGTGGATTATAGAAGATTGAACGATGCCACTCGTAAGGACTTCTTTCCTTTACCATTCATGGACCAAATGCTTGAAAGGCTTGCGAGTCACTCTTATTATCGCTTCTTAGACGGCTATTCGGTTACAATCAAATAGCAGTGGATCCAAAGGATCAAGAGAAAACAGCTTTCACTTGCCCCTTTGGTATTTTTGCTTATAGACGGATGCCCTTCGGTCTTTGCAATGCCCCGCCTACTTTTCGAGGTGCATGTTGTCTATCTTCTCGACATGACTGAGAGATTTATTGAGGTATTTATGGATGATTTCTCTGTTTTTGGCACTTCGTATGATACTTGCTTGGCTAATTTGTCTCGTGTACTCCAAAGATGTCAAGAGAGTAATTTGGTGCTTAATTGGGAAAAATGCCACTTTATGGTGAAAGATGGGATAGTCTTGGGTCATAGAATATCTGATAAAGGGATAGAAGTGGATAGAGCCAAGATTATAATCATCAAAGACTTGCCCCCTCCCACCAATGTACGTAGTGTTCGCAGCTTTCTTGGTCATGCGTGTTTTTACCGAAGGTTTATCAAGGATTTTTCCAAGATAGCCAAACCACTTAGTCGGTTGTTGGTCTGCAAGATGATTCAGAAATGGAGATTCATGATGAATTTCCATATGAGTATGTCTTAGCAATTTTCTGTATTCCTTGGTTTGCTGATTTTGCTAATTATAAGGCCATTGGGATGATACCAGAGGGACTAACTTGGCAGCAGAGGAAGAAGTTCATGCATGATGTTCAATGCAGTATATCCGGATGAGCCCTTCTTATTTTTCAGTGTGCGAGATGGAATGCTCCGTGGCCGTATCCCGAGGAGGAAACTCATAAGATCCTCTCGCATTGTCATGGTTCGATTATGGTGGACATTTCGCTGGAGAACGCACAGCTGCTAAGGTACTACAAAGCGGTTTTTATTGGCCTACATTGTACAAGGATGCTAGGAAGTATGTTGAGCAATGTGATCGTTGCCAGAGAACAGGGAATATCTCTAGGAGACATGAGATGCCACTCAACAACATTCTTGTTATTGAGATTTTTGATGTGTGGGGATTGATTTTATGGGGCCATTCCCAAGCTCTTTTAACAACAAGTACATTCTTGTAGCTGTGGACTATGTTTCAAAGTGGGTAGAGGCAATTGCTCTTCCCACTAATGAAGCTAAGGTGGTGATATCCTTTTTCAAAAAGAATATATTTAGCAGGTTCGGGGTACCGAGGGCCATTATCGCGACGGAGGCACTCATTTTTGTAACCGACAGTTTCAATCATTGCTTAGCAAATATGGTGTCACTCATCGTGTCACTACTCCATATCACCCACAAACTAGTGGGCAAGTGGAGATTTCTAACAGGAATTGAAGCAAATTCGGAAAAGACTGTTGGGAAGTCAAGGAAGGATTGGTCCCAGAAGCTTGATGATGCTTTGTGGGCATACCGAACGGCATTCAAGACTCCTATCGGCATGTCACCGTTTCAGTTGTTATATGGTAAATCTTGCCACCTCCCGGTGGAGCTTGAACATAAGGCGCTTTGGGCAACTAAGCCGCTGAACTTTGATGTTAAATCTGGCGATGAAAAAGGCTACTTCGATTGAATGAGCTTGATGAATTCAGAATTTTTGCATATGAGAGTGCTAGCCTCTACAAGGAGAGAACCAAGAGATGGCATGACAAGAGGATTCTTCCAAAAGAGTTTCATCCGGACAGCAGTATTACTTTATAACTCTCGTTTAAAACTTTTTCCAGGGAAATTGAAGTCTAGGTGGTCAGGACCGTTTATAGTGAAAGAGGTTACACCTTTTGGTGCAATTGTCATTGCACCAATAGGTTCAGATGACGCTTTTAAGGTAAATGGGCGAGATTGAAGCCTTACCATGGTGGAGACATTGACAGAGGAAGAACCTCCGTGGCACTAGAAGCCGAGAATTAAGATGATATCCGTCGAGCTCGGGACGTTAAACAAGCGCTGATTGGGAGGCAACCCAATAAGTTTTCTTTTTCATTTTTAGTTAGTTTTAGTAGTTATTCTAGGATAGGAAGGTTGTGAAAAGTATGGAGCAAACTATAAGCTCCATAAAAAAAAAAAAAAACTTTCAAACAGAAAGTTGGCGCCCAGGGTGCCAAAGTTGGCGCCCAAGGCGCCAACTCTCTGAGCAAGGAAGGGCATGGAGCAAAAAAAAAAAATTAGGGTTAAAAAAAAAAAACCCCCCTTCGTCTTCTTCAGTCTCTCTCTCTCTCCCCTCACCGCTCCCTTCGTCTTCTTCCTCCTCTCTCCCTCTTCCCCCATCTTCCCCCACCCCCACCGTCGACTCCCAGTCTCTCCCTCTTCCCTAACCACCGCCTGCGTCTCTCCCTTTTCCTTCTCCCCTCACCGTCTCCGTCCCTCCCTCTTCCATCTTCCCCCATCTTCCCCCACCCCCCTTCGTCGGACCGCCCCTCCCCCTTCATCGTCCCCCTTTCTTCCTTTCTTTCTTTCCCACCGCCGTCCACCACCATCCACCACCCCCTTCCCACCGCCGCACCCCCCTCATCCACCCTTTCCACCGTCCTCCCTCTTCCCCCATCTTCCCCCACCCCCTCCGTCGACCCCCCCTTCTATTTTTTTTTTATTTTCTTTTTCTTTTTCTTTTAATTATTATTTCAGGTCCAAAGGCACAATGAGCAAGGGGAAGGACAAAGACAAGGCTATTCAACCATATGCCCCTCCGGTTCTTTGGTTCAAAAAGAGCTCAAGCTTCTTCCTCTTCTCACACCACTTCTAGAGGTTCCAAGTTTCTATCACAAGCAAGTAGGGAGCGGTACCGGTCCTGGTTTCTTCCCAAGAGCTTTGTCCCTGAGAGGGTGATTGATCCATTCCTGCCTAGTATACCACCAATAGAAGAAATCATCCGGCGCCGCCAATGGAAGACATTGGTAACTTTCCCTACTGATAGCTCTAGTACACTCGCCGAGAATTTTTGCAAATGCCGATGTTGCACGAGATAGGGATACTCGTATATCTTGGGTTAGGGGTATATCTGTTCCATTTGATGCCGCCACTATTGAGAGTTTTCTGGTACTAGTTATGATCCAGCAGCCCTTGTGCTTTCCAAGATCATATGAAATTGGTGTGATAGGCACAAATTACCTGGCATCCCTGAAAAATTGGTCAGGACTGATCTTACTGCGGAGGCCCGTCCCTGGTTTTACTTCATCAATAGCAACATCCTTCCATCTACTAACCATGGTGATGTCAACTTGGAGCGGGCTGTGCTCATTTATGAAATCTGGGCAATCGAAATATCGATATAGCTTCGATCCTTTCCGATAGAATTACCCAAACAATCACCTCGGGAAGGAAGGAGAGCAAATTGGGACATTGCTCACTTATCATGCAACTTTGTCTACGGGCAGTGTCACAATTCCAAATAATGAAGCTATGGATGTTCGGTTGGCTTCCCGATTCAAATGGTCCACCATCGATAGCTGGACCTCCGATGCCTCCAGCATGCCAGATGCGAACCCCGATACGCACACACGCCCCCACCCATCCCGGCCCATCCACTACTCAGGGAACCTACGGGTGTCGGTGACGAGACCTCGGTGATCCCACTACTCTTAGGCAACTAAAACGCCAAGTGCGTTATCCGACCGGATGGTCGAGGCCCTATGCATCAAGCAGAATATTGACCCCACTAGTTGTCAACCAGCTGAGGACGACAACGATCCCGACGATGCGGTCACACAAGAGGACGCCGATGACCACTCCGATGACTTTTGACAGGAACACTCCACATCAGAGTTAGAGACCTAAACCAGGGGAGTACTAGTTTCTTTCCTTCTTTATATTTTTGCAACATTGAGGACAATGTGAGATTTAAGTGTGGGGGTGAGGGTATCCTTGATTTTAACTTGCTTTGCATTTTAACTTGCTTTGCCATCAATTTTGCTTAAAAAAAGAAAGAAAAAAAAAACTCATGGAAGTGAGAATAGTATATGTGAGCATTATTACACTTGGTTTAATTCAAACATGAAAAGGAGTGAATTTGACCAGGAATTGATTCTATGTTCTTTGAATGTTAGTAAAGAGATAAAGGTTTGGTTTGGATACTTTACTTTAGGATGTCAAAGAACCTGTGAGGAATTTGAGCCTATATTTTTTTCTTATCTCTGTCTAAAAGGAGTACACCTATTGTGATTTCATCTCTAGAACTTGTCTTGAATCTCTTTTGAAATTTGGAATCCTTTCGCATGCACAAAGATGATTTAGGCATTCATTTCATAGCTAGTTTGGCCAAATATCCATCCTTATCACATGAAAACCATTTGTTTACCCCATTTGAGCCTCTAAAACAACAAGTTTGCTTACAAAAACAAAAAAAAAAACAAAAAAAAAAATTGCATAGAATAGATAGCCCTTTGTTTGAGATATGCAATTTTTATATCTTTTTCTTCCCATTCAATGTTATTACTTTAGTAAGTGCCAAGTGATCCAAATTAAAAGAATGAAGGAGTTAGAAAGTCAGCACTAAAAAAAAAAAAAAAAAAAATTGTTGAGATGAAAATAATAAAGATTACATATGGTGTTAGTAAGTTTGTTTTCTCTTGGTGAGTATTCCTTCATTCTTCTTCATGAATTTCATTAAATTACTTGGCACTAATTAAAGTATTTTTCCAGACCATTTGATCAATTTCATTTCATTATCCTACCTTGATCATTACAACCTTGAGAAAGTCCTTTTGATTTGAGTGTGCAATTGGATAATGTATAAAGTGGAGATTGAGATGATAAACAAGCTTATGGTAGACGAGTTGCAATAGGTGGAATTGAGTGAAACACAAGCCCTAGAATATCTTGAGAAATGAGTGTAAACACTTGACTTGTGAGGGACATTCTCTTGTGATTTATCTTTGCCAAATTAACTGTCTTGCTACTTGCATTCTTGGAATGTGGAGAAAATTGTTGGAAAAAAATTGTTTCTTGAAAGTTTGAATTGACTTCAATTTTGTAATGCTTGCTTCGAAAATTTCGCTTCCATGGTTTTTATGAGCTGGTTGTCTTGGAATTCTAAAATCTTGAGGACAAGAAAAGATTTAAGTGTGAGAGAGTTTGATAAGTAGATATTTTATAATTAAATAAGGATAGATTCTGGGATATATTGGATTGAATTTATTGATATTTTGTACTTATTTAATTATCTTTATGTACTTATCTATCTTTTAATTAAATATAGGATAAAAGATATTATAACAGAAAATCTATTGATATCCTACTTATTTGTGCAAGAGATATTATGTGATCTAAGAAGGAAAAAAATATATATATGTATTAAGCGAAATAAATATATATATTGATATCTATCTATTAATATATATATATATATATATATATATATATATATATATATATATATATATATATATATATATATATATATATACATTGTGCAGAAGATAAAGAGGTGGAGATATTCGTTTGGTGGGCCCACACAATGAATAAAGAATCAAAAGGATATTAATATATCCTTTATACAAAATAAAAGGATAGAGACGTACGTGTTGGACCAGGGAAACAAAAAGAAATAGCCCAAGCAACCTAAAGTAATATATATTGGGGGCAAGACGCAGGAGAAAAAGGGACGCTGCGAAGAAAGGACGAACGAATAAAAAGATGCAAAGAACGCAGACGGAGATCAGTCGAGACGCATCAGAAAGAAAACACGGACGAGAGCAACGCAAAGCACGGACGACGGGCAGAGTAGTTGTGACTTTTCATCTTTTAATTTTTTTAACCTAGCCATGTTTGGCTAATTTCCTTTTAGTAGTTAGGGCGAGGATGAACCCTATGTTAATTTGAGTATTTATTTGAAATTCTCTATTGAATGTTATTTACCATATTGAATGAGTTATATTTACTTAAAGCCTTCTAAAAAGACCGATCCCCTTTTAGGTTGCCCATAGGTTAGTGCATGACAATAGAGATGTTGGTGCACTTAACTTGTAACCTTTAATTCATCATAAAATTGCATGACCTAGACATAGGCTTACAAATTTATGTGATCTTATAATTCGGTTTACATAATCTTTCTAAATAATACTTGAGACATTAGGTTATTTTTAAAGATAACGACTAAGGTAGCATCAAGACATTGGGACTTAGTTAAATATTAGAGAATTGATCGTCGCTATGGGAATAACAGTCAATTAGGAATTTAATTCGAATACTTAGAGGAACATAGGGAATTCTATGCCCTAGCTGCGTTTTCTCTATAAATCATCTTTTCTAAAACATTCTTGAAATTCTTGAGATTCTTGATTCTTAAATTTTTATTTAATTATTCAAAACCTTTTTAGCTACAATTCACCCTATTACTCTATTTCATCCAACTAAAGCTTAAATAACTAATTAGTGGCTGTAATACTATTCCTCGTGGGACGATATCTTTCTCACACACTTTATTACTTGTAATGATCGATGCACTTGCCGAAGTCGCAACAGCAGGAAAGCAACCTTCACATTACTTCTAAGGTTGCTAAAACCGATAATGCGTTGTCTTGTTTAGAGAATTGAAGTTGCAGAAGAAACCACGAGAGAACAAATCAACATAAGTCAAACTCAACGTTTGTTTATAGTGTTTATTATTGTGATGAGCATCTAAACCGGATTCACTCGGATTTGACATCTCTCCTATACCTTTTACTCTCCTTTTTCCTCCTTTTTTAATTTTTACTGTTAGATTAAGATCTGGTTTAAATTTAATATATTATAAAAATATTATTATAATTTTACCTTACAAATTTACTGTTAGATTAAGATCTCAACGGTTTAGATTTGAACTGTTGGGATTTTAATCCAATGGTGAAAAAGGAGAGTAAGGGGTATAGAAGAGAAGCCAAGTTCGAGTCACTCAATGCGTCAACCTGGTTACCACTGCATGTAAAGGCTTAATTATACTCATGAACAAAATGGGAGCTGTTAATTAAAGCACGTTTTTATAAGTTGCGGTCAACTTGGATTACTATGATTCATGTAGTGTTGTTTTCATTGAGAAAATTAATCATTAGAATTATTGTTGGTTTAAATTCCTGAAAATAACACGTTCGCTCATGTGACGACGTGTCATTCATTCGATAATAATATTAGGCAATTTGACCAAAGTTTACCATAATAAAAGGGTAATCAAAATTAGGGATTGTGATTTAAGCTAACCACAAGTCTAATGATTAAAAACTATATTTTCCCCAGGGTTTGGAATCATGTGTTAGCCACATTTTGATTAATACTATCTCCGGTTATAAATGTATGACATAGTTTGTAATGTAATTTGTACTTCAAACCATGTTTTATATTTAGAAGCGAATGAGTATTTGGTGGGAAAACTATACCGTTGGTTTGTCAACAAGGTTGACCAGTCATATATGATTGGGAAAATCCATACAGGGGCCCAATTAATGCCCAAAATTTTAAAAAAGACCCCAACAACTTTCACATACCAAAAAAGGCCCTAGGGATTTTTCATTAAAACGTTAGTTGTTAATCTGACTGATTTAGTTGTTAACCGGGGCTGATATTGTTGTTAAAGTGACTGATTTAGTTGTTAAAATATTGTTGTTAATGCGACTGATTTAGTTGTTAACGGGTATTGATTTTGTTGTTAATATGGCTGTTTTAGTTGTTAACGTTTATATCAGAAAATGCCCTAAGACCTTTTTTTGTATGTGAAAGTTGTTGGGGCCTTTTTTAAAATTTTGGAGTACAAGTAAAAAAGTTACAGCAAAAAAAATATTGAACTTACTACAAGTAAAAAAGCAATACAATCCAGGTAAGTCCAATAAATATAACAGAAAACTAAAAACATTTTTTTCTAAAAGGAAATTTTATTTAAAGAAAAAAGAAAGAAAGAGAAGATACTCAAGTCTTTGACATAAGCTCTAGTTTGTAGTGAACATGCAAACTTGATTTTATATTAAAGTATGTTCCTACCCTTTTTATTTTGGGGTTAGCCTATCACTATTGAATTTGGTCGGCTCAAACCAGATCAACGGGCCAAACTGCCCTGAACACTCATAAACTAACTGTTCAACGAGACACAAATTAAAGGCACATGCCTACAAGGATAATTCAAGAGCCATCCAACTTTTGTTCCGTGCTTCTCTTGTTTTTGAGTTCAATTGTCAAAGGGGTTGGATATTCACCAAAGGGAGGAGATTCAATCCTAGAGTTCAAAACGTTGGAGGAGACATCCTAACTCCTTGGTGCCTAGATAAACGTCTAATGGTAATAGATGGCTCGCCCTATCTAACATTGATATCACCTAGAAGGAATGGAGACTTCGCTTTGCCTTTAGATCTTGAGTGAGCCCAACCCCATATTCACCAAGTGTATGTTTTGTTTATTAAAAAGAACAACCGCTTGATATCCGAAACATTAATTGTGTTTAGTGACATTTGATTTTAGTGGATGGATGACCTTTGATTTCCACTATTTACGATTTCGTGCTATTTTTAATTTGTTTTATAACCTTGAAAATCTATATATTTATATACCATGCATCAACTTGGTGATTCTCCACAATAATATAATAATAATTACTCTAAACATAGGAAATCCTTTTCTCCACAAATTTATAATGCACAAGCACCACATAATATAATAATAATTACTCTATTTTTAAAATAGTTAAATTTATGTGGTGGATTGGTGCATAATTCTCCATATCCAAAACAAATCAGTTTCAATTACATTATTGGAACTAAAAAAAGTAGTAAACGCATTAAGGGCCCTTTTGGATGGACTTTTTTCATAAAAAAAGCACTTTTTTAATTCAAAAAAAAATTAATTTATGTGTTTAGATGATATTTTTTTAAAAAAGTAAAAGTCACAAAAAAAAGTTAAAATGCTGCTTTTTTTAAAAGCTCTAATTTTGAGCTTAAAAAAAAAGCACTACATGGGGCCCCAAAAAAAACACTTTTTTTTAAGTCAATCCAAACGGGCCCTAAGTGTCTAAAAAAAATTTCAATTTTACTTATATTAAATAAGGCTTTAAAGAAAAAAGGAAAATATGCTGAGTGATATTTAAATATTAATTACATAAGAAATATTAATTATTCTCAAAATGACATGTATTATAAACTAAACTATGCTCACAGAAAATGATGGATATTTTGATCTAAAGTGAATGGAGGAGCACACAGCATCAGCAGTCACGAACTGACAAGTCCCAAGTCGGTAGTGATGCGGACCTAAATTGCATCATCACTCTCATTGATGAGGGGCTCCTCATCCGCTCAAATGGTGACGTTTCCAACTCGTATACCGTCTCTGATTTAAAATATAAGTAAATATCATTTCTTTCTGACAAAAAATACGGACCCTGACAAAAAATCGACACTTATTCGTCTTTTTTATGGAACTAAAAATGACCTTTTGAAAATTTGTGAGGGATCAAAATATCCACCAATCGACCTTTATTCGTGCTTTTTATGGACTAAAAATGACATTTTTTTTGTCAATGACCAAAATGAGGTCCGTGTTTTTTGTCTGAGACCAGAAAGAGTATTTACTCTTAAAATAATTTAATTTAAGTTAAATTTACGAGGGGGTGATTTTTTATATAAGATTCATTTTATTTGTGTCTTGTTATTTAATTTTTTTTTAATTTCACCCTAATTAATTATATATATCTCTTATTTATTCTTCTTACTCATTATCTCTCCCACCTACCATCTTTATAAATAGGAATTTTTTAGAAAAGCAAGTTATGTATATTTTTTATTGTCTTTTAACCTAATTTAAGTAATTTTTAAATTGTGTAATTTAGTTATCTAATCCTTATATCGTTATATCTTGAACCGGAGGAGCGAGGTAGAACTTGCATCTTTTTTTAAATACTTCCCATTTAAAGACCATGTACTGGTAAAATAAAGGGGTGGAAATATGCCATTTATGGAGCAGTCTAATGTAGACTCAATTTATCCTTGGAAGCGCAAGCGGATTGATCAACTTGATACTTTAATTTAATTTATCTAATCAGAAAGTAGATGCTTTTCTAGAACGAATTTAAAAATGTATACACTAAAACAGACAACTTTTCGAAAAGGTAAATGCCTCGCTCTAAACCAATTAAATAGAGTTTTATTTTTAATATCCTGCGTATTTATTAGGTCAAGTAATTAACATATATTTATTCCAAATATTCATTGACACGTGGATTTAATTATATCATGCTGGATGTCGAAGTGGACCATTTGAGGGGGAACAAGGAAATAGTATGATAAGTTTCTTTCATTCTTCAAGCGATATTGATTCTTTCAATTATTGCAGAGCTTATGAGAACTATAGTACATAAATGGGTATATTTTAAATTTTAATATAGTGGTCAGGACTCGTGTTTGCTGGAGATAAATGAGAACTATTGTGTTTGCTAGAGATAGGTGGACGTGGAAAAGTGAGATGCTAAGAGAGGAAGAAGATGGATGTATGCTTAGAACATGTCCAGTTACACAAACTAACGGATGTTTGGGTTTATTAACGGCAATGAGATTTTTGCTCCAATTTCTTAATCACATGGGTGTTTTTATTCCTAAAAAAAGCATATGGTGCTAGGCGCTCCTGATGTAATACCCTAAAATCTGACTTAGGGTAAATATCATAAATTAGTAGATTATATTTTCTAAAGGAAAATACTATGGGAATTAAAGGGAATTAAGTGCCAAAATTACCAAAATGCCCCTGTGGGCATAAGTGGCCTAGAAAATATTATGAAAAATCCTAGGAGGCAGAAAAATAATTATTAAAATTAGGAGAGTATATTGTCTCTAATTTTAGTAATTTAATAAAATATCACCTTGGAAAAATTATAAGAAGGGAATGAAAAAGTATTATAATGACCAGGATGCCCCCGTAAATGTTATTAAAAATGTATAGGACATAGAATTCTAATGTCAGTCGAAAGTTATGAGGTGAGGAGTAATTATAATTGAGAAAATTATCAAAGATTAGTAGGGATTAATTAAGTAATTATTGGCTAATTACTTAAGCATAAAAAAGGAAAATTTGAAGATAATTATGTAAAACCCTATAATTAGGGGATAATGGCTAAAAATTAGCATAAATATATTTTCTAATTAATTGGAAAATATGAAGTAAAATTGGTGAGAATAGGTATTTTTAAGCCTAAATGCAAAAATAGGCCAATAAGGGAATTTTTGTAAAATTGAAATATATAATTAATTAAATAATTTAAAAAAATAAATATTAAATAATAATAATTAAGGGCCAGCCGAATTTGGGCAAGAAATAAGGATAAGAATGAGCTAAAATATCAATGATATTTTGTATGCAAGTTGTAATATTTTATTATATAATTAATTAAAGTGAAAAGGTAAAAATAAATAATTGTCTATAGGGAACGGATCCTATCTAGAGAACCAGGAATAGGATTTTTAAAGTCAAGGTATAAAATTGATCAGTGGATTTTTATCTTGATTAGACTTTTCCTAAGTTGATTCTAAGCGGTAGAGCATTTTCCTAATAAGACGAAATAGGGAAAAATGCGATATAGTCACATTATAGGATTGAAGGAAATAAATTCTAACTCAACATCCGGAGATGAGTTTATGATTATCCGGACATATTTGGAATCGGTGAATTTTTGTCCGAAGTTGATAATTCGAATTCAGTTCAGTAACTGCACACTTTTCGAGGAACTTGATCGATCATTGGAACCCTATATGGAATCAAAATTTAGGTTAACTTGGACATTTCTAATAAGTGAAAAAATGTCTTCAAAGTTGTAATTCCGAAATTTTAAGATTTTTCCAAGATTACGCGAATCGGACACCGATCGGTGAATTCTACCGGCTTAAGCTTCTGGAAGGTGACACATGGAACCACTCCATTGGCTCTTCCCTTGACTTTTTGGAGCAAGAAGGACGAATGCCAAGTGGCCCGGTGAGGATCGTGACACCTCGCGAAAGTGCGATCCGACGGCCGATATCCGGTCTGGTAAAGCATGAATAATGTCACAGATTTTCACTATAAATACCCCCCCTTTCATTCATTCTTCACACCACTTCTCACTAGCTTGACCCAAATCTAGAGAGAGGAAGAGAGAAGGAGAAAGCAGAAATTTGCGACAGAAGATCCGAGTAAGTTTTTCTCTCGGTCTTAAGTTTCGGTAGTTAGCGTAGAAATGTTAGAATAGTCTTTAATCTTCCGAGTATGATTAGATATCATATGATAGGGATATTTTAGTCCTAAATTTTGAAAATCATGGTGGGGTCAGAGTTCTGGCAAAATTTTGGAAGATTGGAGTTAAAATAGCGAAGCTCTGGCGAAATTCCGCCGATTAGGGGGTCAGGGGTAAAATAGTCATTTTGACTAAAAATGTCCGTCGTAATGATAGATCCTTAACAAGTACGTTGTTATATTGATAGGATATCTCTGATAAGGTTCTGACCAACTGTTGTACCGTTTTCCGTCAAAGTACCGAATTTCCGTCAACGAAGGTATGTTCGCGTACTGTAACACTAACTCTGATGTTTATGGTATGCATGTATGTGGTATGTGTGTTGTATAGATGTTGTACTGTTTGAATGCATATAGTGGTTAGAGGATATGCCTCGTCTTTGGGGGCAATATGTTTGTATCTTGGGGCAATCTGTCGATATCTTTGGGGCAATAGGTCTACATCTTTGGGGCAATACATATGCATGGGTTGTGATAGAGTGATGGTATGTGCCGATGATGTTGTGGATGTCTGTCGTTTGTATGTGTATACATAAACATGAGGCTAACTGTTACTCGAGATCCGGTGCTGGTTGGATCTCACCCTTAACATAGCGTCGGAGTTCGGGAGGACCGGGACCAGGAGAGAGACAAGCGGCCGCGTAGAAGTTCCTATGAAGACTTCTTTTGTTGTTCCGTCTGAAGCCTTCCTTTGATGTTGTTATCTACTTTTGAACCACACGGTTTTGTACCGCTTCTGTAAATTGGCCAGACTTACGGCATTTTATATATACATATCAGTTACTCAATCGCTCCGATGCTCTACTCTGATTATTTGAAACGATGTTTTGATGAAAAAAAAAATATACTGCTCTTGAAATTGGGATGTTACACCTGAAGGCAAAACACATGTGTATTTTTGCACCTTTACCCTAAAAGATATCCAATGAAAATAGAGAGAGAAGAAAAAGTTGAAAGATACACTTTCATAAATGATGGCAAAATTGAAAATTTACCTCATAACCATTGAGTTAACTAACTCTCCTTGGTATGTGTGTTTTGGTCAAAAGGGACTTATAAATAGGACCAGAGTGGTACTCCCTCTGGCTCTGATCCTTATTATAAGGCACTAACCAACTAATCATACAAATCAATAAAAATATTTAATGTCAATAAAGTTGTTCTAAAATGTAAGTACTTTTCAATATTACCCCTACTAATCGCATTAAACTCTAATATCATACTCCCTCTGGTCCTAATTATAGGAACAAATTTTAGAGTTAGTTTTGGTCCTAATTATAAGAGCAAGTTTTAACTTTTGTCATTTTTTTTCCTATAATACCCCTATTTATACTTTCTCAATAATAATTAAAGACAATAATAATTTAATAATACACCTATATATTTTATAAAGTAATAATGTTTGCAACTCATTAATGTCATATACACCTAAATTATACTTTTTAATATAATACATGTGAAATAAATTTATTAAAAAGATTATGGGTGACTTTTTAAAGAAGGAACCGAGACGTAATTATTAAAAAGCCACCCATAATATTTTAATACTTTTTGAATATTTGAATGTGAAATGATGTTTTGATCTGAGTAAAATATATAATACATGTGCTCTCTCCGACCTGTGAGTTTGTCTTATTTTCTACTTCAAAATATTCCTCCCCTTTTTTATCATCATGTGGTTTCAAGATTTGGACCATTTTGTTATTCATCCCAAGTTTGTAAATTCAACTTCACCAAACTAGCGGTAGGGTTCTTATGTAATTTTCAATTTTCAGAGGGTATTTTTAGAAAATATACATAATTAACTAATTTAACTTTCTTTATTAATCTCCCCAAATTCTGGTAATTTGCTCATATAATTAGGACCGGAGGGAGTATTAATTATTACTCTCACCCACTACCCTTATTAATTATGTGCATACATGGAAAAAAATAATTAATGCTCATCGGGAACAAGCAAATGCCTTATAAAAAACACCAAATAAACTTACTAGTTGGTGGCTTGGTGCCTTATAAATTATAATAAGGACAAAAGGGAATACTCTCTTTTCTATAAGCAATTTTCTTTCTCATAAGAATGATCCTTAAGCTAAGGAACAAATTCTCTCAATCTAAAATTTTAAACTAATTTTTTTATTGTAACCCTCATTAAATATATGTTATTCATTATCACCTTGTAATAAATTTCCATCAATACAATTATCCATCGGAAAAAAAATACATATTTATTGTTTTTAATTAACATCTTAAAACACATGATTTTGATAGTTGTTCTTTATAAAAATGGCATATGAAAAAATACTACTACCTCTGGTCCTAAATATAGGACAAAGTTTATAGTATAATTTGCACTACAAACTTTATATTATATTTAGGACCGAGGGAGTAACAAATAGTGAACGGGGTTTTTATTTTTATTTTTACTCATAATTAATTATCGTTTCTATTATATCTTTTCTTCACTCATTTTTTCTCACATCTGTTTTACTTATTCTCCCCTCACTTACCATCTCCATAAATAACGGTGTTTTGTGAAAAAAAGATATTTTTTTTTTTTTACATATTTAATGTCTTTAAGTAACTAATGTTAACTACAATTTCTATTTGAGTAATTTAGTTATATGAAGGAACAGAGGTTGTATTGATAGATTAATCATGAAATATGGACAATGTTTCTACTTATATATTAACAAAAATCAAAAATCATAACAAAAGCTTATGTGATTTTGTATTAGCAATTTAACAATAGAGGTAAAAAAAACTCACTGATATTTCAACATATATTTTTTGGGAAAAATATATTAAAACAGCACATGTTTTGAAACAGAGGCAATTGTATTATTCCCTCCGGTCCTAATTACAGGAATTATTTAACCGATTTTGGGGGATTAAGGAGAGGAGTTAAATTAGTTAATTTTACTCATTTTCTTAAAATGCCCTTATATAAATTTAAAATGACATAAATAAAAGTGAATTACAACCCCGCCACATATTTCTCTGACCAATTTTCCTTTTCACACGTTTTCTAATTGAAATAATGGTCTTGCTATATAATCATATATGTGTATACATATAGATATATCTATATATATACATACATAGATACACAAACACCCATATATCTACACACCCACAGATATATATGTTTATATGTGTGTGTTTGTGTATGTACACACACATATATACATAAACACATATATACATACACACACATATATAAATGCTTCTAATAATAAGTATAAATAAGGGTATTATAGGAAAAAATTGACAAAAGTTAAAACTTGCTCTTATAATTAGGACCAAAACCAACTCCAAAATGTGTTCCTATAATTAAGACCGGAGGGAGTAGTTAATAATAATGTCGGCAAAAAGTGTGAACGGGAAAAAATTATAAACAGAGGTAATTGTATTAGTAATAATAACTGTCGTTTTAATTGAAGCTTTTGATGATAAAAAATGTAAAATGATACCTGCGTAACATCTTTTTGGAACATAAAAAAAAAAACGTAATCACTAAGGAGCCATAGCAACAAATGGGTAGCATGCATTTATTTTCATTTCATACACTAAAATTTATCATTACTTGCTGCTTATTTGATATTCTTTCTGATCTTAATTATAAGATATATTTAACTGATTTTGGAGGGATTAAGAATAGAGGTAAAATTGACTAATTTTACTCATTTGCTTAAAATGCCCTTATATAAATTTTACACTTCAATTACCTTATTGATTTCACATGATTTCTCATTCATATCAATAAAGGTATTTTAGGAAGAAATTGACAAAAAATAAAATATTGTTTTATAATTAAAATCAAAACAAACTCTTAAATATTATCTTATAATTAAGACCGAAGGGAGTATTAATTATTTTACTGCGTTACTTTCTTGTGACTTCATAATAAACTAGGTGGGAAAAAAGAAAGAAAGAAAGTGCCTGCGGCTCTACCCATCTTATTTGAATAAACGAAGGGCCTCCACTCTTCATGCTGACCATGATTCCATACAAATCTGCAACTTCCCACTTTGTTATTACTATTATTTGTCTGTGTGATGGATCCGATGGTCGATTTATCGGTTAATTAATTAATTAAGCGTCAAAATACCATTTAAAGGAACATAGGGTCTGTTTGGCATCTGCGTAATGAGAGCGATGATAGCTAAAACCAATGCTGGGTGTTAGAAAAAAAGCTTTCGGTGAAAAAAAAGCTCAATAGAAGGTGTTTGGGTTGAACTTTAAGTCAAAAAAACTCAAAAAGCCAGTTAAGGAAAAAGCTCCACCATTATCAATCCAAATACAAATCATTATTTACAAATAAACTTGACTTTTTTTCTACTGAGTTTTTCTAAAGTCAGATAGTTTTTAAGCCACCGCTCCCTGTTTGGGTTGGCGGTAGGAGCAGTGGCTTAAAAGCTATATGACTTTAAAAAAAGCCAGGTAGGAAAAAAGTCAAGTTGTAAATAATGATTTGTGTTTGGATTGATAATGGTAGAAGCGACGAGGCCTATGTCAAAAAGCTGAAAGAATTATAGAAAAAGCTGGATTCTGGAGCTTTTTCCTTAACTGACTTTTTGAACTTTTTTTTACTTAAAGTTCAGCCAACGCAATGGGCAATCCAAATAGGAAAAATTGGATTTTTTTATCACTGGGTCGTTGGCTTAGAAGTCACTGAAATTTTTACATACCAACACTAAAAAATAAATCACTCCAAGTAGGTTCGATTCGCCAACCTAAACAGACCCATTAGCTGTCCGCGTTAGATGAGCATGTTATGCGATCCCAAAAGTCAGCAATATGATCGACATTAAAACAAGTGTCTAATGACAGCTATCATTAAAAAAACAAATATTACTCCCCAACTATTATTATATGCTCCATCTCTTTCAAATTCACAAATAATTAAATCTAATCCTAAGTTAACTAGGAGCTGTTGTTACACGTATCACAGCAGTTACTACTACTTATATATTCTCCACTAATGAATGACAAAATTAATTCAGTTCTTAAAATATTTTTCTAATAGCATATTATTGAAGAATATTTTAAGATGCTAAATGCATAAAAAAATATTTTAAGATACCGAATGTAACTGAAAAAATATTTAGAATACTGACGATGCAGCTCCGCTTAAAATAATTAGTGCTTTATTGGAGTTATAAAGTACCTGTACTGTTCTTAGATTCTTAGTTACAAAGTCAAGATCAAAAGTTAAAAATGATGTTTATTTATCTGAAAGGAAAAAAAACTTAACCACTTAAACTTATAGATTTAAGGAGAATTCAATGACAGTTGTGTCCTAAAAATTTTGCTGAAAATGATAAATATAAATAGCAAATGTTAGCTCAGATGGTTTTAGAATTAAACTACCAATTGATACAAATTAAACTTTTTTAAGTACTTAACACATGATATGAACTGGGACATTTTGGAAAATAATGATAAATATGAGAAACAAAATAGACATGTCTTATATTTAGAATTAGGGATGAGCATAGATTAGACTAGACCGAGTTTGACATCAACCTAGGTCTAGTCTGGAGAGGACCTTGGCTGCATAAGGTAGCCTGTGGTCTAGTATGGTCCAGCACCAACCTGAGGTCAAGCTGGACCAAACCGGGTTTGGTGGACTACGTAGTCTAGATCCTTTTTTTTTTTTTTTTCAACTTTGAAAGGCAAAATTTAAACACATTAAACACAATTAAGATTGTAAGAATACCTATAATAATATAAAACACATCACATAAAATTAAAATATTATAAATCTATAAGAATATCCAACAACAATAAAAAAAACATGTTGGGAAAAAAATATTTAAACATGATAAATACAATTGTATAATCATATAAAAATCATTGTAAAAAAATAAAATTTAATAATAAATCCTTAAAAAAACACCAACAACACTAAATAAAAAATAAAAAGTAACATCTAAATTACAAAAACATTACCTAGCCCAGACTAGATTAGTCAAAGTGGTCTGGAATCCGGTCCAACCCAACCATCCAGTCTAATTTAGTCTGGTATGATTTCATTATTTTACTTATTTAGACTGGAAAAAATCGGACCGGACTATCTCAGGTTGGACCAAACTTGACTGAACCACTGGATTTTTGTCCACCCCTATTTAGAACTATATGTAATTCTTAAGTAGCTTTTTATATCAGGGTCCGAAGGAGGTACGTAGTGTACATGTGTGTGTATTAGTGTATTAACTTTATTACAAATTGATGCATTGGCAAAGTTGGGTATCTCCAATTCTGAAATGCTAGCTGGCTGTCCCACTCATTTTAGAGCTTGGGTGGACCAAGAGTGTTTAGGATTGAATTCATCTTTTGTGTAATTTGCTTATTGTAATGTAGGTATTTAGCCATCTCTTTTATAAAAAAAAAAAAAAAAAATTATTACAAATTGAAATACTCAATTTGTTTTTCTTTGTTTTGTTTGCAAGTCTTTTTTTTTTTTTTTTGCCTTAAAAAAGGAGTACTTGTATATAATATAGGGCAATTCGTTTTCTTGTTCTTCTTCTCTTAAATGTCTATGTCCTAATCCAAGTATACATCCTGGCGGGCCTCACGCTCACGTTTTATGAGCTGTTTGCTTGCTATCTTTCACGGCTCGTCATCTTCAATTTTAAGGCATTAATTAAATAACTCTTTCCCTCCCCCACACACAGAACAAATCAGTAGTCAATCTCAATTACAAAACGCCACCACCAGGGCCCGGAGGTAGGATTTAAAATTAGGGGATAAAAATTACATAATAAAATATAGTGGAGTCAATATTTAAAATTAGATGGCAAAAATTATTAAAAAAAATGACACAAAAATTTAGAAAATTATATTTTAACTTTATAAATATTTCAATATTTTCAGTTTAGTCCCTCCATAAAAGTTTTATAGAAGGACTAAACTGAAAATATGAAAATATTTATAAAACTAAAATATAACTTCCTAAATTTTTAAATCAAATTCTATAATTTTAGGGGACCGCCCCCGGATTCCGCCTCTGGCTACCATATATTACACATATGTATATCAAATTTAATTATCAGAGTCAAACGATTTTGACAGCGGAAAAGGACATAAATCTTTATTTTTCAACTTCATTTAAAGATTAATTTTTAATTATTTATCAACGATCAGAAAACGTTCTGAAAGGAAAGAAAATAGAAAAAGAAAAGGATGCGCAGTGATATTTACAGATTTAATTAATTCTAAGAATTATCATTCAAATAATATGTGCAGGTTCTTATCTTCTTGACGTTGGTAAATGTTGGCGTTGATAAGTTTGGTTATTAATTATTAGGCAGACTACGCGTGTCTGGTATGTGATATTGGGAGGCTTAAGTGAATTGAAATTCAGCTATACTGTTAACTACACGTAGTGATTAAGTATTTTTTTTTTAAAATCTATATCCATCATTATCATCTACGTGTACAAACAAAACTACAATTATTAATTATACCATAGATTCATTATTATTTTATATTTATAAGTTTTAACGGTGGGATTATTTTCAGTGTGATTATTTTAATAATTAAAATTATTATATTTTAATGGGTGAAATTGTATAGGCACTCTAATGTTATTTTATAATAGTTTTCAACATCTTAATCTTTTGAGTAAAATACTCTGAACTTGCTTGCATTTTGCCTTAATTATGTGAATCACCCATTTATTTTGAAAACATACATTTAAGTTCAAACCATTAATTCTGTTAAGGATTTTTATTTTTAATTAAATTTTATTTACTAACTTACCCTTTATCATTACTAATTCCCTAATTTTGGCTAAATTTTTAAAATAAATTTAAGAGTTTTTGCCTTTTTATTAATTTATTTTTTAGTTTTGAAAATAGTTATTTTTTTTTTCATATTGAGAAAAAAAAATTAAGTAAAAATATGACTTATTCTTTTAATAGATGCATGCTTAAATATCTCAAATTTACATTATTAATAACATATAGTGAGTAAAAATATGCCTTTCAAATTTATTTTCAATCATGGTGTCATGAAAAGAAAAAAAAAATGTTTTTAGTCATTTAAAAGAATACAAAATAAATAAGTTTAAGTAAATATGATAAAAATCCTATAAGCTTAAAATTTTATAATATGATAAAAATTAATAAATTTTATAATATATTAGAAATTTTGAACATATTTGCATTAGAATTTTTTTTTTTTTTTTTTGTGTTGGTATAAAAAATTAGTTTTAGATAAATATAGATGTTTATTCATTTATTGAAAGAGGGATATTTTGGTCAAAAAATGTTTAATAGTCAAATTTAACGGTCAAATAATGGTTAGGTTGATGAAAATAGGATCTCAAATATGTAAGTAAAGCTTTTATAACATGTTTTTTTAATTTAAAGGGAGGTCTATTTACATTTTCAAAATAGACAGGGTTTTAATTAAGTAATTTAAGTAAAATAGAGGGGTAGTCAATATATTTTATTCTAATCTTTTTTATGATACATCCGGCAACATTGTGTATTATTTTCTTGGTGCATCTAGCACCCCTAATGCTAGCAACATTGTGTATTATTTTCTTGGTGCAACATTGTGTATTATTTTCACACACACAGATATACATATATATATATATATATATATATATATATATATATATATATATAGAATAATATTAGAGGTTCGATTCGAATTTCCACCAATTAAATCATTCAAAAAAAGCAAAATAAAATTCAGGCCTACACTTTTAACAAATTTCTAATCAAATTAGGGATTTTAGAATGTTGTTAAAAGACCATAATGCCCCTATTCAATTAAAAATTAAGATTTTTAACATGTACATTTTCATATACTTTTAACCCTAACACTAAAATCTACGCTTCATAAAATTATTAGAATAACTGGGATCTCAACTTTTAGTCAAATTGCAATAAAGAAAGTAGAAAAACCTTGATAGCTCGTATGACCTCTTAATTAACATCATCTTACATTCGTTTGGGAATAAAATTGAGATGAAAAGAATATCCACAATTTCGATCAGTTGTTTCTAAATAAACAACATTTCACGAGTTCCTTGATCTTATGCTCAAAACTTGCAAGGGTCCTCTTCTAGCCCTAAATAAAATTTAAGCCATGCAAGTATTGAGGAAAATGATAATCAAACCCCCCGTTATATGAAGTATAATCCGGGGGACAAAATCTTGAACAACGAACATGTTTTACAAGATAATGTAAATCGTATTAACAAATAGCAATAGGACATATTAATCAAATTAAAATATTAAAAAATTTAGGTATTTCAAAGTGCATGCCTGATTTTAAATTTAGGTATTTCAAATGGATTTAAATGAGATTTTTCCTTTTTAAATTGATCAATACATTTATTGATTTATTACCTTCATACAAAAATTACTTACTACTTTCCTAATATAAGCAACATTTTTTTGGTATATGAAAATTGAAATTCCTTTTTTTTTTTACATTATTAAATACATACTTTTATATTAATTATCACACATGCATTGTTACTCATCTTTTCTCATTTATTATTCTTTAAAATAAGGGTATATATGGGAAAATAATTAGATTTCTAATAAATTTATTAATTTTTATTAATTTTAACTTTTGAGTCTCATATGTATATATAAATAGTTGTTGTGAGGTAGTATATAATCTGATTATTATTATAAAGACTCAACTAACAATCGCCATAAATTAATAAAAACAGTTAAAGTCATTAAGTTTGTCATAAAATTTAAGTAATTTTCAATAGGGGTTTATACTTCTTATGTTGCATGAGAAGAAAAAGATTCTTACACACACATGAAATGGTGGGACCCACATATATATATAATGTTAATTATATATATATGTGGGTCCCACCATTTCATGTGAGTGTGACATGAGAAAACACTTCTCCTACAACATGAGAAGTGTTTTTCCCTTTTCAATATTACCTGTATTAATTATGAGCATACATGGAAAATAATATATAATGCTATTTGGAAACCAACAAATACCATATAAAAATGACTAAATACATTTATTAGTTGAAAAATGGTTCAATACGGTTGATGTGTTGTAATATAGACAAAAGGAAAGAGTGAGTATAATATTAGGAGCGGCGGGTAACTTTTTAAGTTTTGTGAATTACTTCCTGATTCTAATTATAAGATCTAGTTGACTTTTTTGGATAGATTAAGGAAGCAAATTAAATTAGTTTAGAGTATTTTTATTTTTTTCTTCAAACTAAATAGTTTGACTAATAAACTAATATATAATTTAAGAAAACACATATGAAATAATTAAATAACTTATTTAGTTTTCTTAACCTCTCTAAAAATAAGTTAACGAGGTCTTATAATTAATTCCTTTGTAGCTTTGAGAAAGTTCGGAAGGAAGGACGTGATAAGAAACGGGTTTGTTTACAGTCGTGTCGCAACTCGCAACTATAAAAGGAACCTCTCTTGCCAAATCTGTGCAGTGTAGGCGCCAAAATCCAAATCTTACTGTCAATAACAGTCCCATCAAATGTTTTTTGATCCTTCCATCAGAACCTCAATTTTCTGATCACGACGTCGCTTTGTTTTCTCGTGATCCAGATCTTCACACACCACTCTCCTCCCTCCCAAATGCTCGTGACTCTGCAAAGGTATCTTCTGGAGCCTACCCTGCTTCTCTTTCATCACCACCTCTCTGTTTCTTTCAATCATTTATTTCAAATTTTCCTGTTACTCTCAACAGGGGACCTTACAATTTGCGTTCACCTTCTCCCCCTTATGTTTCTTCCGTAGAGCATCCTGATCGCATTCATCTGAAGATCGATCGATCAATCGATCATCTGGTTTATATTGAAGCAGACAGGTTGATTCAGTAGAATTTAGAAATGGCTGGGGATAGGGTCACAGAGGAGGCAGTGAGGGATGAAAGAGAGGAGAAAAGGAAGCGAATGCTCTCGTCTTCGAGATCGTCTTCTTCGTCGTCGTCGTCTTCCGATGATCGGGAATACGAAGTTCAGGACCTGAGAGACAGGTTGAAATCGTCGAGAGGAAGCCGATTCCAATTGATCGAGGAGGAGTTGAAGGAACTCAACCAGAGGAAACTCAGTCGCTACGTCCTTGATGGCATCCGAGGCTTCTCCAAAGATTTCATCATTCATCCAGAGAAGAACAGGTTTCCCTTCTCTATCTCCATCTCTTTCTATAATCTATGTACATATGTTTTCGGTTAATTTTATTACTAAATCCAAACCGTAAAAATTAAAAGTACAGCCGTTATTTCTCTATTTTCATTTATTTTAGAAAAAAAAAAGCCTCCAATCTCCATAATCAATTCAGACACTACTCCGGGAGTACCGGAGTGGATTTGTCGATTTGGTAGAAATAGCGGCAACCAACTTTCAAATGAAGGGAGTGGCCCACGTCACTCCATCCATCTCCTTCCACGTACCCATTTTGTGGGGCATCTGTTTGAATCTTTGACTATTTTTGATCGGACGGCTGAGATCTTTTAAGGTTGATGATAAGAAGTAATCGACTTTTTTTTTTTTTTGAATAAAGAAGCAATCTAACTCATGCGTACATATCTACACTCCTTGGAGATCATATGTCAGGTTAGTGATGCGTAATTAAGATCGGATTTTAGTGGTTGAAAATTATGACATTACCGTTTTCTTTTATTTTAAAAATGAATCTGCTGTATGAATGAAAATTTTGGCAAAAAGTGAAGTTGGAATGAAACATGGGAATTAACGTAGGGCCTTGGCGGTAGTTAAATCAAAGGGTTCGACATCTGAACATTCTGAATTGTGAATTCTGAAATGCTGGAATATGATAAGAAGTCTATGGAGAAGCTTCTAACAAAACTCAACCGTGTTATTTATGACAGTCCTTTTTTTGGGAAAGAAAGAGATGCTTCACCACCAAACATATTTTGAATTTTTCATTTCTTTATAAAAACCAAAAAGAATAAAAGAAAAAAAAGGGTAAAGTGGTAAACATAAAGGACGTTGTCCATGTCAGTCATTTATTTTATCTAGAGTTTTTCTTTAGTGACTCTTCACCTGCTGCAACCTTCACAAGGCGTTTGAGAAATAAAAAATTATGTGACATAATGCTTGCCATTGCACAGGGCAGTTTGACGGGTGGACTTACTTATTGTTCTATATGTGATATCTTATGTAGGATTTATTTCTGGCCACTGTAGAGAAATATTAATGCTTTCAAACTTTGTAGCATGATTGCATGGTTTCAAACAAATGGAAAGTTATATGGTTATCAATTGATATTGGATTGGCGGACACGGCAGGTGGCATCGAATATGGACAAAATTCATATTGTTGTGGGCAATATACTCATCCTTCTTCACCCCAATGGAGTTTGGATTTTTTCGTGGACTAGACAAGGATCTCTTTATATTGGATATAATTGGTCAAGTTGCATTTCTGGTAGACATTGTTGTACAGTTCTTCCTTGCTTATAGGGATAGTCAGACCTATCGTATGATTTACAAGCCATCCTCTATAGCTCTGCGGTGAGTGATTACTTATTTTAGTGCTAATTTTTACACAACAATTTAATTTAAGCTTAAGGATGAAGTCTTTAGTTACTGTGAAGATTTATGGGTTACTTTATTTGTTCTTGCAGATATCTAAAATCTAGCTTTATCATTGATCTTCTTGGATGTATGCCTTGGGACATGATCTACAAGGTTCTAATTCATGAACAAAATTTCTTGAGTGCTAACGTCTTCTACCCAATTTGTTTCAATCACCTACATGTTGTGATAATGGTATCAAACACTAGTATTTGACACTGTTATCAAATATTGGTATTAGACATCGGTATTAGACACCGTATTGATCAATTATCAGTGTCAAACACTGGTATCAGATATTGGTATTAGATACTTGTATGAGAGTTAACACGGGTTTGAATCTCACTCCTATCAACGTGATCAATTTCAATTAATTGATTATTTTGTTTTTATATCCAGGCTAGTGGAAGAAGGGAGGGTGTAAGGTATCTTCTCTGGATAAGATTATATCGGGTGCGAAAAGTGAATGAATTTTTTCAGAGGATGGAGAAGGACGTACGTATCAATTACATGTTTACTAGGATTGCGAAACTTCTAGCAGTTGAACTCTACTGCACGCATACAGCTGCCTGCATCTTCTACTACTTGGCTACCACACTACCTGCATCTCAAGAGGGTTACACATGGATAGGAAGTTTAAAGTTGGGCGACTACAGTTACATGAATTTCAGAGACATTGAACTTTGGAAGCGTTACACAACATCTTTGTATTTCGCTATTGTTACAATGGCCACGGTTGGTAGGTTGCTAATGGTTGTCTATGCTCTTCAATACATAAAATCTCTTTTAGACTTTTCAAATTGCGTACAGTTATATTTTTCTTGAAAGTTTCATAATTAATTAAGTATTTGTCTTTATAATAAATTTTTGTCCTACACAGGCTATGGAGACATACATGCCGTAAATATGAGGGAGATGATATTCGTAATGATATATGCTTCATTTGATATGGTTCTTGGTGCTTATTTAATTGGTAACATGACAGCTTTAATAGTCAAAGGATCAAAAACAGAAAAGTTTAGGGATAGAATGACGGATCTTTTGAAATATATGAATAGAAACAGACTGGGAAGGGACATTCGTGAACAATTAAAAAGCCATATGCTCTTACAGTATGAAAGTAGCTACACTGAGCCAGCTGCCATTCAAGACCTCCCCATCTCAGTTCGCTCCAAGGTATTATCAAAATGAATGGTTTTTGAAACGATATATCTCTTATTCATCTATTATGTTTTTTGATGGTTTTTTCTACCTTTAGTTTTGGTCTTATTTATTTATTTTTGGTTCTTCTTATTTTGTCTGGTTATGTATTTTTGGTTCTTAAAACCAAGAATTTATTATGTCTCCTAATATTTGAAATGTGAGCTTGAAATTTTCACAATTGCAAAGAAGATCTCTTTATACTGGATATAATTGGTCAAGTTGCATTTCTTATACACATTGTTGTAAAAATTTCAAGCTCCCATTTCACTTTAGTACCCATCAATTGATATCAGACCACATAAGTATCTATTGGTATTAGAGCCTATGCTGAGAAATGTAGCCACTAGGAAGTTATCTTTCTTGGGGCCCATTAATGGATCTAGCTTTTTAGGTAAGGTTTCCATCAAACATAAGTGCCCTTCAATTGGTATTAGAGATCGATGTCAAACCACAAAAGTAATCATTAATTGGTATTAGAGATCGGGGTATCAAACCCACGACCGTGAAGTGTAGCAACAAGGTCTACAAGAAATGCAACTTAGTCAACGTCTTTATGAAATGAGTTTGATTACATAATCTAGAATCCATATTCTTGGTGTTTATATGTAAAATGTTGGGTATTAGATTTGGTTTTAACATAATTTGTTCTATTTTGTAGATATCCCAAGAGTTATATTTGCCATATATTGAGAAGGTCCCTCTCTTTAAGGGTTGCTCTTTAGAATTTATCAATCAGATTGTAAGTATTTTTCCCTTATTTTTTAGAAAGTTTTCATACATGTTGGTACAAAACGATCATCATTAGTGTGTAAAGATGTCTTTTCCTTTCTGGACTTGATCTGCCACAAATGAAAATGCATGATAATTTTTTAGAGCTCTTTCTGGTGAATTGTTACATGTTGCATACAACTGAATAAGAAAATTTGTAAATTTAGAAGTTTTGTACCTTTGGTTTTTCAGGTTATGAGGCTCCATGAGGAATTCTTTCTTCCGGGAGAAGTAATATTGGAACAAGGAAATGTTGTAGACCAACTATACTTTGTCTGTCATGGTGTGCTGGTATAATTTCTACCTTTAGAGTATGGTTGGATTTCTTTTTTAATACTCCTAAACTTTGTCCTATATTTAGAACCGTAGGTAGTACTTTTTTTTTTTCCCTTTTTCTTTTCATTCTTAGTAGTTATTAGAGTTTCTAAGTAATTTATTATTTCAAAAGCTGGTTGGTACACCTAAATTGTACAGGCTTGTTTGTACTGAATTTTTCTTTTTCGTTTCTTTTTTACTTTTCTACGTGTCATCTCCTTTTGTGAAAAGCAATAAGCATTTTCCAAACATTCAGACAAAAAAGATATATATTTGTGTGATGACAAAAAAAAGAAGCATATGTTTGTGCTGAGTACCCAAACTTGTTTTGGATGCAGGAGGAAGTAGGCCCCTGTGAAAATGGACATGAAGAGACCATTTCACTTTTAGAGCCTAACAATTCATTTGGGCATATATCTATTCTATGTAACATTCCCCAACCATATACTGTTCGGGTCTGTGAACTGTGCAGGCTTCTGCGGCTTGATAAACAATCATTTATGGATATCCTTGATATATACTTCTATGATGGGAGGAAAGTACTAAACAACCTTCTAGAGGTAAATAAATAGCTAAACACCTGATATTTCTGTATGCCCCTCCCCCGTTGGACCGAAATTTGGCAAGTAGAATAGTTATAAAATAATTTGAAAATGCTTTATGCTCTAGTCAACTCTTCAATGAAAGTATTAATTTACATATACAAAATAGACTTTTGTTGGTCACCATAACAAACAACTATATATTACATAATTTTCAGGGAAAAGACTCTAGTCGAGATAAGCAATTGGAGTTAGATATCACATTCCATATTGGAAAGCAAGAAGCTGAACTTGCTTTGAAAGTCAATAATGCAGCTTTCAACGGGGATCTAAATCATCTCAAAGGATTGATTCGAGCTGGAGCTGATCCAAATAAGACAGATTATGATGGACGGTCCCCATTGGTAAGTAGCTTGATACTTCTTATGATGTTTGAATCATCTCAATGGATATAGATTTTTAGGTGGGGTTCCATCCAACATAAGTACCATTTATTAGTATCAAAGCTAAGGCCTAGGAATGTAGCCACCAAGAAGTTAGCTTTCCATGGGGCCATTAATGTATCAAGATTTTTAGGGAGGGTTTTTATCCCACATAAGTATCCATCAGTTGGTATTAGAGTTTGGTATAAAACCCAAGGGCCGTGGAGTGTAACCACATGATATCAACTTCCATGGGTTGTGAAGTGGAGCCACTAAGTTCTATCTTGATAGCTAACCTTTTGGGGTGAGTTTCCCATTTCACTTAAGTACCCATCAATTGGTATTAGATACTGGTATCAGACCACATAAGTATCTATAGATTAGTATCAAAGATTGGTATCAAAGCCCAGGCTAAGGAGTGTAGCTACCAAGAAATTAGTTTGCAGGGGCCAATTAATAGATCTAGTATTTTAGGTAGGGTTTCCATCACACATAAGTGCACATCAATTGGTATTAGAGGTCATTATTAGATGACACAAGTAATTAATAATTTATATCAGAGATCAGTATCAGACCATAAAGGTAATCATCGATTGGTATCAAACTCAAGACCATGGAGTATAGCCGGACGTAGGCTTTCCATGTGCGCCAATTGACGAAACTTGGGATACCAAGTTCCATCTTGATAGCTAACATTTGGATTGGTTTTCTCATTTCCCTTGAGTACTTATCAATTGATATCAGAGTCAAGGGCATAGAGTGTAGCCACTGGGATATCGGCTTTTCCATAGAGTTTCACCAGCTTTTGGAATTAGGTTTCTCATTCTACTTAAGTTCCCATCAATTGGTATAAAAGTCATCCCTGATAATTAGCATGTTCTTTATCACTTGAAATATAACTATTCACATGAAAATACTTGATGCGATATCTTTTTTTTATAGCATCTTGCAGCATCTAGAGGATATGAAGATATCACCCTTTTCCTTGTCCAGGAAGGTGTAGAAATCAATAAGAGAGGTAAGTCTTAAATATCAAAAAAAAAAAAAATTGTATTTATGTACTCAACGAAATTGGATTCTAACATTGTGAGAATAATTATTTTGGTGATTTGTATAGATAACTTTGGGAACACACCCTTACTCGAAGCTGTGAAGAATGGACATGATCGAGTTGCTTCTTTACTTGTTGGACAAGGGGCTTCTATGGACATAGATGATGCCGGTAGTGTTCTATGTAATGCTATTGCAAGGGGAGATTTAGATTATCTTAAAAGGCTATTATCTAATGGCTTGGATCCTAACACGAAAGACTATGATTACCGAAGCCCTCTTCATGTGGCTGCAGCTGAGGGTTTATTTTTAATGGCAAAGTTGTTGGTAGAAGCTGGTGCTAGCGTTTTAATCCAAGACAGGTAAGATTACTCATTTTGTATTTTCATGCTGACGCGTTAATACATAGAGAACTTGGCATAACGATGATTGCAATCATTTTATGAACATCTATGCCCTAAAATGATGTATCATTTACACCATCAAGCACTAAAATTCATGTCTACCAACAAACTCTGTTAATTGTAAATGACATTTGGATTTTTTAGCACATGTGAATATGCCTTGATGATATGTTTTATCTTCTATATGATGTTAAACATAACTTTATAAAAACTAAATATTTTATGGTTTAAACTTATCCAGTCCTCTTTGCAATGTTAACATCAATACATTCACCTAAGTTTTCAGCTTTTAATTTCCCCCGTTTCCTTTTTGTTGTAAATGCAAACTTTGTCATTCTATTGGCACTACTTTGCTGGGATTTACATCTTCAATCTTGGGATTAAACTTATCTCCCCTTGCAGATGGGGAAATACCCCACTTGATGAAGCCAGAAAGTGTGGAAATAACAATCTAATCAAGCTATTGGAAGATGCAAAGTCTGCTCAGTTGTCAAAATTCCCTCATCTCTCCTCAGAACTTACAGGTTTTGACAATGCTTTATTATTTTTATTTAAAATTTGGCCCACTAGAAGAATATAAGATATAGGATTTTTTTGCACACACACACACATATATATATCTAATATGTAGAGCTAACAAGTAGAAGTAACAATTTACTCATCATTGCTTTATCTAGAACATCATTGTCGTAGTAACTTGAAAGCTGATATTTCTTTTTTTGTTTGCAGATAAATTTCATCCTAAGAAATGTACAGTTTTTCCTTTCCACCCATGGGATCCAAAAGAACATAGAAGACATGGGATTGTACTATGGGTTCCACACACCATTGAAGAGCTCATCAAAACAGCAGCAGAGCAGCTAGGTGCTTCTAGTGATTGCTCTATTATTCTATCAGAGGATGCGGGTAAAATCACTGATGTCAACTTGATTATGGATGGTCAAAAGTTGTATCTAGTCCATGAAACACATTAAAAATGTACGGTAATTTATTATAACTTTTATGTATCCAAACAAGACAAAATACCCCGTGCGTTGCACGGGCTTGTGTTTTCTAAAAAAGACTTAAATTGACCAACACCATTTTCAATTTATTCACATTCAATGTTGAGATTTTGGAAAACCTCTATAGACTACATTGGTTGTTTGATTCGCACATTTCTTCTGCTCATCCAATACTAATAATTTAAACCCACTGAAGTTCTTCACTCTTGATAATGCGACATACAATTGCTCGTGAGAAAAAACCAGGCTTGAAAGGTAAAGCCCAACATTAGACATTGATTGGCCTTGGCTTTTGTTGATGGTCATTGCAAATGATATAATGATTGAGAATTGTCTCCTCATCATGTTGAAAGGTAATTTAGATTCCGATGGATTCATGCCCATGTGATGAATCAATATATCTTCACCAATGCTTATTTCATTCAACGCCTTCGCCTTGATGAAGTATTTGCCTAAATATATTATTCGCAATTTAGTCCCATTGCACAACCCAGTTGCTTGGTCAATATTATTTATCAACATAAATGTACACGAACTTTAAGAATCAACTTATGGTGAGGCATCTCTAAGAAACTGATTGTGTTGAGAAATTCAGTATCATAAAGATCTTCAAAGCTATCATTCGCATTACCTATGCAACTGATGGAATCAGAACTTAAGTACTCCACTGTGTCACCCAACAAGTGGACCTAGTACAATTTGAGTTATGAATTCATATATTAAAAACAATATGAAAGGATAAAGAAAGCTCAATAAAGTTAGGAAATTTTTTTGGACAACCTCTTTGTCAACCAAAATCATGTCAATCTTCCAGACAGGATACAGAGGTGCCTTCCTACGGATCACCCATTTTCTTAGCACCTTCGCATGAATAGACCATGTGTCTTTGTTGTCACCAACACTCTTGAACAGATCATTCTTCATCATCTGACACAACAACATGAACAGAATGAGGGATACAGAATGAGAAGAAAAGCGCGGAGTCGTTTTGGTTCGACTTTTTAAATTTTAACCAGCATGATAATATTATTTATGAAAATTTATTGGATTGCTATTTAAACCTAATACATTGGACCTTAAGCTATTGTATCGTTCCTCTTGATTTGCTGGAGGAAGACGTTGATGGTAGTAGTGGGTGTCTTTGGTACAACTCAACCATATTAATTAAGTAGTTAGAAATAGGAGGGAAAATATGCCGCCATAGAAGTATAACGTTAAGATAATGAACAATGAACATGGCTCCACTGTAACACGTTGTAATGTGCATTAGATCTTGTGCTATTTCAACGCCTTGGTACTGGGCAAACTATTTCAGCTTTTGCAGATTTGTCGAACACTCAAGCATATGCCTTCCACTAATCTCTTTGTTAAAGACTATAAAGGTCAAGAAGACCATCCACTGGACCAATTTACGGTTTGAATTAATTAAATCCAATCTTCATTTTAGACAAACTGGGCCACCATTGACTCGGACCAGTAATAGGAAGAAACAGGTCGGTTTGCTTTTATTTGTTACAGCTATATGGAAGATGACTCTCATATCTTTCATGAACTCTGACGACTGTAGCAAAAGGGAATACGGTTGTCATCTTTTTGGTAGTAGTCCAATAGAAAATCAAACGCCTTATAATAGTAATTACTGGTTGTGGGGATGAAATACTCTGAGTGAGTCATAGTAGGTTTAGTATATCCAGTGGCAGTGGCGGACCCAGGATTTTAAGTTTGTGGGTGCATAATTAGTGGTGAGATTCTTTTTTTTTAATGAAAGTTTTAAATGCATTAAAAAACAAAAGAATAGAAACAATAAAAGAAAAAAAAAACTTCAACTTAACATAAAAAAAAAAAAATCAAGAGTCAACTAAATTAACATCCAAAAGATGAAAATACTGTATTTGTAATCAATAAATTATGGATAAGTAAACTAAATAAAGATGTCTTTTTATATTTTTTTGTGTCTCCTCTTAATGAAAGGTTGCATAGCTCATCTGGTAGACTGCACCCTCTTAAGGTGCAGCGCACCTACACGTCATGGGTTCGAATTCTCATGGTGTGGTTTTGGTGAATCTTTCTTTAAAAGATTTGCCTCTTTCACTGTTTTTAAAAAAAAAAATTGAAAGAAATGCACCTGAAGGAATCAAACTCTAGTCATGTAAGTAATGTTTGTATACTCCTAACGACTAGGCTATTTTTTTTCAAGGAAAATTTTAAATGCATTAAATACTCTCTCCATTGTTGTTTGTGTTGTGTATGGAGAAACTTTCTCATGTTATTTGTGATGTTGTTGATGATGGGCGGTGGAAACCTATTAGTACATCTTTGTCGGGTCCAAAAATGTCCCATATTATGTTTGCAGACGATTTATTATTGTTTGGTGTTGCTTCGATCTCTCAAGTGCACGTTATGCTCAATTGCCTGGATCAGTTTGCTAGTGCCTCAGGGGGGAAGGTCAATGTGGAAAAATCTTCTATTTATTTCTCTTCGAAGGTCTCAGCCCAGTCTAGAAATTCTATTAAAGATATTTCCCGCATGTCGATTTCGGGTGAGATTGGTCGGTATCTTGGGTTCCCTCTTTCTAAGCACCGCAGAAGGAAGGAAACGTTCAATTATATCATTGATCGGGTTCATGCTAAACTCTCAGCCTGGAAGGCGAAGAGTCTATCGATTGCAGGACGTATTACGCTTGCTAAAGCGGTTCTTAGTGCTATTCCTTTGTACCCTATGCAGGCCACTAGTATTCCTAGAAGTATTTGTTTCGAGGTGGAGAAACTGCAGAGAAATTTTGTTTGGGGTCATGATGCTTCCCATAAGGCTTATCATCTGGTAAGTTGGGATCGTATGACCAGGCCTAAGGAATATGGGGGTCTTGGGTTTCGCCGGTTATCCTCTTTTAACAAAGCTTGTGGTGCTAAGTTAGCTTGGGAGTTGGTGGTTGGTAGCAAAGGTCTGTGGGTGGATGTGATACAGCATAGGTATATGTTTCGTGATGAACATTCTCTGTTGTCCTATTCTGCTGGCGATTCTCCCCTATGGAAGTTTATTACGGACCAAGCTCATATTGTGGAGCTTGGGTCCAAAATGCAGGTGAGAGAAGGCACAATGGTGAGTTTTTTTAATGATTCTTGGCTGACCAATGGGCTTAAAATCAGGGCTCATTGTTGCCGACCATTATCCTTGGAGGAACAGGGATCGTCTGTTTCGGATTGGGTCATTAATGGAGCTTAGAATTGGGGCGTCTAACTGGAGTGGTAGCTCCTGAGGTAATACAGCGGCTGATTGCTATGGTTCCTCCTAGTTCGAATGGGGGACACGATTGCTTAGTGTGGGGTGCTACTAGTGATGGTACATTCTCAATTAAGAGTGCGTATTTCCTTGTTGAATCTAACCCCTCTTCTTTGAAATGTGACCTTTTCAAGCATATTTGGAAGTGGCAAGGTGCGGAAAGAATTCGTGTTTTTTGTGGAGGGTTCTCTTAGATAAACTTCCGACCAATTCATGGCGTAGTTCTTGGTCCTCATCGGGTGCCGAGTGTTATTTTTGTCATGTAGTTGGAATCTGCTTTTTGGATTTATCATTTGGCAATTATGGGGTTGGAGGAATGCTAGCATGTTTGAACCTGGCTTTGTGAAGCCATCGAATCCTACCATGGTTATTATGAATTCTTGGAGGAAGCATACCTCTACACCCAATGATGATGTGGCTGTTTTAGGCGTTGTGCAGAATTATGATCCCTCTCGTGTTTGGAAACTTCCTCCCCCAGGATGGTTAAAGCTCAATGTTGATGGAGCTATGATCTCTAGCTCCCTCAAGGCCGGTTGTGGAGGCCTCTTGCGGGATAGCCAGGGTTCTTGGATTGTCGGTTTCTCCAAAGTGTTGGGTATTTGTGATGCCTGTAATGCGGAGGAATGGGCAGTCTATGAGGGCTTACGATTGGCATGGGATATGGGTGTCAAAAGACTTATCTTAGAGTCTGATGATAGCAACCTGATTAATAGGCTTTCTAGTGCTAGGTCTACTTCGGTGTCCTTACTAGTGTCCAAGATTCTGAATTTATTAGATTTGGATTGGGAGATTTCCTTAAGTTCTATTCCTAGGGAGATTAATAGAGTAGTTGATGCTTTGGCTAAGATGGGACTTTACAGGTCTCATATTTTTGGTGATTGCCCTTTATCTCTTAGGTCTTGGGTTGATCAGGAGTGTTTGGGATTTATTCCCTCTTCTTTGTAATTTCCTTACTTTCTGGCTTTAGCCATCATTATTATCAAAAAAAAAAAAAAACTCTAACGAACTGTAGCAAAAGGGAATACGGTTGTCATCTTTTTGGTAGTAGTCCAATAGAAAATCAAACGCCTTATAATAGTAATTACTGGTTGTGGGGATGAAATACTTTGAGTGAGTCATAGTAGGTTTAGTATATCCAACGGTGGAGTCAGGATTTAATATTTGTGGGTATATAATTAGTGAGGGAATTTGGGGGCTGCCCCCGAAATTTTTTTTTTCAATGAAAATTTTAAATGCATTAAAAATCAAATGAATATAGACAAGATTGTATCATTGATATTTTTTAAAAGGAAAAAAGTTTGACAAGATTAGGGAACATGTTGCAACCTATAAGCTAACTCATCTCAATGCTTCTTCTATTGAAACCTATAAGATTGTATCTTTTTTCATACAAGGACACTAAGCAACTGAAGTTATAATTTCCAATTCCAAAGCAACTAAACAATTCGCACTCTATGTCAATTTAGTAAGTAATCAGTAAGTAATCCAAAACAAGATAAATTAACATCCAAAGGATGAAAATATAGTATTTGTAATCAACAAACTATGGATAAGTAAACTAATACAACAACCCCCAATTTTTGTTTATCCCCAGTAATGCAATTTCTTTGTACAATTGTATCCAGATACATCATGAGTGCATACATATGCACAAACACGTAAAAAGTGAAAATGGCTAAGGATACAAAAATCAACTCCTTTCAGTGGGTTCTAAGCAAATCAGATGTGCAGAAAATAGGATTAGCATCTACCATCAAATCAACAATAAACTATGAATTTTATAAATCCTAACAAATTTCATTCGACGTCAAGAGGCAAAAACTATCCATCACACTTCTATAAGACAAAAATTAGGAGACCAAAGAAACAACATCTAACAAACTCCTACAACTGTAATTCATGGAGGAAGAGCTGGAAGACAGAGAAACAAGAGATAAATGAAAATTACCTCAGAAAGCACAGAAGCTGTGGATCTAGAATGGAGAGATTTGGAGAGAAGGGGAAGCTATGGATTAGGAACAGATTTGCGAGGGGAAGTTGTAGATCTAGAACGGACAGATAAACCAAACTTACTACAAACCATCAAACTCATTACAATTCATTATGGAACACAGAACTTTAAAAAGCTACAAACTAAATAAAAAGTTCTAAACAAAGAGAATTTTACATAAAACCAAAGTTTCAACCACCAAACTCATTACAATTTTAAATAAAGCTAATCAATGAAATTGGACTACTCAATGATTTCTGAATTAAAGAAAGGGTTAAGGTGCAAAAATAGACAAATGATTTTCTCAAAAGAGCGTCCAGTAGCAAATACTTTTTTTTGGCGCAAAAGTAGACACGTGGTTACAAAGTGGAGCAAAATTAGCGTTTGACCGTTAGTTGACTTTTTCTGAACTGAAAATGATGACGTGGATGATGACGTGGATGTTAATGCTTTATAAATTACAGTTCAGCCCCGGATACATTTCAAAAATTTCAATTTAGTCCCTCTATAAACTTTTAAAATTTTCGATTAAGTCCTTCTTCTTCCGGATGCAAAACCCGTTCGGTGATGCAAAACCCAGATTCGGTGATGCAAAACCCGATTCGGTGATCATTCTATCATATCCAAAACCCAAAAGCTCAAAACGATGAAACCGAAACCAAAAGCGGAAAATCCAAGTGATGTGGAAGAACCCCAATCAATCGGGAAGTATCATTTCGGGAACAAAAACGAAGTTCAAAGATTAAGGAACAAAAATAAAAGCTTCAAAATATTCTGCGAAGAGTTTAAGGAGCAGACCCAGGGAACATGAAAGGAAACCCAATTAGATCTCAAGTTCGAAATGGAGGAAAATCCAAAAAGTTCACGGTTCAAAAGAATCCAAGAAACAGGGGGAGAACTCAAATTCCGCTAAAGAAATGAACAAATTGAAAGTAGCAAAGGGATGCAGAAGTAAAAAAAAAAAAAACAGCAAAAACAAGAAAATCCCGAAGCAAATAGTCTGAGAAAATCCCAAACCCACAAACAATGTTCCGGCTTTAGCATATATATAGAAAATCCCAAACGGTGATCATTCTATCACAGCCAGAAATCATGCCTATTAGTAAGTATATATTGCATTAACATAAATTCGGTGCACATGAAAAATTCTCTCACAATATATCTCGGATCATGCCTTCATACAGCAGCCAATGACTAATTCCAGAGAAGCATCACAATAAGAGAAGTAGGAGCCAATAAATTTTGGAGTAAGGAGAAGACAAAGTCAGGATGCGAGATGAACACTCGCGTAATTCAAATGAGAACGAGTATTCGATTAAGCCAAACAGCCTCCTTCAAACCACATAGAACCGGATTGCCAGGCAGGCACTTCTCTGATGGAACGAACGAAGAGGGGTTCATCGATCTGGGTTCATCGATGAGGGGTTCATCGATTATGGGCGTTCGAAGATCTGAGGGGTTCATCAATTATGGGCGTTCGAAGATCTGGACCGCCACCCTCCCAATCTCGATTTGAAACCCCCGCCCCCAACCATCTGGATCCACCCCCTCCTCGATCTGGAACCCCGTTCAGTGATTATACAAATCGATCGCAAAACAGAAATCGATCGCAGAGCACGGAAAATCGAACGCGGTGGTTCTCTTGGCCTCCTCAACGCGGAGAGCACCACCCCTCGGGTTTTGGCGGTTGAGTTCGACACACTCATGGGCGTGGGGAAGGGTGGGTTCAGTCGGCAATGCCGGGGGTTCGGTTGAAGGAGGAAGGGTTATTTCGAAGGAGGGGGTTCGGTTGAAGGAAGATGGATCGTCGGCGGTGGCTTCTTGTTTCCAAATTCAAGTCGAAGGCCAGAAAGAAGGGAAGAAGAAAGAAGGGAGTTGATGATACGGAAGGGAAGAGAGAGGAGTGACAGGTGGAAAAAAAAAAAAGAGAAAGAAGGGAAGAAGAAGTTGACATAGAAGAGAGAGGAGTGACAGGTGGCTTAATTTTAATGGAGAAGTCAAATTTCACTGCCACGTCAGCGTCAGATAACGGTCAACTAACGGTCAAACGCTAATTTTGCTCCACTTTGTAACCACGTGTCTACTTTTGCGCCAAAAAAAAGTATTTGCTACTGGACGCTCTTTTGAGAAAAGCATTTGTCTATTTTTGCACCTTAACCCTTAAAGAAACTATCCTTACCAGTTTAACCAAATCACAAAAATCAAGTCTCTAACTTGGTACAGAGGATTCTACAATTTAGTGAAGAAACAAACAAACAATCAAGAGAAGTGCTTGATCTAACTCAGAATTTAGTTTTAAGCAAACAAAATTGATACATTAGAACCACAATGTTCCCCCCTTTAAAGACAACAAAATTGTATAGGACAAATACTCTACTGAATCCAAATCAAACCTATAATAACCTTAAAGTTCACCCAAAAATAAGGAAGAAGAAACAATCATCACGAATAACATCTGAAAACATATGGTTATACTAGCTAAAGAATCTTAAAAATTAGATTGATTTTTTTCATTTACCTCGGTAAACCTCAAACCCCAAGAATAATTTGTTCTGTCATTGCACAATTTCAATTCAGGTACATAAACTCAAAACGTGGCAGCCTTGCTAATTAGTAACAAACACCTATATAAAAGAGGAAGGAAAACAATGAGAACACAAAAGCATTACAAAGTCAAGTTATCCTCCATTTTCAAAGAAATGAATGCGCAGACAGAATCGATTGAGCAAAGGAAAATTACTGTTGAGAGGGGGGATCTGGAAAAGTACCTTGAGACAGAATCAATTGAGCCGGCCTTGCTGTGCGACGGTTGACCGACGGCGGATAAGCTAGAGCGGAGAGCGTGGCTGCACGATTTGGAGAGTTGGGAGACTGCAACGGAGACTGACGGTGGATGAGAACGGAGAGATCGATGGAGAGTGAGAGGTGGGGAACGATGAAAATGGGGGGGAAAGGGTTGGAGACGAAAGCAGAGAATGATGAAAATGGAGGGGGGAAGGGTAAAAGGAAGATGAGAGGCTCAAACCGGCGACTTGTGACTAAGGGAAGGGTGTAGAGTATTAACCAACTACACCACTTATACATGTTGTTATTAAATTCTTTCAAATTATATATATTTTGTGTCTGCACTTGTCCACATTGGCACTAGTATGACTTCGTCACTGAGTATATCCACGTTGAATATGAATTTTCCAACGTAAATGATGCGTAGAACATGTACTTTTTTTAAAAAAAAAACAATGTAGAACATGTACTCAAAACCTGCTTTACACAGCTTCAATTCTTTAATAAGCATAAGTTCAGCGTTTCACTCTTAATTTTATAAGTCATACGGGGATATTCAATGAATGATTTTTTTTTTTAAAAGACGGTGAAGGAGTTTAAACTCCATGACTCTAATAGTGAACAACATTAAATGTTACAAAGAATAAGCTATGAAACGTCAAGATCAATTTGGCACCAAAAAAAAAAACTTAACATATATAAATGATATACCATTTTCATTTACACATACATGAAACTTTTTTTTGTTGATCAAGAAAGGCATGATACTTTTAATCCACTCAATTCACTTGATATCATTGAAAAATATATACATCACCTGATGTTGTTGATTCATAGTTTTTCTTAAAATGTACAATTCACACGTATTTAGTACGAGCATTCAACTCTCTACTAATTATGGTTCCAAAAAAAAAAAACTCTTTGATGATTGGACCTAGTACAAACCATATTCATTACCATTAATCATAAAGTTTACACTTCCCTTATCAAAAAAAAAAAAGTTTACCCTTCCATATCAACGACTTAAAGACACCATATCAACAGTGCTTAACATAGATTAGAAAGAAAACGAAAACAAATAATAAGCAAGGCACGAATACAAGCCGTTGACAAATCAAATTCCCACGACAATCCTCTTAGCTTCAGCGACCTCATCATGACTGGGATCAATAAATAATTTTGTTTCCCATGAAAATTCTTCACAGTAGGCTTGTGATCACTGCTTTCATATTCAATGTACCGATGGAGAGATGATACGATCTATATTAACCTTCAAAACTCCTTTTGAGGGACCTGGTTGAAGTTGATGCAGCAGGGTTGATTGTACAATCTCCATTTTTAAAGAAAGTGAACTGAACAGGTATCCTCAGGTCTGAAATACTTTTTCGGTGGGTGTAGTAAAGTCAGCCATTACTTAAATAGAGAATCAAATAAAGACATAAATGAAGGAGGCAGGTAGGTTTCTGGAAATAAATGCCCTATAAGTACATTAATTTTGCTTTAAAAGGTAGATAAGAAAAGTTTGGAGAGTTTCAATGGGATGCCTTTTTCCTAAATTGAGATAAATAATTGTTTATTATGAACGTGCCAGATTTAAAAATGTCACACTGAACATATAACACACACACACATCAAGGCTAACGTGCTTATTCAAATTAATAACAAATTTTTAAATTTCAATTAATTAAATGCTAATGTTTTTCAAATAGGAAGCGTGTATGTTAGATGATTTACCAGATTCAAGAGCATAATGAGTAAATGAAAACCAAATTCGCATGGGCCTTTTACACATATTAGTGAAACAACAACACCATCCTTATCAACGTCCCTTGAGTATTTAATGCTAGCCCAGAAAGAAGGAGTTCCTCTGAAAGAACAGTGAAATGGATTCCCACTTCACAAAAAAAACTTGAGCTGATAAATTGATTGTTAATACAGGGAAGGGAAGACGTAGCATTGAGCTGAAAGGTTACTTATAGCATTGAGAAGTATACCATTCATCCATAATCTCAAAGTTGTACTCATAGATTCTCACCATTAACATGGACATCACCCATACCAAACACTCCTATCACCAACCCGACAACATCTGAACCCAATATTGAACAACATGTCAGCATATAATTTTTAACAGATACGAACTTAAACTTGTAGCACAGATATTAAGTGAATGGTTTGCACACTAATGAGGCAAGTCTCAACATAGGTACGTAGTGGCAGCAATCTTAAGAAGGGGTTGGAAAAGAATTGGAGGAGCCTTGATGACGTCTAGCAGTAGTTCAAGTTGGGAAAACGGCTCTCTAACTATCTTCATGTCAACATTGATGATGTTAGGACCAACCTCGACCGAAAACCTCCTGAACACGAACGTAAATCCAAGAACCAGCACACCACAAAAGACTATGTTTGATTTGACTGCAAACCTTTGCATCTAATAAGACAGCATTGAAGGTCACCAGGAAGTGGCTCCTAGAATGAGGGATGTCCCAAAAAACAGCTATCACCTTCGCATAGATGACCCATAAGTTGTGGCTGTCATCTACTTGTGTGAAGGAAGACACACCCCATGTCGTCATAGTTTGGAGATTTCTGGAGTGTTTTTGCTTTATTGCTGTTAAGCGAGATATGTGGGAACTTCATTTAGTCACATTACATAAGAGATGAAGACTCAATTTAGGGTTTCCTTCAAGATTCAAAAAAAAAAAAAAAAAAGGCTAGAACGTCAACGACCAATAGAAATTGCCTACTCTGATTTCCTATGCCTAAAACCTTTATCTGTCAAATGGTTTTAAAGAAACTGCGTGGGAAAAGAGTGAAGACGTGGGAAAACTCCTAAAGCAATAAATTATGGAATATAAAAATCAATGGGTAAACCAATGGACGTGTAGATTAAGACGGCTAGATGTCTGTACCCCTTTTTTTTTTATTGTGGTTAAAACTGACGTGGATAGGTAAAGCATTGCCCAAATTAAAAAGCCAATTGTCACACTGAAAACTCGCCATGTAGGATGATTAGTGCCAATTACTGTTAAGCCGCAAGGTTTAGAGATAGTGCTTGTGTGTGTATTTGATTGATAATCATTGTATTTCCTTGTGCATTATGTTGTGAGAAATCATAACTTTTAGTCATAGGGAAATGTATCTGCATGAATGCATTTGAATGGAACCTGTTGTGAAGCTGAAATTACATAATGACGTCCTTTAGGTGTTACTCGCAATAAGCAACTAGTCAGCTTGATTCCCTAAATATAATTCAATCCTACTCTTTTGCTATGACTTGACAATTATTACTACATAACATTCTTTGAATTACACTCCCTAGTTGATTATCACCCAGCTGCTAGGTTAATCAAAAGATGTAGTGCTAATCAGACCTCACTTATTCTAATTGATTTTGCACCATATCATGTAAATATACTACTATAGAAATCATGATATATGACCGTTATTAATTGCCAAACATAACTACTCCAAATCGTAATATATGCGGGCGCTATAAAAGATCCGTGCAAATACATTACGATTCCGAACCGTTATTTATTCCGAACCTATTATAACAGTTATATATAACACCCGTTATGCATAGAGACTCAGTGAGGCCATGATATTCTCATTGTTGTGATAATAATTAGCGGACACACGTAAACAACTGTCATAATATATGGTAATGCTTGCATAATACATAATGATTCCAATTTAACAATCGTTATATATCTACTAACATATATAACAGTTCTTTCCAAACAACCGTTATATATAATTGACATAAATAACGGTGTTAGGTAACAACCATGATTTATAAACGCTAATTTTTTTAAAAAGGGAGGGTCTGCTTTCGAGATCCCCCTGCATTTACATTTAAAAAACAAATCACAATATAAATTTATATTTTCATTCATATACAGAACAATACAACAAATCAGAATATATTTATAGTCATTAATGTATATGTATACACTATTAAAACTAAAACATTAAAGCAAATTAAACAAATAATTAGTATCTATACATTTACAGTCATACTACGTATTATTTATGCTCTAACTGACGTTGCATAGATGCCGCTAACTCTTCACCTACCTCTTCCATTTGTGAGTTGATAAACATCATGCAGGGGCATTAAAATACTATGTGAAAAGGAAACAATATATGAAAATTAGATATTGTAATATATATAGTTGACCGAGTGTACGTATATATGAACGAATTGAGTATATGATATACCTTATCTGTATCACTATTTTCAAGACTGTGCGTGATTATGTCCTTCATGTACTGCATCATGCAGTACCCATTAATCACTGCTCATGTTCGGTTGCTTTGGACACTATAAAGAAATGAGAAGAAAAACATGTTAATTAGTTAGATAAATAAATTATATGTGTGTTTCAATTTAATATTATAATCATTGGTGAATAATATATATATACCTTCAAACGCTTCCATTGGAATACATATCTGAAGTGGCCATCGATGAGGTTGCAATTACTATAATCGAGACCATTCTCCATGCGGTACCTGTGCACCGCTCTAAGAAGATACAATAAAAAATTATATATAGAAACATGCAAGTTGAACTGAATTATAAGAGATAATGAATGGATTACTTACTGGTTGAATGTCTCCAGCATGTATGGTCTCTTGTCTGGATCTCCACCCATAGAACCATTGAATCAAATCTTTTTGTGAATTGGATTTAGCACTAAGAGCATCTAGTGCTCTCTAAATACAATAATAGATCACACCATCAGGATAGTTACAAAATAAATAAAAACTAATTTAATCAAAGTTAATGATGTTCCCACCTAGCTTAAATGTAAGGCGCAAAGAAGTAAGTGTCCCTTACGTCTGCCACCCTCCTGATGAATTCATCCCCCAGAAACCTCGCTTGTTGTTGCTTGAGATCTTCCTTCATGATGTCGTCTTGATTATTGATTTGTTCAAGGCGGATGAACTTGATCTTTTCCTGGAGGCCGTAGGGGACGAGGTAATTATGGTATATCATATATGTGCCTGAAATGTTGAAACCAACATGTCAAAATGTAATCAAAGTTCTAAGCAGTCAATTATTCAGTCATTGTTAAAGAAATATCTCATAAAGAAGTTGACAAAGCTTGAACTTTCCTTGTCTTTGTTCAGCATCTCAGAAACAAGCTCTTAGCTTACAGCATCCTCTTGGTCTTCTCTTGGTCGAAGACCTCTATCTCAAATTTGATGTGTAAATGGGTCTAAAGCCAAGATTTTGCTAATGAACTCCTGTAGGGACTTCCAGGTAGATTGATCAACTAGCTTATTCTATGAGAAAGACTTCTTCCCAGATTGATCATTGGGCATGAGATGCTTCCTCTTCTTGGACTAAGTGGGGGCCTCAGAAGTGGGAGGGTTGGACTGATTGGGAGTCTTAGAAGTAGGGTGGACTGTTTGGATTGATCACTGGGGGGCTTGGATTGGTTGGGGCTCTTGGATTGATTAGGGGACTTGGACTTATTGGTAGGCAACTTCTTTTGAGGGGGGGCTTTCATACTCTAAGTAGAAGGTGAGGCCACACAACGAAGCTGCCCATAGCCTTTCCCATTGTATCTATGTCTTTGGTGAGCACAAGGAGAGGATGGTTGGGGTAGGTGTTGGTGTTGATTTTTACCTTCATATGTTCAGGAGGGATATGCTAGTTATGAAGTGTGTTATCCTTCAGGCGGTTAAACAAATGGTCCGTTGCAACTATGTGATGTTTAGGGCTATCGACAAAACACTTAACATTCGCAAAAAGGAAGCCCCCTTGTGTTGTAACTTCCTGTGACATGACTTGTTGTGCATTTAACAATATTGTTAATATTGATAGTTAATTGAAGACATTGCTTCCATGAATCAAGGACTAATATTAATACTTACCATTTTATCGACGACCTCATTCACTAGAGAATCATCATAAGAGCCACATTTATTTTGCCTTGTTATTGACCAAATTTCGTGACAGGGAGGTCCACTACCGTCCACACTCTCAGCAGTCAACTTTTCAGAAATCCGAGAATACCCCTTTTTCCCTCCCTTATAGTGATACTTATTGTTCTTCGCCCTCATCCTATTCACCCGGCTTAATTCATAAGAAAACACACATCACTTGAGTTAATATTAAATAGATACATGCATGTCTTATAAATTGAAAATAATAATTTCTGGAATATCGGGTCACGACATGATATGAAAAAATTTCCCCAATCATTTGGTCTGATGGTGGACCGAGGATCCACAGGAATGACTGTCTCATCAGCCTCTTTAGGATTCTGCAAATACGCCTTTGTCCATATATAATGGAATGTGTGCATTGAATTGTCAACCTTTTTAACGAAAATTCCCCGATGTAATCTCCGTATACATGATATGCTAATTGCAAAGCACACAATTTTAGTTAACGTTTTTTACAAGTACATAACAAGTAATTAGCAGTCATATATACCTTACCCTACTATTGTCCTAGATAACGCCTACGTAATCTCTTTGTACCCTGCGCCAGTTACCCACCTTGATAGGAACGTTGGTCCTTGTCGTTAAGCTGATGTAGCTTTTGAAGTGTGACGGCTCAAGAGGTTGACCATCATTGTTCCATATCACGTGAAATTTTTTCCCCAAAGACTTTGCTTGGTTCACAACAGTAAAAGTGCAGCGGCCCTTCTTTACAATATCCCGTACTCTTTCTAACGCCTCTGTTGGGGTCTCGTTTTTGGGTGGCATAGGTATGACATCAGTACCATTAGGAACGCTATCGATAGTATAGGAAATATCAAAACTAGGGGCATTATCAGTGCCACAAGAAGTAGACCGACCATTTTAACTAGAAAACAAAACTCATCCAGTCAGCCACAATGAACAGAGCAATGATTTTTCCAGAAAAACACGATGTACGACTAAGGTCAAAACCTACCTAGGCAAGGTGAAGTGAAAAATAAGGAGAATGCAAAATGTTATGTATGTGTTTTCACTGATGTAAGGTTGGAAGGCGAATCGTTTATAAGTGTTAACGATGGTTGTTTCAAAAGAACCATAACTTTTGTCACTAAATAAATGACGGTTATTAACCACAATTGTTATTTTTATGTTTTCACGAATTCCGCTTCGCAATACATGAGAGTGCGCATAATTAATCATTACTTTTAAATTTATGTTTCTTTATGCGACCTCCGCCTCAACATATATTACATTTATTAGTTATAACTGTTATATATTAACCAAGGTTTTGAAACTCGAACCGGACCGGCCAGTTCGGAAAGGAAACTAGCGAATCGGCTGGGAAACTGATCCGAGTTAAGGGGTGACCTCGCGTTCCGAGTTCACCCGAGGTCAACTCATCACAATATTTAAAAAAAAAAACGTAGCCTGAAAGTCGCCTGAGAAAAAAGCAAGACATAGAAGGAGATGGAGGAGAGAGAGAGATCTGAACACTGAAGAGTCACCTCCATTCGTGAAACCTTGTTTCTCTCATTTTCCTCTCGTCATCAAATTTGATTGATCTTGTTAGGGATGTCCAAAAAACCCGGTAATCCAGGTGGTCCGGTCCGACCCGTTCTCTGGAAATTTTTTTTTTTGGTCTGGGACCATATGAGGCGGACCAGACCGGATTGGTCTGCTCGGGTCAGACCAGACTTCGGTCCAGGGTCTAAGATCCCCTGGACTGGACCGGTCCGGCCCGATATATATATTATATATGTATTTTTTTAAAAAATCACAACTTAACTTAACCATTTGTCCTTCTTTATTGTCTTCTTTATGATTATTCATCACTCATTAGTGAGTCTTCTTCTTCAGCCAAAAAATATCCGGAGTCTTTTTCCCTTTTCAGTCTTCTTCCCTTCTTCTTCGGTCTGGCCCAATAGAATGTTGTTATTTTGTATTTTTGTTCAATGTTGTTGGAGATTCTTATATAAGTAATTGTGTATGATTGGATTTAAGATGTTTGCATGTTTGTATGTTTAATTATTGGTCCAAAAAAGTGAGAAAAAAAACTAAAAAAAATGAAATAGGCCACAGGCGATCCATCGGGCCGTGCAGTCCAGGCCAGAGCTCGGGTGGTGCCGGACAGACAGAATCTCGGGCCGCTTGTCCAGGCCAGAGTCCCTCTGGACCAGACCTCGGGTTGACCCCCAACCCGGTCCAGTCTGGTCCATGGACATCCCTAGATCTTGTTTCGCCGTCGTTTGGTGTTTCTTCGATGGTCACTCTTGCAAGACTCATCGCCATCCATCGCCTAAATCCCGCCATCGTCTGGTGTTTCTTTGGTGAGACTTGTAGACTCTGTGAAGTGTGAATTGTGATCTGTGAACAACTTTACTGACTTTAACTACTTTTATTGGTTTGTGAGAAAAGTTAGTTGGTGCCTTATAATAAGGACCAGAGGGAGTAGTTTTCAGATTACAAGGCTAACTAAGCTCAGAGTTAGTTAGAAATCATTGAAGCCCTTCGAAGCTCCCAATCACGTGCTGTTCCTTATGAAATGGAATGGGAAAATGAATTAACGGACCTCATATTTAATTAATGGAAATATTTCAGCTGAGTCTATTTAATGACTCGAAGAAAATGAATTATAGCATACGAATAGTAACGTAATAAAAAAAAAATGCTCTTATTTTAGTTCTACGGGAAGATGGTAAAAAAACACGCGCTCTTATTTAATTTTAGTTCTATTGAAGATGATTAAAAAAAGGTGCTCTTAATTATTTCGTCGATGATGGCAGTTAGTAGTTAGAGTACACGTATCGCCCATGCAACATATCTACCTGTTACCAACGGCAGCTTATGCACTTCTCACTCGTTAAAGGACAATTATGCCCGCAGCACTTCCACCTGTCACCAATGGCGAACAGCTTATACATTTCTCCCTCGTGAAAGGGCAATTTTGCCCCCAGAAAATATCCACCTGTCACCAATGGCGAACAGCTTATGTATTCTCGTGAAAGGGCAGTTACGCCCCCAGCAATACCTACCTCTTCTTTTGAATCTCTCGTGGAGCGCGCCAAGTCGGAACGACTGGACCCCAGTCGTTTTAACTGAATCAGTTAAGAGTACTGAGCCTTCTCTCCTTCCCTTTGTTTCTCTCTCTCTCTATGTATGCACGCTTACGAGCTTTCTGCATGAAAGTTTTTCAGAAAGAATCAAAGAAACGAAGTCTTGGGGTAATCTTCGAGCTCAAAGCGAAGCTTTAACCATGTCATTTTCTCTCCTTGAAGCGTGTAAGAAGAGAAAGAGATTGCCCAAGGTTTTCAGGTTTCACTCTTTCGCCGATCCTGGTTGCCCAATCAGTCCTAACGGACCTTTTAGGGATAACATTCGTCTCTTTCTTCAAGAATGTGGTGAGCTTGAAGATTTTCAGATCCAGGGCATGCCTCTATGGACCACCGGTCTTATTCACGAGAAATCAAACTGTGTGACCCCTCTTTACACCATCGAAGAGAATGTTTGCCACTCTTCGCACCCCTTCTGCGATCATTGCCGATGTGCAGGTTAGTCTCTGACTCTGAATCATTCGTTCTTTAATTTCGAGTTTTTCCAGTTTGGGGCCTGTTTAATTTGCGTTTCGTGATCTGGGTTGGGTTTATTTGCCAAGAATCTTGACTTGTTGAGGGTTTTGGTGGTTTGCGTGTTAGCTTTCACCCCTGTTTCGTTTAGTTCTCTCTGTTTTTGATACTGATATGGGTGAGTTGTTTATTGAGATTATCATGGCTAGGATGGAGCGGCCATTTTGTATCGAAGAGAAGGTACCATTTCATAATCGCCGCCGATAATAAACCGTTGACTGAAGGTTTTCTTGATGATCAGAGTCATCTCTTGCATGGAATGATTCACAGTAATGGGTACGGCCATTTGCTCTGTATTAATGGCATTGAAGGGGGTTCTAAATTTCTCAGTGGCAGAGAACTCATGGATCTGTGGGATAGGATCTGCACAATTCTTCGAACAAGGTATTGGAGAGACCACTAGGCCCATCTTGATTCTGCATGAATTTCTCAAACAGTTTGGGAGTATTAACTTTGTGGAGTTTCTTTCAATGGCAGGAAAATCGCAGTTGAAGATACATCAAAGAAGCGTTCAATGGATCTTCGCCTACTTCATGGAGTTGCTTATGGCCATTCTTGGTTTGGTAGGTGGGGTTACAGATTTTGTCGTGGAAGCTTCGGTGTCACAGAGCACAATTATAATGCAGCAATCGAACTTCTAAGTTCATTAGAGCTTGACGAGGTCGTTCAATGTATTGGTGATACAATGTGCCATAAGGAAATCAAACAAATAATTCGCCATTATAGAGACATGAGTGAAACCCAGTTGATCACAATCAAGGATCTTCTCAGGTTTATGCTTACTGTCAAATCTCGAACTCCTTCTCCACCCAAGAGAGTAATAGTCAGTATCACTGGTCCTCCTTCTTCAACCTTCTGTTCAAAACACACAACGAGATTTGCAATGTCAAGGAAACAATGCCCGTTAAAGGAGAAATCAGTCAGGTACAAAAAGTTCACCTCTGCAGTGGCTAATATGGATAGTAGGTGGCCTTCAAGGCGACTAGAATACGCAGCCCAAGTGATAGTAGATGCTTTGAAAGAAAACAAAGCAAATAGTTCAGGTTCTGGTGGGATGACTAGGCAAGATGTGAGAGATGCAGCTAGGCTCCACATTGGTGACACAGGCTTGCTGGATTATGTGCTGAAATCACTGAATAATATGATTGTTGGAAACTATATTGTTCGTCGAATGGTCAACCCGACAACTCGAATCCTAGAGTATAACATTCATGAGCATGGAAATGAGTCTAAATCCCCTCAACCACATCCTGGGCTAAAGGTTTTTAATTCTATAGAGCCTCCACCAGCAGAGTCAGAACAAGTGCCAGGAATTGATGTTTACAGTGATGTAGCTTATCTGTACAAGAATGTCCTATTGGGCTTCCCAGATTCAGAACAAGTAGACTTGGCAGTTCAAACGATTCTAGACAGCAGGCATTTTGTGAAGGAATGGTTATTAGTCGATGAAATAGAGCAAGTTTTGACATTCATATGCCACTTGATACCCAACTTTGTTGATGAAAAACCAGAGTTCATGAACAGGGAAGTGTCCGCAGGTGAGATAGTGACAGTTCCACTGCATGCGACAGTTGGAGACTTGAAGCAAGCAGCGGAGAGTGCTCTGAGGGATACTTATTCTATTGCAGATGGATTCATGGTGCTAGAGATAACAGAGTTGGCGGGAATAAGTGATGAGGAGGTGCTTTTTGGAGTAGTAGAATCTGGTGTGGATCTGCGTATTAGGGGAATTGGTTCAAATATGCTGACTCCATTGAAGTACCAGGGAGGATCAGACACTTGGAAGGTGAGATGTGAATGTGGAGCTCAAGATGATGATGGTGAGAGAATGGTGGCTTGTGACATGTGTGAGGTGTGGCAGCACACACGGTGCTGTGGGATCGATGACTCTGAGACTGTGCCACCATTGCTTGTGTGCTCTGCTTGCTGTGATTCACTTGTACCTCCAAGGGCTGATTTTGCCTTATGCAACGATAATAGCATGGACTGTGTCTGTGCTGATGATTTTCTGATCTCCCCAGAGCCTAGTAACCTTCTGGAATATGGGTATGGGTACTGAATAATGCAGCAGATTCATTTTTGTTTTTGTCGATTCATTTGATGATTCATTCATATACTTTTGTAAACTTACGTTTGGAAATCTGTTCAATTCTTGTATGTAAAAATAGAAATAAGGAAAGAAATGGGTCCAAGACTCAGGCGCGTAGAGGCAGCCTCTGTTTGTGTACAGTCGTCAATGCCAGCCTGTTAAATTCTACGGCTGGATGAGTAATAAATATATCCGAGCATAGTATAGATTTTCATGATAGAGGCTTCTAGGATCTGATTTTGTACATCTCCCACCCTTGATCAGGGATTATCAAATTAACTCGTCAAACATGTACCTATAAAGGTCTTAGGATCACAAGACTCTGGATACCACAACAGAAAAGAAATTGAAGTTCATTGATTATCTTATATAAATACCAAAAAGAAAAAACAATATGGTTTCTACTTTCTACTATAACTCGACAGATTTTCCATCACAATTGCTGAAAGCTAAAGACTTCCAAATCATACCAGTACATAACTAGTTCTGCATAGTTTCAAATTTAAGTAAAACAAGAGTAAGGTTAATTGTCCTGATGACATAAACTTGATGGTCAATCCTGTCTATATTATAGTATAACGGTATACATAAATCACCATCCACTGGAGGGTTGAGGCTTTTAGAAGAAGGGAGCCCTGCGGGGTGTTCCCTTTCTTTTGTTTGTACGCTTCTGGGGCTCAGAAGTTTTCCCCTTTTTCCCCATAGAAAGACGCTGGATGGTAATGAAGGGAGGAAGTGAATCATTGGGCTTCTTTAAAACAGCTTGAACCTGAAAGTTTAGATTAAGAGATAACAATAAGTATGCTAGTGATTAAGTTCAAAACAATGACCCCGAAGGGGAAATCAATTTGCAAGTGATTGTCAAAGTACTGTCGTACCTTGCATGAAATGGAGCAGTAACGATACAACTTAGGGTCAGTCAGCTTTCTATCACAGATCTCACATAATGGCTCAGTATTTGATGCCAAGTCCCCACGGGGAAGAGGATTCAGAGAAATGACCAATCGCTTGTTGCATTTGTAGGTCTGCTATCAGGAAGGGATCAATATTAAAAACACAGCAATTAAACATGTTAAGATTGACTTCTCTGTTTCCATCAGTAATTCACATTTGAAACAAAACCAAAAGAAGTAAGGGATTAAGGGCCAGTCTGTTTAAAAAAAAGAAGAAGAAAAGGTGATTTTAGTTAAGTTTAACATTTGAGTTGTCGAGACAACATTGAACAAATCATGAAGGTTTTGTTGGGAAAAATCTGTTTTTACCTTTTTAAGATAAGCTATTAAGTTTTTTCCAACACTTCCCTCATATGTTTAATTTAAGTTCTTCCAGAACTCCCTTATGCTCTCAACAATTTTCTCATGTTTAGGCTAACTAAAATTATGGTTTTTTTCAATCTTAAACAAACTGGCCCTAGGTGAGGTATAGACATAGATGCCTGACACCACTCAAAAGCTAAAAACTAGGGTGTACATATTTCCAGAAAAGAATGCAGTTCAGTCCATTGACTGATGGGATTCTCTCTTACTAATTGTCACCAACTGACCCGGTTTTCCCCCCTCATATGGAAAGCAAAACTGTAAGATAACAGCGCAATGACAAAATAATGTTGTTGGGAAGGACCACCACGAAAGAATATTTACTTAAGCTCTGTAATGCAATTAGCAAAGTATCAGATCTGTATTATGTTTGTTTTAATCTTACATGCCACCATCATAGTGAGTGTTAATTGCTCGCTATTATCTTTCACACTATTATACCAAAATCAAATGACATGAAGAGTAAGCTTTAATTAATAACTAACAGTAATCACTTCAGAGAAATCAAGTCTACTACACAAGAGTTGGATCAATACATGATAAGTTTAGCTAGAATACTACTCAAGGCAAGGTAGGATATCATACCTGAATTTGTGAACAGTCAATATGCTTTTCAACAGCAGCTACGGCAACGACACATTTGTGGACATGTTTATAAACGTTAAGCATCTTGTGGCATCGATGAATGCCCAAAGACACACAATATTGGCAAGCAGACTTGTTGCAGGTCATACAGTACTTGTTCAGTTCATTCCTGTACATAGGATGAGCTGCACAAGAATCAAAGAAAGTTTTTTTCAGGATAGGTTCGAGCCACTTGGGCTTGGAGAGCCTATGTTGGGCCACTTGTTCAACCTGCATATGGAATCATGTCAGTTTACAGAGGAAGTTCCAGAAAGAAACTAATGTCTATCTCATCATTATTTTCCTAATTTTTTTAACCTGGATTCTTTCTATTTCCATTTTTCTCCTAAAAAAATCAGTGTCCTGCTCAAGGGCTAGGGTCTTGTGATCAGAAAGTACTTCATTTACATTTTAAATCAATATGTACAACTTCACTTCGTCTCCTGTCACCATTGAGACCGTGTAGGAGCAACAACTAATAAAAGCAACTATTCTGAATTAAAGGCCTAATACAAGTGATACAATCAATTTCTATCACTTATTCCAGTTATTATAGCTTGTTTCCCTTAATAAACCTCTATACATTTGAACATTCTTAAATGGCAAAGCTACCGGATACTGTCTACAGGGCACAACAAGTATAACTAGATAAACTAGAGTAATAATATAGCAGAGTTTGGAAAATTAGTCAGTTACTTCAATCTTGTGTTTCAGCTTCTGGATTTAAACAAAATCAGCAGTGAGAAGATATGCATGCCACTATTCAAAGCAAGATGATGAGATGTTTAACATATGGTAAGTTTATTGGATTATTTGATACAGCATGATGTCAATAATCATGATAAAACAAACATTATACATGGAACTAAATAGAGATGAGAAAATGAGCATAAAGATTATTAGAAGTTGAAAATCAAATTCAACATCGTATACTGCCAAGAAGCATTTAATCGAACGCAATTATTTTTTATCGTCACTCATGAAAGTTCGTTGAAATGCGACAAATAAACAATAGACAAACAAACAGTTGCATTTACGGATTTAACCATTTTTGAAACAACAAAAGGACTAAAGTCAATCGTAAGGAAATATTTACACGTGGAACAAACGTATGAAATTTTCTATCTGCTTCTGAAAAGTCATACAGTTTTTGTCATATCCAACATCATCTTTCACTTCCTTTCCTTTTTCAGATGAATCTTGATTTTATAGGATAGACAACTAAGAATCAGATTCTGGCCATTCTAATCTACTTCTTAGACTATTAACCAATTTAGTAGCATTTTAAAGAGAAATTTTGATATTATTTAGCTTTAATGATGATTTCCCAATCCCATAAAGAGTTTTCCCTCCATAAATTTTTACTGAGAATAAATAACTTTGAATCAACCCATTTACCTGGTGGGTAAAGGGATCTAATCCTTTTCACAGAAAATAGGGAGAAGGAAAATGTTTGAAATTATGACTAAAACATGCAAAAGGGATAGAAACGTTTGATTTATACTGCTTAAATCGACATGAGGAACAAAGAGGCAACCAATCACTTTACCTTGTCCTGTTTGCTGGAGGAAGAAGCACTCTTCTTTTTCATCTTGCAATATTCAAAGGGAAACTTGATTTACAATCTTAGAGCTAAAGGATACTTGAGGAGATATCCGGATCCAATTCGACTAATTTGACTATACAAGAAAAGGCTGAGGGGAAAAGGAAAAGAGAGGCAATCCTAGAAACTAACTTGTGATACAATGCTTGCTTTCCTATAGCCAGTTCATTTTATAACTGAAGAATGACTGACTGAGGTGTCTGGTGAATAGAGGCCCTATTGATGAAATCAAGGCACCTGAGCTAATCCACTTTTCACATTTTCCAGTAAATAAGCAGGACAGGAGTTCATAAATCAATGAAACTAATCTGCTTCATTACTCAAAAGGAATTTGTCTCTAGCAGAATTCAGTTATCACCTTTATGACCAAAACTATTACCCTTCCTTAGAGAGATTGTATAAAAATACGAAGGGTGCCATTCTATGAATTATATATTTTTATAAATTAGAGGATACAAGAGTGAAACTTCATTCAGTGGCCATAAATGAAAGATTGGCAAAGAGCATCTTGTGATTTATGTTGATTTTTATCAGCAAAGTTAGACCACAGCAGAAAAGGACAACGCATTTGAGTTCATTATTTATTCAAAGTAACCTGAATTTCAGGATTGATCAGAAGAATATCATTGAGATACGTTAGTAAACATTAAGGCGTTTACACCAGAAACATTTCGTATGAAATGAGAATACCAAATCCCAACAAATGCTTACTAGTTACTACATAACATCAATTGCAATCCTGGAGTCTTATTACGAATCAACATTTCATACATTATTATCATTCATGACTTTGCTACGAGCAATTAAACAAAATATGTCAATTCTAGGAGTTCACACTAAATGGCATTTACTTACCCAGGCTCAAACGAAGATGTGTCTTGGCAAAACGCCATTTTGGTCTTTATCGCCTTAATGATTTCAGTTGCGTCAATGGCGGAAACAGAAGTCTCCATTGTTGTCTGCTCGGAGGAAGAAGGAGAGACGCGGTGCGCAGAGGCATTAGGGGCGAAATTTAATGAATTAAAGAAAGACGATATCCTAAGTCAAAGGTAAAATAGGTGAAGATGGAGGGAAAGAATGGAGCTTTATCGTGCTCGGAAGTTGTAGGTGTAGCTACTCACTGATGCTCTGCAGAAGAACACAGGATGGAAAAATTTTCAGGAGGAGGAAGTAGAGTAGAGAGAGAAGACGACAGGGGATTGAGGTTTTTCTGCGGACGAGGCCAAAAGTTGACGTAATTAACGCGTTCGGTTTCTTTGCAAATCCTCTCCCGGGCCATCTCTCCTCATCCTTAGATCTAATCGTTGAAATTTTGATCCCACAGTCAGACCGTATTTTTCAAACTATCGCATGCGGTACTTTGAAAATAATATTTTGGACCGTTGGATCAAAATTTCAACAGTCAGATTTGAGGATGAGGAGGGATAGACAGGGAGGGGACGAGGAGAGTATCTAATTCCCGTATTTAACACTCTGTCTTGATTAATTAGGAGATGAAGTTAACTTTTTTTTAAGAAATTAAATAAGCCAATTAAATATCTTTAAAATTTTTTTTTTTTACAAATTAATTAATTTGACTAATAAACTAATATATAGTCTAATGATACACAATATAATATATATGATGCGATTAAGTAACTTATTTAGCTTCCTTAATCTCTTTTTAAAAAAATCAATCCGATTTTATAATTAGGACCAGAGCTAATACTTATTTCTTCAAAATAAATTACTAAAAGCCAGAAACCGTTATTTATTTAATTATTCTACTTTCTTGTGAGGGAAATATGCTAAAAATTAGAAAATAATACTCAAAATTCAAAAACAAAATATGATAAATAAATTTTAAAAAAATGTAACAAAAATTTCATAAAAATACAATTAAAAATAGGAAATGAAAAATCGGTGCTACAAATTCATTAAATCCCAAGTCAGAACTAAAGTATAAATCTAAGATTTTCAATTCCGACTAAATGACCAAAATGCTTTAAATTGAGAGCACAAGTTTCAGAATAAATAACAATATCTATATCTATATTAATGACGTTATATTTTACATTAACACTTTACTTTAAAGTATTAGAACTTCATATGCCAAAAATCAGAGATATTTTTTAGGGTACATATTTTAAGGATCAATAACAAAATTTGTATCTATATTAATAACATTATATTTTACATTAATGACTTTACTTTTATATTTCACAACTTCATATCCCAAAAGTCAAGGATAATTTTGAGGCCACAAATTTCAAATGTCAATAACAACATCTGTATCTGTATGAATAACATCATATTTAACATTAACGACTTTACTTTCATGTTTCACAGCTTCATATCCCAAAAATTATGACTAAATTTGATTGCACAAGTTTCAAGGGTTAATAACAATATCATCTGTATCTATTTTAATAAAATCATATTTTACATTAACAACTTCACTTTCGTATTTCACAATTTTACTCAAGGGCAATTTGGTCAGAATTGAAAATCTCATATTCCTACTTTAGTTATGACTTGGGATTTGATACATTCACAGTATCAACTATCAATTTATCTTTTCTCATTTTTAATTGTATTTTTCTAAAATTTTCCCAAAATTATAAGTACTTTCAGAGCTAAACTTGGGGTCAAAGTTAAAAATACCTATGTACTAAAAGTGCGTTTAGCATGTATGCTTTCCGGAGATATAAAAATAACTATGAAAATTTAAAATATGAGTAAAAATATCATGATTGTGAAATATAACCTAACACTATTGTATATGTATATGCAAAGATAGTGTGGCCCCCACTACAAAAAAGTGTATCGATGTTTTGTTATATTTAATGGTCATAGTATTTTTGTTGTAATCGAGATGTTGTCAACTCATGTTACATATAGAAATGTTTATGTACTATGAAGGATATCATTTTGTTGTAATTTTTTTTTTTTTTTGCTTTTGAGTTGAGGCAGAAGTTGCTAAACATATAAGAATATAACTACCAATATGGTTGTGGTTCATGTTGTGTTTTTGGGGTGTGACTATTTTTTGTTGGTTGATTTGAAATCCAAATATGTTATTTATTTTCTTTTGTGTTTTATTCAATTTCTTAATAATTTGGATTAATGTAAGGTGATGATGTACTTTTATGTTATGAAACTGTTACAATCCGCGCATCGCGTGGGGGGAGTTTGTGCTTGTTGTATATGTATATGCAAAGATAGCATGGCCCCCACTACAAAAAAGTATCTATGTTATGTTATATTTAATGGTCATAGTATTTTTGCTCTCATTCTAAATGTTTGCACCTCTAAACAAACATACTTTGGATACAAACTTATGGGTATTTTTTACATCTTTAACTCCTAAATTTATTAAGGAATTTTGGGGATTTTTTTATATAGATATATTATATCATTTGTTATCTGGTTCGGGGCTTGTGACTGCCTCTCTTAATACATGTGTCTCCTCTGAAACTCAAATTTAAGATCCAGAAGAATCTAGCGAAGCCTTACATCACTAGATCAATTTTGTATTGGTTAGTTTTGAAGAATTTACATTTGCTTAGAAAAGAGTACTTGTTTTAAGAAAATTATAATTATAATTTTAAACATTTTGGAAATAATTTTAAAAAAATTATAATATTAATGATTCGATTTTGAAAATTTTATAATTATATTTTGTAATTTAATTATCAAAGTTTGGTTCAAAATTTTTATAGTAATAATAATTTGTGCTTTTTCTAATAAAATAAAAAACATATGTGAACCTGTCTACATTGGGCCTCTTGATCACCACATGCCGGCCCATTTGAACCAGAGAAATGTAGGGAAGCTGAGTTTTCAAAACACAATTATATAACCAGATGGTAAGGGATCAGGGATTAGGCGCGCTTGGGCCGTGTTCGATCCTCTGCCGTCGTTAGTAGTAGGCGATCTCGTAAGTGTCGGCTTTTTATGTATCAAAAAAAAAAAAAAAAATTACATAACCAGTGGGAATAGTAAGTGACTTGCGCTTATGAATTTTGAATGCCTTATGAAAAAACCTAGTTAGGAGAGTCTCCCACTATAGCCAAGTGCAAGACGTGGGTCGGATCCGGATTAGTCAAGGCGAAGTTCTAGATACCGGATGGACAATTTAAAAAAAAAAAAACACAATAACATACCATTCACCAGCAATGTTCTCATGTTGGAAACAAGATTTCTACTCACCCCATTATGAGTCTTAACTTATAAGCCAACTCCTTATCAATTAAACCAATCTTTATTAACAATCACATAACTTAATTTTTAGGTGATATTATGCAACTTATTTTGTATCCGGTTGATCATGATATTAATGGACTGACGACATGTCTTGATAGTTGTATGGCTGAAAGATATCCCCGGTAGGTAAAGAAGTACTCCCTCCGGTCCTAATTATAAGATATAGTTGACTTTTTTTGAAGAAATTAAGGAAACTAATTAAATTACTTTAGAGTATTTTTATTTTTATTTTTTTCTTCAAAGTGATTAGTTTGACTAATAAACTAATATATAATGTAAAGATACACAACATATAAAATGATTAATTAACTTATTTAGCTTCCTTAATCTCTCCAAACAAAGTCAACTATGTCTTATAATTAGGACCGAAGGTAGTATGAAAAAGAATATCTCGTTCTTATATTGATATTTTGTGCATAGTTTAATTTCTAGACAACAATTAATGTTCTGATCTCGTAAAAAATAGTCATATTTTTAGTTTTGCACGTTAATGAAAATATCTCGTGTGTGACTACATGATGGCTTCACGTTATCCCTTAAAAATAGAATCTTTTTATTAATTATATTTCCTTCTTTTATATTTTGCAATATTCGTTACTCAATGATTTCCCATTTGGTAAGATTCTCATGTTTACTGACCAAAAGAAATTCATCACCTCGTATTAGGTTCATGGTTCACAAGTTTCTAAATTTGACTGGATATGTACCATCGACCATTGACACAGCAAAAGATGAGTATGATATTCTAATCCATTCTTTATAATTTTATTACATTCTTTGAATTGATTAGAAAAACATCCTTTCATTCATTTGCATGACTATTATTTCTTTGGCTAAGTGAACATAAAAAATAGCAATGAACTTGCAGGCATATTTAACTCTGTATATAACATTTATCAAAATTATAATTTATTTTTATAATTTTACACCTAAGAAAATACTTCAATGTGTTTATTTAGTCTTATTTATAAGGTCAAAGAGGATTTTTTTTAATCTTATTTTTTTTTTAAATCACATCATTAACTTATCATTCATACATTGCATACCTCGCAAATCAAATTCCCAGATTCTTAGTCGTTACAAGAATCAAAACCTTATTAATAAAGATAAAGTTAAAAAAGTATATCAACTTAAAACATATTTAATGAGTTAATCGTTATTTCTTAGTCGTGTCAAATAGTTGAAATTATCCTAAATATATCCAAATAAGTACTTTTTGTCATGAAAGTATAAAACATACTCCCTCCGGTCCTAATTATAGGACAACATTTGGGGGTTCATTTTGATCCTAATTATAAGACAACATTCTAATTTTTGTCAATTTCTTCCTAAAATACCTCTATTTTGTTCTCTCAAGTGTGTTTGATTTTTTATGAGTATATATATGTAGATGCGTAAATTCTTCCAATCAATGAAACTTTAAATTGTTGGATTTTAATTTGTTTATCAATCGATGTTAATTTGCCAATATATATGTACAAACACATATATGTGTGTGTGTCTATATATGTGCATATTTGTCAATATATATGTGTGTGCGCATATATATGTGTGTGTTGATATATGTATATATTTATACAAATGTCTGTGTCTATATATTTGTGTATGTGTGTGTGTGTGTGTGTATGTATGTATAAATCTTATTTTTAAATCACATCATTAACTTATTCGTACGTTGCTTATCTCCCAAATCAAATTCTCAGATGCTTAGTCATTACAAGAATCGAAACCTTATTAATAAAGATAAAGTTAAAAAAAATTATCAATTTAAAACATATTTAATGAGTTAATCGTTATTTTTTAGTCGTGTCAAATAGTTGAAATTATCCTAAATATATCCAAATAAGTACTTTTTGTCAATGAAAGTATGAAACATACCACCAGGCTGCATCCTCATTTACTCATCATTCATACATATCAAATTCCAGATTCTCTATATTATTCTTCATCTCTATTTTCACACACATATTATAATTTTAATCTGCAAGGTCTATATAACAAGCTTCCTTCATTGATTTACCCACAAAAACACATATCCTTACACAACTATACGAAGTATTAATATTTCTGAATATTTTTAAAATCGTAACGTGTAGGATTTAATCATGTTCGTAAATATAGGTCAATGTACAAAGTATCTAAAATAATAATTACTGCCTAATAAATACCATCAATGAGTTACTAAAATATTAATTTACACCACACCAAATTAGGCTATAAATACCATATATTAGACTGTTTGGGGTAAGAATCACACAACAGAAACTTTTTTTCTGTTTCCATATTTCTTCTCATTTAGCTTTCTAGTCTCAGGGTCTCACACACTGCCATGACTAGAAAGAAGGTGAAGCTGGCATTCATAGCCAACGACTCTGCGAGAAAAGCCACATATAAGAAAAGAAAGAAGGGTCTGATCAAGAAGATCGACGAACTCACCACTCTCTGTGGAATCGAGGCCTGTGCGATCGTCTACAGTCCGTACGACTCTCAGCCCGAGGTTTGGCCGTCGCCGTTCGGGGCCCAGCGCGTGCTGTCGAAGTTCCGGAGGATGCCGGAGCTGGAACAGAGCAAGAAGATGGTGAACCAAGAAGGGTTTCTGAAACAGAGGATTCTGAAAGCGAAGGAGCAGTTGAAAAAACAGAGGAAGGACAACAGAGAGAAGGAGATGACTCAGGTGATGTATCAGTATCTCAGTGCAGGGAAGGTTCTTCATAACATGACGATGATCGATCTCAACGATCTGGCTTGGCTCGTCGAGCAGAATCTGAAGGACGTTAACCGGAGGATCGAGGCGTTGGGTAAGAGGGCTCAGAGTCAGAGGACGGCTGACGTGGCGGCAATGGCAGCGGCTGACGTTGTTGCGAGGGGCAGAGATAAGGCGAAGGCGGAGCAGGCGGATGGGACGGAGGTGGCCGCGGGCGGGGAGGGGGTGCCGAAGCAGCAGTGGTATACGGAGATGATGAATGGTGGTGCTGATGAAACGATGTCGTTTGGAGATGTGAGTCATTCCAATGGGTTTTGGCATAATAACTATTTCCCTTGAAGAAGACAGACATGTTTATTGTTGCCTTGTTGGGGTTTGTTTTGCTGTGGTTTGTTGTCGTTTTGTGTTTTAATGTTGTCGTATTGTCTCTAATTTTCCATTTTAAATTCGTGGGTGTTGTAATCGGATCCGGCTTTCCTCTGATGCATTGGACCGTCCGCTGCCCAAAAATAACTAAATTATTACCGTATGCGGTAGTGTTACCGCGGTAAATTCTGAAAAAAAATCCCAACCATTCAAGCTTCAAATCAACGGCTGAGATCTAAGATAAGTGCATCGGACGAAAGCCGGATCCGTTGTAATCACGGTGTGATGGATGGGTCAGTGTAATGTGTTATACTGTTTATATTTTCAATAAAATACATGTCCTGTACTGTTTGTTTAATTTCCACCTTGAAATTTACTTGTTCATTATGTGGAATTAAAAACTGGAGACTTGGAAGTATGTAGATTCAACGTCGTATTAGTCTTGTGTTTATTTTTTTCAATGCATGTTCCAGCAGTTACAATTGTTTCCTTCTCAAATTTGCTGGCTATATGACTTATGAAGTGGAATTAAGACTTGGGATTTGAATTGAACATAATTTTTCTTTTGTATGTTTACGTACAACTAATAGATTTGCTGGAAAACCTCTGAAGACTTTTTCACACTGTCAAAGTTTGAATCAGCCTAATAATAATAATTATGAATGTGAATAAGAAGGAGAGGGCTTCTTAGATGAAAACTTTAATCATTCATATTTAATACTTTATAAAATTATTATTATAATCTGACCAAAGAAATATATAAATAAATTTAAACTGTTATTAATATTTGATCTCAGCAGACCATTAAATAGTTAATACCTGTAATTAAACTATTATTAAAATACTAAGTATTTTATAAAGTAAATTATTTTTTATATTTTTTTCACCGCAGTGTGAGTTTTTTTGGATATTAACCGTTTAAATTTGAAGCAAGGTAAGAAAATTTTTTGCTGTGTAACTTTGAGTTTTCGTTGCATCTGGTCTGAGCATGAAGTCTTGTGTGTGTGGACTGTGGAAGGAGTTACCTGTTAAGAGCTCTTAACGAGGAAGCATCTTCATGATTTAATTCAGAAGCGTCAGTTTTAATTTGTCATGATAATCCATAAGTACCACATGCTGATCTAATTAAGACTATATATCAAGCCACCAAAACGGACTGGCTCAATCGAATAAAAGAAATTGAGTTTGACTTTGTGTTCTTGGGTAACAGCTAATAACATAAATTCGTGGGGTCATCTCTGAAATTTATCTCTACTCGAAAATCGAAATAAGCAAAGAAATTAAAACACTTAACAACCACCCCCTCAAAAAAAAAAATGTTCAAATTTTTGAAGGCAAGTTAACTGATTAATTAAAGGCGTGGATAATAAGATGATACATCATAGTTATTATCAAGATTAGTAAACCACGACAATGAATCTGATTATGGTATGACGATCATCCAAATCTATATATTAAATATAAGAATCATATAGAAATTAAGGATATAACAATGAAGCGTTTAAAAAGGAAGCGAAGTTGTATAGCACCAAATCATGACTCAAATCCAAAACTTTAAATGATTGTCCATATACAGTTTGTATTCTTTGTATCTAACTATGTGTCTCAAATGTTTCTCTAATGAATCTGTACAGAAAACTAATCAGGATGAATCAAAAGGGCTTCTTAAGATACTTCAAATCCAAAGACGAATCAACACACTCCACTGTATTCTTATAGACATTCAACAACTTCAACAAATCAGTGGCCCTTCCCTTGGTTTGCTCTTCACACCCAACCTGCAACAAAACCAGAACTTTCTGAAACGCTCCCACTTGAACCGCCTCCTTCACCAAATCTTCATCTCTCTTGTCACAAAGTTTCCAAAGAATAGAAACTCCAAAATCAGAAGCCAACCCAGAAACCCTCAATATCTTCTTCACCACAAGAGGCAAAGTCAACACATTAGCCTTAGCCACTTCCTTCCCTTGGTTATAATCACATAAACAATCCAACACTCCCAAAGCCTTCTCACATATCCCTCTATCTCCGTCTACTAATGCTTCAAGCAACGACGTAACGAGGCCTAGTTCAACACATCTTTTGATGATCCTCTCTTTCTCAATATTTGATGAAGAAACCATCTGAAAAATTGCCTTCAGGCTTGCTTTTGTCGCAGAAGGACCTACAGGTTCTTTAATCATCTTCACTAAAGCTTCAACCACACCTTCGGTTTTCGCTAATGGCTCTGTAGGTACTTGCTTCAAAATCAACGCTGCGTTTTGCCTTGATGATAGGTCTTTGCTGTTGAGGAACCAAACCATGCAACGTAATGACGCTTCAGAACTCAACATTGACTGTGTTTGAATTTGAGTATAACCTTGTTGTACCTTGGGAAAAATCCATGTTAGAATCCCAAGAATGTTCTCTAGAAGGCCTAAGTTTTTCTCAATTGAAGCGTTTGAGAAAGAACTGAAGGCGTTGGCTAGTGTAGTGGCAGCAGCCTCGTTTTCAGCGATACACTTTTTGTTTCTTTCGCTCTCTTTGCCCCAAATCTTGATTTTACCGACCAACTGTTGGCACTTGTTGTAGTCACCACGCTGCGTTGCCGATATTATTTTGGTGCAGATCTCTGAAACCTCGTACTGCGTCACCGGGATTCTCGGGGTGGGGATTCTCTCGAAGCCGAAGGAACGATGTTGGACGCACCATTCTTGGATCATTCTTCGAATGGCGTGGTTGGGGATCATGTCGAAGGTAGTCAAAGGCTGATTGGTCACTGGGCACGTTCTGTTTCCAGATTCTACCCACTTCTCGATGCTGTCCCTATCATAGGTGATTCCGGTGGATAAAGTCACCGGATCTGACATCAAGTCCAGTGTGATCGGGCACCGGAAGTGGGTGGGGACTGCAAGATCGACGTCCACGACGTCCAAGTCTCCGTCGTTGGCGTTGGCGGCGCCGCCGGGAAGGTCTTTTACTTTGCGGGCACAGCGAAAAATTCTTCTTCTGGACCAAGATAAAACCATGTTTAATGTTTGAGAAGAAGCAGGAGAAGAAGAATTCTGTGTGTTTGGAATTTGGGTTGGAGATTAGATAGATAGATGTGAGGGTAAGTTAAGCAAGTTGGGGTGGTTTTATAAATGGGAGGGTGAGAGAAGGATTAATTAAGATGGTCAAGGGGAGTGGGAGGGAGAAGGTTGAATAGAGGAAGGTTGACCGTTGAAAGTAGGAAGATGAGAGGAGAGAGGTTGGACGTAGTAGTAGAAGTAGGAGAATATAATTTGACACGAGGTTTGTGAGTGACAAAGAAAAGGAAGTACTCTCGCTATAACTCTAAATATAAGATATCATTAATTTTTTTAAGAGATTAAATATCACTCTAATCCTATTTATAAGTCTAGTTTGATCAAAAAATTTATTCATATTTATAAGTCTAGTTTTATATAATAAATGAGATTGTGACAGTTTTACCCATAATAATTACGCTCATAAAGATAGAGAGAGAATAAACATTTAAAAAATACTTAATCATAAATGAAGGTAAAGTTGAAAAATTACCCTATAATCGTTAACTATTTTTCCTTGATATGTGAGATTTGGTCAAACTGGACTTATAAATAGGATCAGAGTGGTAAGTTATTAATCATATTATATGTTGTTTATTTTTAGATTATAAATTTATACTCCCTCTGATCCTTATTATAATGCATCAACTAACTTTTCTCACAGAACAATAAAAGTAGTTAAAATCGATAAAGTTATCCTAGAATCTAAGTAATTTTCAATATTACCCTTACTAATTTCACTAAACTCTAATATTATATTAATTATTACTCTCACCGTTAGCTTTATTAACTAGGGGCAGAGATGGAAAAAAAAATAATCAATGCTCATTGGGAACAAACAAGTGCCTTATGAAAATGACTAAATAAACTTGTTAGTTGGTGTTTTATAATAAGGATCAGAGGGAGTATATTAGTTTATAAATTAGATAAAATAGTTTAGAGAAAAAATGATAAATATAAATATTTTTAAGTAATTTGATTAATCTTTTTAATATCTCTAAAAAAAAGTCAACTCTATCTTATATTTAAAAGGAAATGGAGTATATTAGTCACTTGCTATGGAGTATAATTTAGGGATGTGGTTGAGAAATGATAATAGATTAAGGTAAGACGACTCATATGACGGCGGCATGGTTGAACTTCAACGGCCAGCGCGCTCTTGCTCGGACTGAGTCAGCTGGTCGGTGTGTGCTGACCCGCTTGCGATTTTGGACCGACTTGGCCACGTAAACTTACTTACCCCTCTGGCCCTCTCTCTCTAGAATATTCCGTGTGGATTCTTCATAACGCCATTATCTTCACCTTTACATAGGATGATCTTTAAATGGTAATTCCACCTAAAACTAAGGGCAAAAGTGTAATTTTACCCGCGTTACTGTTCACTTCCATCCAAGTTAACGGTTGACTAACGGTAACTAACCACCTTAGTGTTGGGCGCTCCTGAAACGTAACCACGTGTGTAATTTTACTCCTAAAAAAAACTCGTGGTGCTGGACGCTTCTGAGATAAAGCTCATGTGTATTTTCGCTCCTTAACCCATGATCTTTTTTTAATGCCATAACTGATACACGTCATTTTTTTAATACCATCTACCTACGATATTCGGAGTTTTTTCTAAATTTTATTATCAGTAATTCATATGTTAGGAGGGCCCGTATTAGGCCCATATATGGAGTGTCCTAATAAAGGGCAATTCACATCAAAATCTCTCCTTAATCAGGGAAAATTCAAATCAGCCTATAATCAAGGCTGTAATCAAGGAATCAACCAGCAGGTGAGACGGCATAAAGCATGGGTTGAGAGGTGCATAAAGCCCAAGATCCAAACCTAAGGTAATCTTTATAAATAAGAGGTTAACCTAAAAGATATACATTCTCTATTCATCCCCATTTACTATTCAGCCTCACTGTGCACACACCCCACCCATTTTTGGCTAAATGTCATTCTCGTGCACAATGATCCATGGCCCATTGCTCTCTTTGGTTCTCGTGCACAGTGATCCATTGCTTTCTTTGATATCTACCTTATAGATATCTTGGAGAGTCGTCTGATATTCTTTTCGGTATCTGCCTTATAGATATCTTAGAGAATCATTTTGATCCAACATAAATACACTAGTCCATCGAGGCTAGACATCTATTGTTATTATACAGAATATCATGTTTATGAGTTTTATTACCAAATAATTGGAAAAGCCCATAGCTGCCTCTCCGACTATAAGTATTTCTTTTGAGACTCAAACTTAAAGAAATCTAGCAAGGTTTTATACCACTAGACAAATTTTATGTTGGTGACACACATCATATAAGATCCAAAGAAATTTAGTAAGGCCTTACACCGTTAAATCAACTCTATATTGGCGATACGCATCTTTATATAGGCTTTTGAACTCATAACCCCACATTAAAAAAAAGTCTCAAGAGAGGTGCTAAGTGCCGTCAGTTATGTTTCAAAGTTACAACTAATAAATATTGTTACCCTTATATTTTGGGAGCATTTATTAAAAATAGAATTTTACCTTTTTATGGAGTAATTAATGTTATGTATATTGGCCCGCCAGTCTGTCCGGAATTGGCTTTTAATTAATATTTTGGTGAACTGTGAGAAGTCGTCATTTGACACCTCAATTCCAACGAATTGATAATTAATCGGTAGTTCATCAACCCCGTTCTTGATTGAAATATGTATATATGTGGTCTTCAGTATTAGATTTAACGTTCAATTCCAACGCACATGCTTTGAATTTCAACTTGCTACATTATTAGGACTATTTTGTTCACATGTTCCAATACATTTGACCATATATACCTAAAATATGACAACTTTAAAAATCGTCCCTACATCTTTTAATATCACTACATAACACATTAGTGTAAATATGGATTTGGCATTTTATCTAGGACTATTATATCATAATAATTGAGCTTAAAATGTCTTTTTTATGATTAATTGAGATTAAGAGTAAATACGGTTAAATTGAATTAAAAAGTGTAAAATTGTCAAAAAAAATTGTAATTACTCTTAATTGTTAATTTTTCTGAGAATATTTGATTTGGATTAATTGTTCTGATTGTAGATGATTGAAAAAATTGATTAAATTTGAAAATGGAAATTTGTGCTTAAATTGCAAAAATTACCATTTAACCTCACAACCTCTTAAAATTTGTAACAGAAGTGCCGACCACAGAGCTTCATCACCTTCATTCTTCATCCTCTTCCACCTTCACCTTTATTCCGTTATTGTAGCCGGTGACAGTCGCCATCATCCCCCTCATCACCGGCGACCATCAATCCTCCATCACAAACTACGCAACCAAGGGTGGACACAGGGGGTTAAGGGTGGCCCTTGCCCCCCTAAAATTTTAAAATATATATAAACATCAATCTCAAAGTGTAATAAGAAAGAGGTGGGGCCCTTTGTTTTCAACTTCCCTACTTGCTACTTTCTTTTGAGTTTTGATCCTTCGTTTGCTTTTATATATATTATGTTAAGGGTTAGCAAGAACTGGAAAGTCCATCATTTACCCTCTTATTGATAGAGTGATTAGACTTGCACTTACTCTTTCAATTTCTACAGCAATTACAAAAAGATTTTTCTCTGCTATGAGATAATCAAGAACAGGTTTCGAAATAGAATGAAATACCAATTTCTTGATGATTATTTGATCACATGCATTGAAAAAGAAATTTTGTTGAGTTTTAGCACAGATTCAATCATAGATGAGTTTAACAATATGAAAACACGTAGAGTAAGAGTCAAGTGAAATAATCTTAATTTCTGCAATAGATTTCTTTCAATTTTTTGTATATTAGGTATGTATCGTATTCTAAGTACTTTTATTTATGATGTAGCATTTTCTATTTTCGCTCCTTGTTAATAAAATTTATGGGTCCTCCATTGCATGCAACCTTATTCGTTCACCATCACAGAGAGCCAGAGAGATGAGAGACAAAGATTCAGAAGCTAGAGCAAGAGAGCCACGAAAGGAAGACGATATCGCACCACCACATCTCGACCTTCACTCTCACCATGCCGGCGAGCTTCAACAATAATCTGGGATTCAGAGAGCGCCACAAGAGACCACCACCATTGTTCTTCACCATCGACTACCACCACAACCTCTCCGTTTTCACCGTTGCCACCGTCGTCGTTCTTTTCCGTCGAACCATCATGTTATCGCCAGCTTCCTTTGTTCTCCCTTCACCAGCAATGGTTTTTCTTGATTTTGGTTTCACTTTCACCCACTATCTTCCATTAATCAGTTATAATCTATTGCACTACAAACTATGTGCTATGTCTAAGATCGAAGGAATGTCATTTAATTGGTGTTCTCCATTGTTGAAATCTTGAAAGTGTTTGGTAGAGCTTTGCTGATGAATTAAAGTAGTTAAAGTTTCTTTTCCTAGAGCAATGAGTTGATTCTTGAGATTGGAGTTTCATAGGGGAGTGTTTTACTATCTAATTTCTATATTTAATTTTTTGTATTAGTTAAATTCTAGGTTTATAGTTTAATTTAGTATACTGGATTATATTGGAGTTTTGTACTAGGGTTCCATACATTTCTTAATATTAGATGTGTATTTGGTTTTAACTTTGTGCATTTCACACTTTGAGCTTAATTAGTAGCAATTTCTTGTGCATTGACTTGGTTAAGCTTATATTTGGAGTTGCTATGAGTATATATTGTTTGTAATTCAAGGGTCTTTAGTTACTTGTATCTTACATATTGTTGATTTCATTGGCTAAAGTTTTGAATTGGGTTTCGGGTAAAGGAGTTAAGTCTTGCCTGGTGTGGAAGATTTAATTCGCCTAACTCAAATTAGCTCAAAAGGTTTTTTGAGCACTTTTGTCAAACCAACACACACCAATTATCTTTTGAAGCAATGATAGATAAAATTCATGGTTTTAGGACATTTTATCATACTTTTCAAAATCAATTTCCATTTCATTCCACTTTTATTCCAAAAATCCAATAATATTAGTTTTTAAAGCATTAACTGCAATTTAGTTGTTAGATAAAAAGCTCAAAATCCTTTTTAACTTGTTTTATGTCAATCATCACATTTAATTGCTAGATAATTAATAAAAAGCTCATCAAGAGACGATATGAAATTACACTGTATATTGCAATCTTTAATTATATTTTAAATAAGTTATCAAGACATAAACCCACTAGGATTTGATATTACCAAAGCCGTGTTTGTGCGTTTTCGATGACTTGTATAACTTTTATTCAAATATTTGAGTATGTATATTTTTTTTTTTTTTTGTAAAAATTGGGACTCAATCGCCTTTTACTTTACTAAAATTAACCAAGATCTAGACGTAGGTAAACAACTCCCATAGTATCACTGTATAGAAAATTTACCACTTCTACTGAAGGAGGAGAATCAAAAACAGTAAAATATTCATTACAAATAAAGCTATATTTGGCTAACCAATCAGCTACAGTAGTGCCTTCACGCAGAAATTTGAGTATGTATATTACTAGTATTACGTTAACATGACAATTATATCCCTTTGAGAGATGGGAAATATTACATTTGGGAAACTATTTTAAAATAAATAAAATAATAAATTGGAACAAAATTAATCTTCTCCTTATTACTTTGCCCAACTAAAGGACCAATGAGTTGATTGGTTGGGACTGGATAGACCTACTTGCCGTTTATATTTGTTTGACGATATTTTGATTTCAGCCTGTGGTAACATAGAATAAATAACACGCCAAAAGCATTTATGCGAGGACAGTTTGGAGAGTGAGAGGTGTGGTCCCCCTTTTGAACGCTTTTGTCCCCAAGAGAATATACGAGAATCGTGGCCACACAGACACTGTCACAAACTATAAATCATGATGAAGCACGCAAGTGAGATTTGATAAAATGCAAAAACCACCACACGAGTGATAGTAACATATGCACGTAGCACATTCGCGGGCGGCCACTGTTTTTTTCCCCTTTCTTTTTTGATGATATGGTAACTTAGAAAAATCCTTTTTAGGTTTCAAGGGACGAAAAATATGTCAAAAAAAGTTTCAAAAAAATTTATAATGTTAAAAAAATCTCATTGATAACTCTTTTAGTAGGAGATTAATAACAGGGATGGAGCCAGGAATTGCAATTACGGGGGACGAAGATTATAGAGTAGAACTTAGGTATTTATGAAATTGAATCTAAGACCTATAAACATTTCAAGATGTTCATTTTAGCCCCTCTATGAAAATTTTAGTAGGGATTAAAGTGAAAATAATGAAATTTTTATAAGGTTGAAATGCAAATTCTTAAAAATTTGGATCATTTTCAGTAATTTAGGGGGCGGGGGCCACCCCTAGCCCTCCCTTCCCTCCGCCCTGATTAACAACTTTATTTGTGAGTTTTAAAAACTTATTGAGACTTTTTTGACATCATAATTTTCTTTAAGACTTTTGTGACATTTTCTTAATCCTTTGGACCTTAAAGAAATTTTCCTGAGTAACTTTAACCTATCTCACTTTAGTTTGAAGATTGAGGGAGATTTTAGATTTCTCTAGGCCGCAGCGGGCATGACTATAAATGCTTGTTTAGAATAATGATTATAACCTTCAAAAATTCAATTGTGCTTTAAAATAAACGATATATGAGAGGAGTTTTATCTTAATTTTAATTTATGTAAATAAACATTTTTTAATGTCGCCCAAACGTGCGGTTGGAAAACGACGACGTTAATTTTGGCCAAACTTAAAAGGTTCTTTTGTGGCCATCCTGACGCCTTCCTCGAGAAAGCAGCTGCACCAAATATATATATTTTTGACTAATCTTTCTCCATCGCCCACAGATTTCAGTTCCAATTTTTATTTTGCCAGCTCTATGTGCACTTTTTCCACGTTTGCTTTTTTTAAAAAAAAAAAAAAATGATGAGAAGAACATGATTCGAAAGAATTTTCAGGTAACATACAGATCAAAAGTATATATATACAATATAAAAGGACACAGAATAAAGCCTTGAAGCTGATGGGTTACCATTTGAAAGGCGCATTCAACAAATTTTAATAGGTGAGTCACATACATATATAACAATATCCTCTTAATATATGAATTCAAGTGTTGGGTAAGTTGGGTATGTTAGGTCACAGTTAATCTTGACTGACTCGATGTGTTCGTAAAAGAAATTTGCCTGACTTCTTCAGCTGAGTCTTTCATGTATAATCAAATTCAAGAATATTGTGAATGCGTGTGCATTATTATTATTATTATATAAAAAAGGTTTACATGGGGTAGATATCAGTACCCCACCAGGATTAAGGTATGCCTCTAGGCTTAAAAAACACTTAGAGATGTACTTACAGATCGTTCACCAATGGAGCTCTCACATCGACTAACGGGTATCGAACTTCCTCCATTTTAGGAAGAAAGTCGACGCCTTAGCCAACAATGGACGAACCTCCCTTTTGGTGAGAAAGTCTGACTCCTTTACTAGTTGAACCCAATGACTAAAGGTAACTGTGCCACTTTTCATTGGCAAGCTGGTGCATTCCTAATTGGTTCTCTTCACTTCAATGAAAATTGGGTCAACTTTGGTTCCTTGTGATCTGCTTGGGCCTCATCTAATGTAGTGGCCTTCTATTCAAGTATTTCTGGTACAAAGATAAGCTCACTCCAGAGTGTTTGGGCTTATCATTTAGCACAAGAGGATTAAAAAAAAGCTGGAAAATTATATGATTGGTCCTTTAGCTTATACATAATTTCAGTTTAGTCCATTGGCTTTAAAAGGTATCTTTTTTATTCTTTAATATTATTCATCGTTAACAACATATAAATTTTAATTTTTTAAATAATAACAGTTGTTATAAAAAAATATTATCTGAGACCAACAACATTAGGGTTAAATGACTAAAAGATACTTTTAAAGTGAGAGACTAGATTGAAACCTTGTGCAAAGTTAAATGTTTAAATGGGTACTTTTGTAAAAAAAATGTCCGCAATGCTTAACAAAGTAAAAGCTTACAAGCTTTAATGTTAAATGGTTTATAAAGTGTATTCTAAATTTTGACATCTGGCTGCTTATTTCTTAATTGAAGTATACTTTATGTTATTAAATGTATCGTTTCAACAGCACAGAACCAACTTTTTTTTTTTTTTCGTGTGTGGCTCAAACAGCAAACAACCAACTTACTATAACAAAAAAGTTTACAAGGCAGAACATAGAATTCTCATATAAAACTAGAGCAACCACACAAGTCAAAGGCCAAATTGAAGGCTCCAACAACTTGAGGGTTAAAAGGATACTATAGCCAACTGAGCTCTAGCAACCCAAACAAAATTGTGGCTACTAATCAAAGAGAAGATATATGTTGTAGGAGCCAACTTCAAGAAGCACAATGACAAGTATCTACTAATAGATATGAAAACAGACCAGACCAGATTTTAGTCTAATAGGTTTAAGCTTGTAATATAAGCATAAAAGTTGAGCTTGAATACATGTTATTCTTTAAACTCGTGCCTAAGCTTTCAAAAAGCCTCATATTGCATATTTTAAAGGCTATAAACAAGCTTTAAATTAAAAATTATTATATAATAAAATTGTCTAATGTATATAAATAATATTAAAAAGGCCAGGCTTGTAGGTGAGGCCTTTAAAGAAAAAGTCTGACATAAACAAGCAAACATTTATATATGGCTATAAGCTTCTGTTAAAGGTCTGACTTATTTTCACCTATTTTTGCCGACAATTGGATTGGAAAGGAAATACTTCATTTACAGAGAAAACGCTCTCAAGATGACACATATAGAACCAAACGTGGCGTATGACATCCTTTTTCTCATTCCATGTGCTTAATAAAGCCATCCTCATTACTTATTATGCTCCTGATGATTATAATATACCTCAGTCTTTGGATAAAAATATATCCATTTCGATGTTGTGATTCCCCTTGTGTGTGTTGGTGAGGTTTCTAAGTACCACTTTAAATTTATGTAAGATATAGAAGTGGATAAAGGATTTGGAAGCATATGTTTATTGCAGGTAATAAAAATATTAGAGATCACAAGTGGGGACCAGTTGGGGAGGCAAATATTTGTGGAGGCTAAGGTGGGTGAGGAGAGGCTTCTTGGGGAGCTCTCCAAACTGCTCTACGCGGCGGAAACATCAATCTGTCTCTCACTGCCATGACACTCCTTCACGTGCCTTCTCTTTCTTCCTCAACCCCACACCCACTTAAACTACTTTAAACACTCATTAACAGGTGTTAGTCTTATTAAAAAAAGACTTTGAACACTTAAGGCCTGTTTGGTGACAGCGTTAAGGAGCTTTAAGTCAGGAAAAAGCCAGAGAAAAGCTCCAGTAGAAAAAAAGTTCAGTGGGAGATGTTTGGATTAACTTTTATCCCACTGGGTTTTTTGCAAAAAAGCTACTTTAAGTAGAAGCTCCATGGGAAGCTTTTTGGAAAAAAAAAAACTCTCAATTTTTTGACGTGGGTTCCTCACTTCTACTACTATCAATCCAAACACGAATTACATTTACAACATGATTTTTTTCCCATCAAGCTTTTACAAAAGTCAGATAGCTTTTAAGCCACCGATCTCACCACTAACCCACACAGGCCCAAAGTCTATTAATCTCATTAGAATAGAAAGGGTTTTGACTGTTTGAACACAAAGTCATTTCAATCCATGTAAATGTTAAAAACGTTTTTGAAAGACTTGTCTCTGATTGAGTCTAGTGTCTAACAATATTAAGTTTCAAACTTTGTCCTCACTGAACCTCCATGTGTCGATCCCACAATGTTTTAATGCTCGTCCCCTCCCCCATTTCTTTCATGTCATGGGTTCGCATTCTAAGGTACGATGTTAGGTGGAGGTTGTGTCAACTTTTTCTTTTCTTTTCTTTTCTAGTGCTGTGTGGAAGCACACTTGTGATGTCTTTGACAAGATCACTAATATGCTTTTGGACATATCTGCTTAGACCCTTCACGAGCTAATTCATAGGCATGTCCCAGTCTAGGCCAAATTTTGCTTTGTTTGAGGTAAAACATTATATTACCACCTTCCTCTGCTTTCTCCGTCTTTTCTGGTGTTTAGAAACACTAATCCCATTTCAACATGCGCCTTAACCCTCTGACTCCTTCATTATATTATTATTTCTGTGTCTTACTTTCGCTTAATTTCATACACACACACATCAAAAAGCACTTTTTATATTATATGTGCTTCTTTAGTTCTTTATAAGCCCCTGCCTCGTCATCCCCATCTCACAAAGTAGCGCTTTCTCTCTTTAAAGTTGATATTCTTGCTTCTGGGTTCTCTTTTGTCTATTGTATTTTTAGGCCAATGCAATATAATGCGAGTACTTTAAGGTATAAGGATTGCCATGGAGAAGCATTGTCCAGATTCCTGACACCACATGTGTAATAGTTATATACAATAATGTTGGACAAGTCCTCTCTGCAAACTGATGGACTCTGAAGCTTCTTCTGTCATTTAGCTTCAAGTTCGTGCGTTGTAAAAATGAAATGAAATGGAAATCACCGAGGTAGCGCAACATTGAATAGTGACTCAATGTTGGCCAATAATTGTTAATTGTCGCCTGTATTTGCTTTACTGGTAGTTCTGCCAGGAGTGAAACCTTATGAAGTGATGTATCCTTCATTCGTCAAAAGGAAAATCATGTTGCAGAAGATATATTCGTCTGATTCAATTTTTTTTTACGTGACCATTTAATTAGGTCAGGTTTAAGCATTGTCAGACCCAACTGGGGTGCTCTCCCATTGGCAACCTACATGTTAATTGTTCAATCCAAATTTTAATTCAAGGCCAATGGGTAAAATAATGTTTTTCCCAGTTTTGTTGCTTGTTTCTGTTGGAGCTTCCCACCAAGTCCGTACAGGTTATAGGGTGAAGAGAACGATTCTCCCTGTCGACGATTTTTTTTTTTCCTTTTTACTCCCAGTTGATAGGAGAATAATTTATTTTGATTTAATTTACTTGTCTGGCCCAACAAAAGAGAGAGAAAAAAACTATTTTGCTTGTAATATGGCCATTTTTAATTTTCGTTTTAGAGTATATACAATAACTTTCTTGATTTTGAAAGGGAAAAAGAATCATGAAGATTTTGGCTTGTTGTTACCTTAGCCTGAGGGACCTCGCGAGAACCAAGTAATTGACGACAACACTCGCAAGAATAAAAGATCAAAGATTTGGTTTTAGGGCCATGATGCTCCTATATCATCGTGCGTCGAATAATGGACCATTGAGTTAACTTCTACAAAGGAAAGGTCAACTTGACGATGGAGAGCGAAAGCCATTTGGTGCTTCATGTCCTCACTCTCATTACTTGATTGCAAAACTGATTCAGATTAGTTATCTTTTTTGCTGAAAGTTAGCTCACAAGTTTAAACTATATTCTTTGGCAGACAAGGTGTTTGAGGATATTCCCCAGAGAAACCCTTTTTCTAAAAGGGTAATTAGTGAAATTGTTGCTATGATGGAGGCCTAGTTTTTATCATGCGAAATAATTGAAACAAGATTCACCATATCTGGTAATAACGATTAGAGGTTAGGCGCTATACATTTGATGATTAGCTGCTTAAACATGCTTTGCTTTAATATTTTAATGATTACTTGCTCCCACTGTTGTCTCATCTCACTAAACGGCATCTTAAGCCTAAAGACTACAAGTAACATATAACTAGCGAGGAAGAACTTGCAATAATTCAAGATAAAAAAGGGGTTTGTTAGGAAGGACATGGACATGTGCTGTATTATTTGGTGAGTGGGGTTGTTAAAATTAGGAGGAAAAAATGATGCTGTAGGGTGGTAGCATAGTTAGGAGTTAGGACTCTATGGGAATGAATAATTTGTTCTGTGTTCTGTGAATAAGGTGAAGAGAGTGGTTGTGCTGGACGTGATGGATGAAGCAATATGAAGTTATGAATGAAGAAGGTGACCCCATGCATGGTGGAGTTATGTGCAACACTTGTAAAAGGAGTGGGGTTGAGAGAGAGAGAGAGAGAGGTTATAGAATCTCTGGAGGTAATAATGGCTATTGGTTCTATTCTTTCTCATGTTATGTACAATCATATCCTTCTGAACTAGTTGTAGTTTGGACTTTATATTGTGGGGGAAGCGGTTATCTCTACCAGAAAGTGGCACATAATCTTATCTTATGTTAAATTCTAAGAAAACATTATTTTCTTTTTTTCTCCCTGACTTCTTTGACGTCCCCTCCGCTGTCCCCTGAACCTTTCCACACTCACTTCTTACCTTTGCTTTTCCATAATTAAACATCAATGCCCATCATCTCTGTATCTCTCTCTCTTGCCCCCCCCCCCTCCTCCTTATTCACACTTTTTATTATTATTCCTTTTCGGTGATATTTTATTTTCTTTTAAAATCTTTATGTTCTCACATTACCCTCTATTATTGTTTCATTTCAGAAACATAGAAAGCCACAAACCCGTTTTGTCTTCTACTGGTAATCAGCAATACGAAGAAAAGCCACGTTAGAAGTAGATGCCTCCAATTCCAAGGCACTTTTTTTGGGTATTTAAGGTGCAAGCTAGTTCCACTTGATCTTGAGACTTGAGAGAGGGTGAGTTTTCTATTAAGTATTACTCTTTTCTTCACTGTCATATCCCTATTTATAAATATTTTATTGTTTGAGCTTTTCTTGCCTTCTATATAATTGAGAAACACTGGATAGTCAAAATGGTTTGTGGATGACACACCACTCCGCTCTTATCATTTCGACTAGCACTCTAAAGCAACGTTGATCTCTGAATATCCCTTGTAAGACTGTCATAAATCTGTTCTTATATAATTACAAATCCAGATAGAACTCCTAGAATCTGCAAGGACTGGCAACATTTATCTGCATGCATTTATCTGTCTTATAATTTATAGCTATAACCGCACCTTATTAGTATTGCTGTTTCCTTCTCTATTTTGTGCGCTTTCATGTCACTCTTTCTCCCTCGAGAGTTCTGTTTCTTTCCCCTGGGTGTAAAAGATTGAAACATTCTTGTGATGTTCAATCTTCAGAGTCTTGTGGTTTTCGGGACATCTTCTATTATGCTCCTTGCAGGATTTTGGACTGACTTAAGATCAGAAATGAGCAGGTCTCTAATCAGAGTAATCAATGAAAGGAATTTGATTTCCTGAATCATTGGTTATACTCAAGTCAAAATGTAATGTGCTCACGCTAATTGTTATAGATTTATAGTTCAGGGCTTCCCCCTTGCTATTTTGCTCCAGTTTTTCCCATGTTTGTGCCAGAGTAGACTAGATACAAAGCATATGGGTCGAGATTTAGTCAGGAGCAGTTCCTTTCATAGAGAACTGTTAGATTCTCTCTGTTTTTTTTATGAATGAAAAGGCAAGCTTAAAGCTTGATGTTACACATGCGCAAACTCCGAAGAGCGTAGCTGTTAGATTCTTTCATTGAACTGGCATCCAACTCTAGTTTCGCTTTCAACCTTTGGTCACACATAAGAGCAGATTCGAAATGATCGAATACTTTTTGCTGATCTATCCTTAAACGAGTGATGAAAACCAGAATATTCTCTGGGGCTTTATAGATGGATCATGTGTTGCAGATAATTAAATCATTCTTTCTCCATGGCATTTTATTAGTAGATCTCCCATGATTCATGAATTCAACATTTCTTAGTCCTCCTCCTGTTTTGTTAAGAAAAAAACTCAAACTAAAAAGAAGTGCATCTAGGAATTGCTTGTTTTTGCTCGTTGCTTTATATCTGGCAATCATTTGCAGTTTCAATAAAATTCATCTGTTTGAAAAATGAACTGGATGGCATTTCATTGCAGGAGCAGGACAGAATAATTCTCTTGCAGCAACTCTGAAACAGATCTGGTTTTGATGGTTAATTGTTGAAAACTAGGCTACAACTCAAGCACAGCTAAGTCATGAAAAAAGCAAACTTTGATCTTGAAGTGGAGGCCTCCGCAGAAGAAAGTGAATTTGAAGTTAGCAGCCATATTGCTTCCAATATATCCACTCAAGAAACTATTGCAGATCCTTGTATTGATCAAAACCTGTCCAACTCTTCCACCCCAAGAAATCGAACAGAGATAATTGATTTAAATTCAACTCCCATTTCACTTGACCTGACTCTCAACTTAAACAGTAAACCATTAGCAGTGTCAAGAAATTCTGTGCAACGCTCATTGTCTAGCACTAGTGAGAGTAGCAATGAACCTGCCTCTCAAACTACAGAAGCGACCATGACCAGAATTTTTACATGCTATTACTGTCAACGCAGGTTTGTCAGCTCGCAGGCTCTCGGGGGCCACCAAAACGCACACAAGAGGGAAAGATCAATGGCAAAGAATGCTGTGAGGATGGGTTTTTTCCCTCAGAGGTATCCAAACACTCCGGAAGCTATCCCTCTTCATGTCCCTCCCAGAACATTGGGCATGAAACCACACTCTTCACAGCACTGTGTCATTTCACCAACAAGTAAGGTTCAAGAGATGAAAAACAATGCAGGATTTGAGGTAGGGTATTATGGTCAGCCAATTTTCTTTGGGAATAATCAATCTGGGCTTGTTTGGCCTGGTAGTTTCCGTCAGATGGCTGACATAGGTGATGATCACAAGAATTTTCTGCTGACTGAAAGTTCTAATATGAGTTTTAGGGAGGTGAATCCACCAGTAGACGTAGAGAAGCCCACCCCAGATTTGACATTAAAACTTTGAACGGATTGTTTGCTTCTCAGATCTGGCTCTGGTTTATCTGCTTAATTGTTATGATTATTGTATAGTAGTACATGCAGGGCCATGATTGTCAGATTTATGTTAGAATTTCTGTGTTTTACCTTTAGTTCTGGTAGGATGGCTGGTTTTAGGCTTATGGTGTTTTGTTTAGTATGTTTATGTCTCATAAGAGCTCCAGGAGAACAAATGAAAGCTTGTGTGTTGTGTTTGTCTTATATATATAATGTCTTGTGTTTATCATAAGTACTGAGCTTCCAGTGTGCTTTGACAATTCTATTTATATCAAACCATGAGAGAATGCTTAAGAATCGAAACTAAAGTGAAGACTTGGATTAAATTTTAGTCTTATTTGGCCATTCATGGACTCATGTCATAATCTTTCTCGGAAAAACCTCACTTTGAAATGTCTCTTGATAGGGACACTAATAGTCAATAGCGTCACATATATATAATAATAACACTAACTTAAGTTAAAAATAACCCCTAACTAATAATCATTGATTTAAATTTACATCCCGTACACATCAACCCATGCATTGCAAATATTGTTTGATGTCATTTTTAAATTATAAATTTAAAACATAAACATAAAAAAATAGAGACAATAACAGAGTTACATATCTAATAATAACATTGACACTAATTCATAAATATATTTCAAAATTATCACCCTCATGTGCATTGCATGAGTAGAGAAGCTCCTAGTTTGTTTGTTTTTTTTTGTCAACCCACCCAGAGTATCCCAAGTCACTTTAGACTTTGACCTAATCTTTGTTCGGCCGGGAGTATAAAGGTTAAAACCTTTCTGACAAGTGCATTTTGCAAGATTTAAACGTATATTCTCCTTCTTATGGTGTGAGGCTACCTATAATCTCAACCAAAGTTGGTGGGGAGCTCTTAGTTTATATTAAACCATCAGAGAATACTTACGAATCAAAACTAAAGTGAATCCTTAGATTAAATTTGAGTCTTATTTGGTCATTCATGGACTCATCTTTCTAGGAAAAAAACTCTGACTCTGTCAAGTATCAACAACCCTTTTGACACTTCTGGCCAGAATTAAAATACATTTATTCCATTATAATCATGATGTAAACAATGATAATTACATTTTTAAGTATGTAAATAATTATATGTGAATATTTAATGACACCAAATTAAATATTTTTCACTTTCTTAATCTATAAAAGAACAGATTCTTACAAATAATTTGTGTTGCTGCCAATTTAATAATCATAAAATTTATCCTCATATTATCTGCTCCAAATGAAATACTATCACATCAAAACTTTCATTTTAATCATGACATTAATTTCAATATTATTACATTAAAATTCAAAATCAGAAATAACGACGATTTTCTTTTTCAGAACTAAAGGATTGAAGCTTAAAACTCTGTTCTTGTGTTTATGTTAATGCTCTGGATACTTTGCGTGCAAATCTCAATTTCAAATATTTCATTACTCTATATTATTTTTTTGCCAGCTTTCACTATTATTCAATAATTTTTATTTTTTCATTATAATTATAGTTCTATTCTAATTGTCGCGGGAAAAAAAACAAATCAGGAAAAGATGTAATCTTTTATGGCTAAACCGCTTCGCGCCCTTTTGATTTGTTTGGTTTCAGTTATTAGAAAAAAAAGAAAACGAACCGATTAATGATTAATGTCTTCCAAAAGACTTGTCGCTTCGTTTTGGCCTAAACAGACTTGTCTCTTCTCATCTCTACCAGTTTCCCTTTTAAGCATTAACAGCCCTCCCTTTTTTCAAGCCGGTCCTCCCAAATTAAAAGGGAATCGCCTTAGTCGCTACGGTACGATGATGTTCTGTTCTTTTGTTTCAAAATCCTTTTCATTTGATTTTCAAACCCAATGTTTCAATATCTTTCATGATGTAACTTTCTTTTCTTAATTTTCTATTGATGAGAGAGACAACACACTCTGTTTTTGACTTTTCCCCTCTTGTTGCTATCACCTTTTCACTTCCTTTTCTTGAACTCCAAGTCTCTTAGTTTTTAATTTAATAAAAACAAAAACAAAAACTATATCTTACCATACGAAACGATCAAACCGTAAGACTTTTGTGTTATATAAATCTGTGTAGTGTGTCCAAAAATTTGCAAGAACTGTAGATGAAACAAGAATCGGTACTGTAGTACTCTGTTTTACAATAATACAACCTTAGAGTAAAACATGCATGCATTTGATTTCCTGGATCGATGATGATTAAATTCGGGCCAAAATGAAATTTGAAAAGACTAAATGATATAAATTTAAAGTTCCTTAATATTCCCCTTTCTATTTTATTCTGTGTTATTACAAATTTTGGTGATAAAGTGGTTGAAGATTCAGTCTGAAGAAGTTGTTAGTAAAGAACAGAGTAGTGATTCTCATTTTCTCATATTTATATGGTTGGGATTTAACACTAGTTTTGGTTTATCACTCGATCATAATTTATAAAACAGATTCAAAATGATAGCCTGATATATTGTCTCATTTCAATCAAACCAGTCTAGTAATGCAGATTTGGTTATGGGATTTCATTGATGGATTTCGTTTTTGCCGATAATCAAGTAAAATCTTCTTTCATGACGCTTTACTAATACATCTCCCATGATTCAAGAAATCAATATTATTATTCTGTTTAATTTCTTTACAAACGTTAAATTTGACCGTTTATGATATGAAGGGACGGCCAATATCTTTCTTGATGTCTTATATGAACTTTTTATTACTAAAGATATTCACTCTGTTTTCTTTATCTAATTGCTTTATCACTCTGTTTTCTTTATCTATTGCTTTTATCACTCTCTTTTCTTGTGCCCCAAGTACCAAAACCATGTGAACCCCTTGCAAAACTTGTTCGTAACAATCTGGGGCTTGAACTTGATGCAGAATTATCAAACCTTGTTCGTGAATTCTGACATGGGTGGTAACCATGGTCATGTTCTGGTTTTTGTCATGCTCTATTTCTTCACAACATGCGAGTCATCATGGAATTGGTTCTCATCATCATCATCAACCTCGTGTGGGAACAACTGTGGAACAGAAACAGTGAAAGGATCAGTAGCAGAATTCTCAGTGGAAAGTTTCAATGACAGGAAGGCAATGAAACTATTGGAGCACGCAAAGGAGAAAATGATGAGATCAAACCCGTGTTGGCAAAAAGCATATAAGGATTTGTTTGCAGGGTGCTCTCAGATATTACCAGATGAAGACATGCGTGCAAAATTTGCTTGGCAACTCAGTGCTTGCTTCCAGAAAGAGACCGGTCGTCCTCCTCTTCCTCTTTGTGATTTTAAACCTCCCATGTCTAAATGCCTCAAAGCACTCAATGATGATGTCCACAAGGTCTATCTCGAGTTCTATCTTGATACCAACACCCTCTGCCATCAGTTACAGTGAGTTCTTCTTCTTGTTGTTTTTTTTCCCACACTCTGTTTCATCAGTTATAGTAATTGTAGTTGTTGTGGATTTTAATGTTATAGTTTTTCGAAACTTAAGTTTGTTGTAATGTTAGTGGTGATTGATTTGGGTGAGTATATAGTTTTTTTCTGTTGTTGAAGATCTTACTTTATGACTGAGTTGTGAATCTTTTTTCGTTTTTTAAGGTACTGGTATTTAGTTTATGAACTTTGAAATATGATGTTCTTAGTTTATGTTTTTAAGGTATAAAAGTTCACAAAACATAGTTCTTCATTTTAAATGTTCAAAAGATTATCTAAAAGTGTTTCGAAATTTGAATTTTCTTTATGGTTTGTTAATACAGCTTTTTTTATTTAGAAAATAGTATGATTACTTGTTTTTGTTTTGAAAGAAGAGTGCTTCTTTTTTTACCACTCTGTTTCATCTACTATCGATGTACGGACTTTCAATGATTTCAAGTGTCCTGTTAAATTACTTTTTCTTGTAACTGAGAGAGAAGGTCCGTATTTTTTTTTTAGTATAAGCGTTCCCAAAACATATATTTCAAGGTTGAAAGTTGAAAAGATGATTATATTTCATATACAAGTATTTTGAAATTTTGTATATATCAAATCTTGTTTGTCATTTGTTAATTCGCTCTTTTTGATTTAGCAAATAGTGGAAAAGTTCACAGAACATTATATTTAATTCTAAAAGTTCAAAAGATTATCTAAAAGTGCTTTGAAACTTGTATAGATGCTTCTGCTATTTTTCTCTGTCGATGGTTAGCAGTTAGATAGTTTTTTTGTCTTGAAATAAGGGTGCTTTTTTTTTTCCTACGTACTCTTTTTCAGCTTCTCTGCAGATAACTTAATTGTTGTTTCCGTAATACATTTTTTAAGAGTACAAACGTTCACAAAAACAAAAGTTTGAATTTCATAAGTTCAACTGATTATTCACAAATGTTTGGAGATTTATGTAGAAGTATTCGAGTGAGTGAACAGTTATATGCTTCTGCAAATTTTCTTTATACGTACTTTTTTAAATTTGTTTTTAAAGTTCATAAAAGTTCAAAAAACATAATTTTCAAGGTTGGGAGTTCAAAAGATAATATACAAGTGCTTTGAAATTTATATAGTTTCTTTTTGCAAATCTTTATTGTCTTCTGTTAATTCGTTCTTTTCGATTTAGCCAATATATAGTATTATTGCACGTTTTTTGTTTATAAAGGAGTCTTAAAATGAGTGAATACTTTCAGAATAACTTTTTAATTCGAAAATGAAATGTTTTGTTCATTAGTTTCTTTCAATGTTTTGAAATTTTGTATAGATCGATGCTTTTTGCAGATCTTCTCTGTCGCTTGTTAATTATGTTCTTTTTCTATTCAGCAAAATTGTATAATTGTATGTTTTTTCATTTAGAACGAAGTCTAAAACTTTCGAATAACTTTTCAATTCCAATATTGAACATTTTGTTCATTAATTTATTTCAATGTTATCTGATCATCTTTTAAACTATTTCATAATCTTTGAAGCTATAAAAAAAAGTCCTCAAGTGAGTGATTTCTTTTCAAGTTACTGGCATATATATATATTTATATAGTTCATAATTTTCAATTTTAAAAGCTCTTCGGCTAAGTTTTCTTTGTCCTTCGTTAACACACTTTTTTTGTTTTTTGTTTTTAAAACAATAACAGATCGCATGCCTTCAAACATGAAGTAGAGAGACTCATCACAGACCTCAAGAACTCTGCCAATTACGTAGAAGACAAGCTCGACGAAATCTTCGACAAATCCGATAATATATTACAAAACTATAAGAAACTTGGCGAAAATATTGATTCATTTGATGCTCGCACACAAGAAATGTCTGAAAATATTGGGACTGTGGGAGATCGTATGAAAGTATTGATGAGGAACTCAGATAGTATATTTGAGGAGACGAAGAAAATAGCGGAATCACAAACAGAGTTCAAGGAAGTACAAGAGGAAATGAAGGTGAGATTGAAGGAAGGGATGGAAGTAGTGACCGAGTCACACAATAAATTAGGGGAAGAAATAGGGAAGATAAGGGAAGAAACAGTGGAGACACAGAAGGAGATAATAAAAGTGGGAGAAACAGTGTCACAAGAGATGCAGAGTCTTCATAAGAAAACAGAGGATATAACAGAGCTAGCAGGCACTTCATTGGACAAACAACAAGACCTCATTGATGGCCAAACCAAAGCACTTGACAACCTCAATTCATTATCTGAGTTTCAATCAAAAGCTTTCCATGAGACCAGGTTCCTTTTTTTTTCTTTCCTTCTTCTTCTTCTTCATCATCATCATTCATTATTCAGCATTCTTCATTCATCATCATTACTATTATTGTTATTATTATTGTTATTGTTCTAGGAAGGGGAAAAATAGACGGGGAGTTGCTTTTTTTATTTTATATTTTATTTTGGAAATTTTTTTGTGGGTCGGAATTTAAGGACCTGGTAGTATTATTGTTGTTGTTATTGTTGGGAGAAAAGTACCGTTGTGTACTCTTTCGTGGGATGTGCACAGGGTAAAAAAGTAAACTGGTTGTTTGATAATTTAGGTTTTTCTTATCAATAAAAATGTTTTCTCACAGGGACTTTTCTTTCCAACTGATTTTTCCTTTTTCTTTTTGAAAAAATATCTTTCTTTTTTTAATTATTATTCTGAGGGGGAAAATCGGTGAAGAAGTCATCTGTTTCTTTTTTTGTGATTTTTTTTTATTGGTCGTAATTAGGATTTGATATGTTTTTTAAATATTATTATTATACAGTAAACTGGTTCCTCGAAAATTTAGATTCTCCTTGTCTATTTTAAAAAATAAAATTCAGACAGAAACTTTTTTCCCAACGATTTTTCCTTATTCTTTATTTTCTTTAAAAAAAACTCTTTTTTTCCCTGCCTGGGTTGCTGTCTCAATTTATTTATTTATTTAAAAAAAGTGTCTGCTTACTCTTTCTGCAGGGCTACACTTATATATATATAAAAACAACCGGTGCTCAAAATTTAGGTCCCTTCACATCAATAACAAAAATATAAACAAGCACTTTTTCCCCACAGATTTTCCCTTATTCCTTTTTTTTTAAATAAAAAAAAAACTTTTTTCCTCTCAATGCTGTCTCATTTTTTTTTAAAGAAAATGTGTTGTTACAGGATGACCTTCCAACAGCTGACTGAATTCGGAGACAAACAACACCAAGAGGTTCTTAAACGACAGGAACAACTTGAAGGACTTCATGATCGTTTAATGACTAATTCTATATCAATACTTACCGCTCAAGTAAAAACCATCTCAACTTCAACTAAACTCACTAATTTTTTTATTTCAACTTCTCTCTCTCTCTCTCTCTCCCCCCTGAATCTCAAGTTTTATTTTTGGTTTTATGTTTTTATTTTTTTAAATATATGTTGCAGGAATCTTTTCAAACAAAGCAGTCCAGCATGCTTATTTCATTGGAAAAGATATTTTCTCTGCAAAATGCCATGTTTCTGGAATCACGAATGATCAAAGCTTTTATTGTTTATTTTGTGTCCATCCTCGTCATCTATATGTTGACCAGTACGAAGCAGACGTACAGTATAAGGCCCTGGCTGTATATTGGTAAGAAGGAGAGACAGCACTTTTAAATTTTTGTTGTTGTTGTTGTTTGGGTTTTTTTTTTAAATATTGAGTTGAAATATTTTGGAATTTTTATATGATTGATGGGTTAATAATAATAATGGCGAGGGATTTTTGTTTTTGTTTTCTTTGTGATTGTTGGACAGGGCTTTGTGTTGTGTTCTTGGTGGAAATAAGCATTATTCGTTTCAGCAGTGGTGATGACTTGGAACGACAGGCTTGGCTTATTACTTTGATCAGATCAGTTTTCACCATCGCTGCTTCTGCTCAACTTCTTTATGCCATTTTCACTTACAAGTAAGCTTTTCACAGTTCCAATCGTTTTACTGGTCACAAAAACTTTCATATTTGTATATATATATACTACATCAAGTTCTAAATATATAGAACATAATTATTATTATTTTTAAATATTAACTAATATATAATCTAATTATATGTATTATATATTATGATTAAGTCATTTATTCAACTTCCTTAATTTTTTTTTTTTAAAAAAATCAACTATATCTTATATTAAGAATTGGAAAGTATCTAACAAAATTATTTCTCAATTGCGCAGAAATTATGAAGTTTTGAGCTATCACTTGATACAAGACCTAATCCATAGGATTAACATCATGGAACAACGTGAGAAGCTGGCTTGGGTGATGAATGAAGAAGAAGAAGATGATGATTTGGATTGGAGTCGATTTATTGAGAGTGATTTGCCAGAGGAAGTGGATTTGATTGAAGATCCAGATTGTGAATTTCCATTAGAAGACGTTGGGGAGAATTCAATTACAGTGTCTTCAAGAAAATACAATTTACGTAGTCGGAGAAGCCATTAATTTAATTTACAGGGACGAGCACTTGTGTTATTAAGACTTTTATAATTAAATTGAATGCAGAGAATAATTTTGACCTTTTTTCTGCCCTGAATTATTGGAATACACACACACACACAAACACAGTACAATTTATCCTAAATTTGTCATCGATGATTCTTGAGGCATGGAAAAACTCATATATACTGTTGCATTTTTTATCTAAAAAAAGTTGTCGTTATTATGGTTAGTTGTGCACATGTGGATAAACAACAAATTCATGAATGTTTACATATATATAATATATAATTAAAATCCAATCTTTTTTTTCGTATTAACATCAATCAATCATTTAGGTGGTTAAAAAAGTATAAATAATCAAATGATAACATATTAAAATTATATGTTATGAGATAATCAAATTAAATAAAAAACATATCCAGGTGGTTTTTAACTTTTGTTTTGTTGCTTTGGGCCTATCCCTGCCTGGAACGAATCAAAAAGGCTTAAACATCAACTGGATAATAATTCCATTGTTCAAAAAGGCTCCTTAAACGCAGCTCATCTTCATGTGGTGCAGATTTTAATTTTAAACACTTGTCACGGCCTTATTTTAGGATAAGTTTGGATCCACATTGTAATTTTTTATCATTGTCCGCTTTAATCTTTCGTTTATTGTTCACTATGTATCGTTTTATCTTTTAATATAAATACTGACTCTTCTCCAAAGAAAATTTGTGACGTTTCTAATTTCATTACTTATATATTTAATATTTTCTTCCATACATGTTTTAGAATTTGTTGGTCATTATTATTTACTTTTTTTGGGAAAATAATTTGTTGGTTATATTTCAATGACGAATACTTATCATCCATTTCATATTTTAATTGTGGTGTGAGAAACCAAATCAGAGATATGGGAGAACTGTATATTGAATAATATCATGGTTTGTCAAACCGAATTGGATAGGCTGGTTTAGACCAGAAACCGGCCGAAAAACCGGTCCGACTTAGGGTGAGAACGGACTGACCCAGTAACCCCGGGTCAACTCAGTAAACTCAGTGTAAGCCGGGCGAGTTACTCGGGTCACCAAGTTAGCCCCTATTATTTTTTTCCCATGCACTCATGAAACAACGTCGTTTGCTTATTTTATTTTTTTTAAAAAAACTTTGTATACGAGGCATGAAGCAATCTGATCATCTGAATATTTTATTTAATTTGAAGTTTTTGTGACTTTCGATTCTTCCATACTGTCAAACTCAACTACTCTCGGCTCTCAACTCAGTGCTCTCTGCTCGACGCCATTTTGCATCTTTCTTATTCTTCGTTCATTGTTTGAAAGACCGAAACCCTCTCCTATCGTCCGACTTCACAGCCACTCACCTCTCCCTTCGCCGTCACAAGATTGCAGAGCTTCGTCCTCACTTCGCCATCGTTGGTAAGTGGTTAAGAGGTTTTGCCGTTTTGGAGTTCCTTTTTAAGTTTTTTTTTTGTTGAGATTTTGCCTCACACTGCTGTTAATTTCTTCAGGTTAAAGAGCTTCGTTCTTCGTTTGGTTGCAGAGCTTCAGGTTTATTATTTTTTTAATATTTTAGTTTCTTTTTAGTTCTTTGGTATCCTGGCTGGTGCTCTATTTTTTTACTTTTGGATATCATTTTGGTTTGATTTTGGTTCTTTTTTTTTTCTTGAACTGTCATGGACTCATGGTTGGCTCTGTTTTTGGGTTCATATAAGTTGTCGTGCTCTATTTGGTTTGGTTTGGATTCCTGAAGGCTTGGTTTGCTTTTTAGTCTGTGAGGTTTTGTGTTTTCCTGAAGTTGTTAATGAAGGGAAATATTAATAATAAAGGTGCTCAGAATACTACCACCCCTAATCCCAAGTCTAGCAATCCTCCCACACATTCTAATTTTTTTTTTTTTTTAAATCCTGCTTGGGAATATGTATCTATTAAGAAAGAGGGGAAAGTAATGTGTTTACATGCCTATTATGTGGTTCAACTTATAGGGGAGATGAGATAAATAGGTTGAAACAACATTTAGCTGGTGTGAGTGGTCAAGTAAGTTCTTGTAAAAAGGTTTCTCATGATGTACGTGCTAGAATGAGGATCTTTGATAGAAGGTTCAAAGAAAAATCATGTTCATAATAATAATGTAGATGAAGGAAATGCAACTACAAGAGGAAAGCTCCTAACGTTGTGAGGTTTGAAAATTATTTGCACCAAAGACAACTCATGGCGCTCAACCAAGCATCAAAAGTGCATGGGCAAGTCAAGAAGTACAACATAATGCGAAAAAAGTTTTTGGTCAATGGGCTTATGTGAATTGTGTTCCATTTAATGCATTTACTTGTCCTTTATTTCAAAAAGCCATTAACACTGCTACTGTAATTGGGCCTTGGTTTAAGGTCCCTAATAATCATGAGTACAGAATTAGCTTATTGAGTGATTGTAAAAAAGAATGTCAACTTCTAATTGATAGCCATCTTCTAAATGGAAAGAAAATGGTTGCACGGTCATGGCTGATGGTTAGACAGATGTTAGACAGCGGACTTTGATTAATTTCTTAGTCTATTATGTACATGACATGGTTTTTGTGAAATCAATTGATGCTTCATATTTAGTTAAAGATGCCAATACATGATTCTCATTGTTCAAAGAAGTTATTAAGTGAGTGGGTCCTTAAAGTTCATGTTGTGATTGATGATGCTGTTAACTATGTAGCATGTAGTAAATTGATAAAAGAGAAATATAAAACCATTTATTGGTCACCTTGTGCTGCTCACTGTTTAAATTTGATTTTGAAAGACACTACATCAATACCTCATGTTTCAGACCTTGCGAAGAAGGCATCCAAAATCACCGTATTCGCTTATGATCTTATTATCATGGTTAAGAAAAAGACCTGGTTGGAAGGAAATTGCACGTCCTGATGCAACAAGATTTGCCACCACATTCATCACCCTTCATAGCATATATTTGCACAAACATGACTTACAAGCTTTGGTTATTGATGAGCATTTTTGCAGCTTAAGTTAGCAACTATTGAAGTCGAAAAAACTTTCAGTGCAATCATTCTAGATAATCGGTTCTGGAACGACTGCTTTCAAATTGTGAGACTTGTATCTCCATTGATTAGATTGTCGAGACTTGTTGATTTGGATGAGAAGCCTTCAATGCCATATGTCTATGAAGACATGCAGAGGGCTAAAAATGTAATCAAGGACATGTTTCAAAGGAAAAAGGAACAATACAAGCCTTACACAAATATTATTCAAAGTCGTTGGGATAAGCATTTGAAAAAGGAACTTCATGCAGCGGCATATTTGTGGAATAATCCATTCTTGTATAGTCCTGATTTTATTAGAAAGCATCGATGTTTGGAAGCTATGATCGATTTGTTCGAGGCAAACTCATCTGGCAATGCTGATTATTATGTTACAATGATGGAGCAAATTGGTGTATACCGTGAATGTAAGGAATCCTTTGCTGAAGTTTCATGTGAAAAAATAGCCCATAAACTAGTCCCACGTATGTACATTAAATTTTATATTCAAAAGCATATATTGAGATATCTGATATATTAATAATACATTCTAAATGTCTTTTATTTTATTTTGCAAATGACTGATGGTTGTACTACGGGGTTCAGTACCAGAATTGCAAAAATTTGCTTTACACTTTCTTTGTCAAACTTCTACTTCTTTTGGATGTGAAAGAAATTGGAGCTTGTTTGAGCATATCCATACTAAAAGAAGAAATAGATTGGAGCATCAAAGACTTGATGACTTCTTTTTCACTAACTAAAATCTGAGGTTAAAGTTTAGGTAAACTTGACTTGACTTTTTATTACTTGTTTTATAGTTTTATACCTTTATTACATATAGACATATATATACTTTGTTAATGTTGGGTATTCTATCATGTTGGCATTATAGGAATCAATTGAAGAAGAAGAAAGATAATTATGATCCCATTGATTATGAATCAATTGATAAAGTAGACTTTTTGGTGCTTGACGAAGATCCAACTCCTGAATTTGATGATGTAGATGTGACAATCTTCAACTTGAACAAATAGCGAGGGCTTTTGGAGGTTCCTAACTATCTCTTCTATTATATAAGATTATATTCCTACACAAAATAATATAACTATATTTTTTACATAAGTATTATTAATTCTATTCATTTCATATATAGGCGATGATGATGTTAGTACTACACCTCCATCTTTAAATGATGATCATGTTGCTTCTAGTGCCTTTACTTTTCCTCCTATAGCTCCCCCTTCTGATGTCTCAATACCTTGAGAGTTGAATGATGATGATTATTAGTTTATCAAAGGTGAGAATATTTTGTCACCATATACTTGTTTTTGATATTTTGCTACCATGAATATTTTGTCTCAAAGGTAGGTTGTAAAGAAAATTGTTAAGAATATCTGAATATGTGACAAGTATTCAAGTATATGATTATTTTGCTAGCTACTGATCCAAAGTATTGAAATGATATATAGTATTTCAAATTTTGGTTGCTATGATGAGAAATTAAATTATTTTCCAAATTTTTATATCTCACCGGTTTAGGCCCGGGTTGACTTCGGTCTGACCCACTAACCCTTGACTCAGTACCTCGACCAGTTTAGTGACCGGTCCGGGTTTCAAAACCTTGAATAATATACACCACAAACATTATTCTAGGAGACACACACACACACACACATATATCCTTGACCCAGTATCTCTACCAGTTCAGTGACCGGTCCGGGTTTCAGAACCTTGAATAATATATACCTCAAACAGTATTCTCTATTCTAGGATACACATTGATATCTTTTATATATATATATATATATATATATATATATATATAAAATGTTGTTATATCCAGTTGTCTATATATGTTAATTATAATTAATTAGCTTTGCACATATTTGACTAATCACTAGATCACAAAGGCAATGCATCGTCTAATTATCCCACCTTTATTTCATCTGAATCAACTTAATTTGCTTCCTCACCAATATGAAAATTAATTAAGAATCTAATCAAGTAAACAAAACTGCTCATGAAAATCAAAATAGACTTTGAGAGGAAACCAAAAGTAAAAGTATACATGTAATAGGCACTTCAATTTTCTCTTCTCATTGGCAATATATACCTCTCCAATCTTATTTATAAGAGTTCAATGACCACGTGATTTAAGAAAATTGTTAAAATTAGTTTAAAATAATATGTCTGAAATAAACTTTATTTTTGAAGTATGTGCTTATTTATAAAAGGTAAGTAAGAGAGAGAAATAAAGTAAATAAAAGTACAGGTATCATCAACCTCTTAATTAATGTGATAAATATAATTAATAAGGGTAAAAAAAAAATTCATTAAATATTAAAACAACTCTTGGCTGGCTCTTAAAAAGATAAAAAGCAATTCAAATTCTGACTTCTTATAAAAAAGAGTACGGAGGGAGTATTAAGACCACCTTTCTCCCTTCGAAGAACTAATTAAGATGATAAACTTGTCGACACACACACATATTATATATATTTGCACTCAGATGGAATTTTTTAACATATCTTTTTCTTTTCTTTTGTTCTCATTCCGTCCTTTATCTTTCTTTATAAATAAATAGGCTGCATGCAACTGCGCTGAATGATAAAGCCGTATTCCCCTTGTCTTTCTTGGTTGGACCAACCCAACCGGCGATTTCCGTCTTCCTGAATTGTGTAATACCCGGATATTTATCTGGAATATTATAAATAAAAGTTGGATATTTCTGATAAGTGAAATTTCAATCTCCGGTCTTTTAAAATTATAGTATATTTTCTAAGTAGGATTTCTGCGTGAAATTAGGGAGTTTAAGGGCCAAAGTGCCAAAATGACCAAAACGCCCCTGCAAAAGGGTAGTTAACTTAGAAAATTCATGAAAAATCCTGAAAGACAAGATAATGATCAATTGAATTAGGAGAGTATAATATCTCTAATTACGGTAATTAAATAAATTATGAAATTGGAGAAATTGTACAAGAATATGCCAAAAGTAGTAAAGACCAAAATACCCTTACAAATTATAGAATGATGTAAGAGGCATGGAAATACTAAGGTTAATGCAAGAATATGAAGGTAGTAAGGCATCTTAATTAAGAAAAATACCAACCATGGTTAAAAGAGTGATTAAGCAAATAATGGCTAATTACTTAAGCATAAGCAAAAGAAATTCAGTAATAATTATGTGAAGCTCAAAAATCAGTGGAAATTAGTGGAATATTAGTAAAAATAAATTTACTAATTAATTGGAAATTTTTGTGAAAAATAGTTGAGTTTAGGTATTTTTAGACCTAAAAACAAGAATGGACCAATTAGGTAATTTTGTGGAATTTTTGGAAAAATTAAATAAATAAATAAATAATTAATTAATTAAATAAAAAATTAATATTTATTAAATAAAAAAAAATGGGCCAGCCGAATTGGGCCAAAAGAAAAGAAAAAAAATGTATATATATATGTATAAAGGTTTTTGCAACTTGATATTAAAATATAGTATAATTAATTAAAGTTGAAAAGTATGAATAGTAATTTTTAAATTAGGAAACGGATTCTATCTAGAGATCTATGAATAGGAATCCCAAGGTCAAGGTAAAATATTGATCGGTGAGTTTTTACCTTCAAGTGACCTTTTCCGGAGTTAATTCCGAGGCCGTTTGTGCATTTTCCTAATAAAACAAAATAGGAAATTAAAAAAAGGCAGATAGCCAGTTGGAAGTAAAGACTTCAAAATTAGAGTTGTGAAAACTGAGAAAGAATTGGGAATTTTCATGGACATATTTGAAATCAGTGCATCTATGTCTATAAGTGGAACTTCCGGATTTTCGTTTCAAACCTGGACGCGATCGGACACGTTTCGAGGAAACTTCAACTGGACAGTTGGAGCCCTATATGGAACCAAAATTTAGGTTAACTTGGACATTTCTACTAAGTGAGGAAATGGTTTCAAAGTTGTAAATCCAGAATTTTGAGATTTCTCCGAAATCACGCGAATCGGGTACCGATCGGGAAATTTTACCGGGCCGGGGGCAAAATGGGAAGAGGTGACATCATCATGGATGATGCAATTTTATGCCACCTAGGGCTGTGTATGTCGACCAAAGGGGATTAATGGTCAAGATCAAGCCTTCTTGAAGAAGTTAGAATCCAAAGGTTGAAACAACTTTGGAAATTCCAAGCTTGTCCTTCCAAATTTCTATAAATAGGTAGCTCCCTCCTTCAATATTCTTCACACCACTCTTCACTTCTTGCCTTGACCGAAATTCTTGAGTGAGAAAGAAGAGAGAGAGCTCGGGGAAGTTCTGCAAGTCTTCAACGGGTAAGTCTTTCGGCTTTAGTCTTTAAGTTCGAGTTCTTAGTTTTAGTAGTAATGTTAGAATAGCCTTTAAATTTCGAGTATGATTAGGGTATCATATGGGAGGGCTATTTTAGTCATTATTTTTGAAAATAATAGTTGCGTGAAGTTCGGCAAAATTTCGAGAAGAAAATTTGTCGAGTAACGGCGTCTTTGGCGAAATTCCGCCGATTAGGGGTAGAAGGGCAAAATGGTAATTTTGACCTAAAATGCCGATTATAGTGCCAAATCACTAATGAAAGTGATATTACTCTTATAGGACGTCAGAAATCCTAATTTGTTGCCGTTACGTTGTCCAACGTGCTGCATTGTCGGACAAACCGCTTTTCCGTCGAAAATACGCTTCGCCAGAAACATCTACGTACAATCAACGAAGGTACGAACGCGTACTGTAACACTAATCCTATAGCTCTCATATACATATATGTCATAGATACGTTCATATACGGGGCTCTGCTTAGGGTCGTCGTTATACATACAGCCTTGTACGGGTTATAAGACATGATAATACCGCTTTGAGTTTTCCTAGCGCTGAGGACACGTGTTCGTGGCACAGGTTAATGTGCAGGCTATATTTGTGTAGGACTTTACGTACTGCTTTATGCTTATGTACTGTCTGTGTCACAATGTTGTTGTGTAGGACCTTACATATTTGCTTCGTGCTTATGTTCTGTCTGTGTCACACTTCTGATGAGATGTTGCGGACGTAACGCGCGTAGATCCGTAATTCCGAGAGACGGCGGGACGAAGACGAAACCTGATATTTCTAATGACCCCAAACCGAAATATGATCCTGACTTAGGGTAGAGTCAATGGCTAGTATGCCCGTAGAACCGAGAGAAACTTGTTGGCTCGATCATTCATCTGATGACGACAAACGTGGGATATATGATATAATCACTGGTCATAAACCAGCTGGATGATGTAATATACGTTAGCATGTACATTACATCTAATATGAAAATATATATGACTTGATGCCATGTGTTGTGTTAATGTTCTAACACTTATCCGTTATTTGATATAAAGGAAAAGTTAAAACATGGCCATCATAAGAGGTGCCGGTGCACCAAGAGGTAGGGGCCGAGGCGGAGGCCGAGGTCGAGGCGAGGCGAGCAGCCTCAAATGGACGTAATACCCGAGCAAAATGCTATACCAAACCAGCCGGAACAGGCGAAGTACAAGAACGAGGAGAACTCTCCAAGAGCGAGAGGGCTCTCATTGATGCTCTATTAGCAAGACAACATCAACAGGATGAAGAAGCCCAAAGACAATTGGACGCACGTCAACACGAAGAGGAAGAGCATAACAATGAGGAAAACGAGGAGAATGAAGAAGAAGAGGAAGAGGAGGACAATGACAATCAAAGTGAGGAAGACCATGAGGAAAATGCTGAGGAATCGATAGATCACAATCACCTCCACGACGAGGAAGAAGGGAAATGAATACCCGGTATTGGGTTAACTCGCTTTGTAGTCAAGCCGCCAACTTTTCGAGGAAAGCCGGACTTGGCGGAGGATTGGTCAAGAGACTAGAGAAAGTATTCGGGGTGATTGATCGCCCGAGAATCGCAAAGCCCAACTAGCGATTTACCAACTTGAAGGAGATGCCGACCGTTGGTGGGAAGTCACGGCGAAACCCTACGAGACCAATGACTCGTCCCGTGACATGGGGAAATTTCGGAGAAATTTCATGAGCAATATTTCCCTCCTTCAGTGAAAATGAACAAGGAGTCGGAATTTCTCCATATCCGACAAGGACAGGAGGAATCTTTCGACGATTACTACGCCGGTTCACCAACCCGTCCCGATACTCAAGACATCTTCGAAGGGGCAACGATGAAAGCAGTATGGTGAATATACTTGATTCACGGGTTAAAATATGAAATTGGTGAAAGGCTCATGTCCCAAATGATTCCGTAACTTGACAAGCGCAGTGGAAACTTGGGGACACTATAGCAGAGAGTGTACTGAGAAGATTGGAGAGGCGAGACCTCAGAGCACAGGCCGAATCTTTGCACTAACGAACACAGAGGCCAGACAGTCCCCGGAGATGGTCCAAGGTACTATTTACCTTAACGGAAATCTACTTAAGGCATTGTATGATTCGGGAGCCAGTCATTCTTTCATTTCTTATGATTGTGCAAGTCGCCTAGGAATGCATGCCCGTAGTTTACCTTTTGACCTTGTAGTATCTACACCGCTTGGTGTAAAATCCTTAGCTTCTGATGCATGTATGAATTGTACCGCTAACGTGGATGGACGAGTTTCTAAAGTGGACCTTATCCGTCTACCTCTTCACGGCATCGACGTCATACTCGGTCTAAATTGGCTGACGGCCAACGGTGCGATAATCGATCGTGGCAAAAGGAGATATCATTTGCCTGAGACAAGGTTGAAGTGAGCCTGAACTTTCTCTCCGCTACGTGCCGATCGATGCGTGAAGCAAGGATGTCATGCTTTCATGGTATTCTTTTCTCGTCAAAGTAGAAGCCGATCTTTCACTCCGTGATATCCCCGTGGTGAATGATTTTCCCGATGTATTCCTGAGGATCTCACGAGTTACCTCCTATCCGAGAAGTGGAGTTCAATATTGATTTGATGCCCGGTACAGGTCAATATCAAAGGCGCCGTATCGTATGGCTCCTAACGAGATGCAGGAGTTGAAGAAGCACTGGAAGAGCTTTTGAAGAAAGGGTTCATTCGACCCAGTGTATCACCGTGGGGAGCCCCGTGTTGTTTGTAAAGAAGAAGGATGGAAGCTTCCGACTCGCATTGACTACCGTGAATTGAACAAAGTAACGGTCAAAAACAAGTACCCACTTCCCGGATTGATGATCTTTTGGATCGCTTATCCGGTTCCACTGTCTTCTCCAAAATTGATCTGCGTTCGGGATATCATCAGTTGCGAGTTAAAGATGGTGATATTTCCAAGACAGCTTTCAGGACCAGGTACGGGCATTATGAATTTCTTGTGATGCCCTTCGGATTGACAAATGCACCTGCGGTATTCATGGATTACATGAACCGTATCTTCCGACAACACCTAGACCAATTTGTGGTGGTGTTCATTGATGACATTCTCATCTATTCCAAGAGCAAAGAAGAGCACGAAGAACATCTGCGAGGAAGGTGTTAAGCATACTCGGGGAGAAGCAACTATATGCTAAACCGAGCAAATGCGAATTTTGGCCGCCTAAGTGAAATTTCGGGCCATGTTATATCTAGCGACGGGGTTGCGGTTGATCCAAGCAAGGTAGATGCAGCTCGGGACCGGAAACGACCGAGACTGTGACGGAGATCCGTAGTTTTCTTGGTCTCAAGGGGATACTACCGCAGATTCATACGGGATTTCTCGCGTCTAGCCCTTCCATTGACAAAGCTTACGAGGAAGAATCAACCCTTTGTATGGGAGATGATCGTGAGGAGAGCTTTAAACCGAGAGAGAGATTGACTACAAGACTAGTGTTAATCATCCCGATCCAGATGAAAAGTATGTTGTTTACAAGTGATGCCGGTGGGCAAGGGTTGGGATGTGTCCCGATGCAACAGGCGAGTGGTGGCTTATGCCTCTCGTCACCGAAGCCTCACGAGTTGAACTATCCTACACACGATCTAGAGCCGGCGCTATCGTGTTCGCTTTGAAAATATGGAGGCATTACTTGTACGGTGTAACCGTAGAAGTGTATTGTGATCACAAAAGTTTGAAATACTTGTTCGATCAACGAGAACTCAACATGAGACAACGTCGTTGGATGGAGCTGGTAAAAGACTACACCCTGGAGATCAAGTATCATCCGGTAAAGCAAACGTCGTTGCCGATGCTCTTAGCAGAAGACGGTGCAGTGGCATATATGATGATACAAGAACAGAAATTGTTGGAAGATTTCGAGATCCGAATCTATCCAATCAAGTCTCGCATGGGTCTTCATGCACCACCGATGCCTATCTTGCAACTCTTCTTGTTAGTCAAGGGGAGTATGATCTCGAGAGATGAAGTTGAGAAAGCTCAAGCAGCAAGATGATTGGGCAAAAGAGATACGTGAGAAAATCTCTCGAGGTGAGACCCAAGACCATGACCTATCACTTAGTGGTTTGGTCGTACAAGAAGCGAATCTATGTACCGCCGGTTGATGAATTAAGGCGGAAGATAATGGATGAGGCTCACAAGAGTAAATATACTCTACATCCAGGCATGGTCAAGATGTACCAGAGTATGAAATCCGAACTTTGGTGGCCCGGAATGAAGAAAGACGTTACAGAGTACGTGGCCAAGTGCTTGACCCGTCGAAGGTGAAGATTGAACACCGTCGACCCCCGGTCTTTGCAAGGACTAGAGTCTGCCGGAATGGAAATGGGAGAACATAACCATGGATTTTGTGGTAGGTCTGCCCAAAATCAGGAATCATGATACGATTTGGGTAGTTGTTGACAGATTAACTAAGTCAGGCTGCGAGCATGTGCCCTTGATTTCAAAGGAAGTTGGGATCAACATCTTTCGCTAGCTGAGTTTGCATATAACAACAGTTATCATGCTAGTATACAAATGGCCCCGTTCGAGGCATTGTATGGGCGGAAGTGTCAATCACCATTATGCTGAAGAGCTATGCGGACAAAAGGAGGAGACCCTTGACGTTCTATGTCGGCGACCATGTATTCCTAAAGTTATCTCCAGTAACTGGTGTCGGCAGAACGCTTAAGAGGAAGAAACTGAGTCCACGATACGTAGGACCCTTTGAGATTTTGGCAAAGCGCGGAGAAGTAGCTTATCAGATAGCTTTACCCCCGAACCTGAGTAATCTTCACGACGTTTCCACGTGTCACAACCGAAGAAATACCAACCGCACCAAGGTCATGTCATTGAGTACGAAGACGTTGAAGTACGGCATGATAATACCTTCGTGGTTGAGCCGTAATGCATCATTGATCATAAGGAGAAACGGCTCGAAATAAGACTATTCGATAGTGAAGGTGGTCCGGAAGGGTTTAACACCCGAAGAGGCAACTTGGGAAACCGAGAGTGACATGAAGGAGAAGTACCCAGAATTCATGGCCCGAAGTTTAGTTAGTATAGATTAAATTTCGAGGGCGAAATTTTGTGTAAGGGGGGGAGAAATGTAATACCCGGATATTTATCTGGAATATTATAAATAAAAGTTGGATATTTCTGATAAGTGAAATTTCAATCTCCGGTCTTGTAAAATTATAGTATATTTTCTAAGTAGGATTTCTGCGTGGAATTAGGGAGTTTAAGGGCCAAAGTGCCAAAAGGAGAGTATAATATCTCTAATTACGGTAATTAAATAAATTATGAAATTGGAGAAATTGTACAAGAATATGCCAAAAGTAGTAAAGACCAAAATACCCTTACAAATTATAGAATGATGTAAGAGGCATGGAAATACTAAGGTTAATGCAAGAATATGAAGGTAGTAAGGCATCTTAATTAAGAAAAATACCAACCATGGTTAAAAGAGTGATTAAGCAAATAATGGCTAATTACTTAAGCATAAGCAAAAGAAATTCAAGAATAATTATGTGAAGCTCAAAAATCAGTGGAAATTAGTGGAATATTAGTAAAAATAAATTTACTAATTAATTGGAAATTTTTGTGAAAAATAGTTGAGTTTAGGTATTTTTAGACCTAAAAACAAGAATGGACCAATTAGGTAATTTTGTGGAATTTTTGGAAAAAATTAATTAAATAATTAATTAATTAATTAATTAATTAAATAAAAAATTAATATTTATTAAATAAAAAAAATGGGCCAGCCGAATTGGGCCAAAAGAAAAGAAAAAAAATGTATATATATATGTATAAAGGTTTTTGCAACTTGATATTAAAATATAGTATAATTAATTAAAGTTGAAAAGTATGAATAGTAATTTTTAAATTAGGAAACGGATCCTATCTAGAGATCTATGAATAGGAATCCCAAGGTCAAGGTAAAATATTGATCGGTGAGTTTTTACCTTCAAGTGACCTTTTCCTAGGAGTTAATTCCGAGGCCGTTTGTGCATTTTCCTAATAAAACAAAATAGGGAAATTACGAAAAAGGGCAGATAGCCAAAGTTGGAAGTAAAGACTTCAAAATTAGAGTTGTGACAACTGAGAAAGAATTGGGAATTTTTATGGACATATTTGAAATCAGTGCATCTATGTCTATAAGCTGGAACTTCCGGATTTTCGTTTCAAACCGGACGCGTTCGGACACGTTTTTCGAGAAACTTCAGCCGGACAGTTGGAGCCCTATATGGAACCAAAATTTAGGTTAACTTGGACATTTCTACTAAGTGAGGAAATGGTTTCAAAGTTGTAAATCCAGAATTTTGAGATTTCTCCGAAATCACGCGAATCGAATACCGATCGGAAATTTTACCGGCCTGGGGCAAAATGGGAAGAGGTGACATCATCATGGATGATGCAATTTTATGCCACCTAGGGCTGTGTATGTCGACCAAAGGGGATTAATGGTCAAGATCAAGCCTTCTTGAAGAAGTTAGAATCCAAAGGTTGAAACAACTTTGGAAATTCCAAGCTTGTCCTTCCAAATTTCTATAAATAGGTAGCTCCCTCCTTCAATATTCTTCACACCACTCTTCACTTCTTGCCTTGACCGAAATTCTTGAGTGAGAAAGAAGAGAGAGAAGCTCGGGGAAGTTCTCCGAAGTCTTCAACGGGTAAGTCTTTCGGGCTTTAGTCTTTAAGTTCGAGTTCTTAGTTTTAGTAGTAATGTTAGAATAGCCTTTAAATTTCGAGTATGATTAGGGTATCATATGGGAGGGCTATTTTAGTCATTATTTTTGAAAATCATAGTTATGTCGAAGTTCGGCAAAATTTCGAGAAGAAAATTTGTCGAGTAACGGCGCCGCGAAATTCCGCCGATTAGGGGTAGTAAGGGCAAAATGGTAATTTTTACCTAAAATGCCGCTTATAGTGCCAAATCACTAATGAAAGTGATATTACTCTTATAGGACGTCGAAATCCTAATTTGTTGCCGTTACGCTGTCCAACGTGCCGTTGTCGACAAACCGTTTTTTCCGTCGAAAGTACGCTTCGCGAAACATCTACGTACATCAACGAAGGTACTGACGCGCATCGTAACACTAATCCTATAGCTCTCATATACATATATGTCATAGATACGTTCATATACCGGGGCTCTGCTTAGGGTCGTCGTTATACATACAGCCTTGTACGGGTTATAAGACATGATAATACCGCTTTGAGTTTTCCTAGCGCTGAGGACACGTGTTCGTGGCACAGGGTAATGTGCAGGCTATATTTGTGTAGGACTTTACGTACTGCTTTATGCTTATGTACTGTCTGTGTCACAATGTTGTTGTGTAGGACCTTACATATTTGCTTCATGCTTATGTTCTCGCGTGTCACACTTCGATGAGATGTTGCCGTTATGTCATGAATATCTCGTTGTCTATATACTGTTTCTATTTGAGCATAAGGTTAACTGTTACCCGAGATTCAATGCGGTGAATTGAATCTCACTGTAGCTTTCAGGTCCGGAGGACCGCGAATTGATGTCCTAGGGAAAGCAAAGCGGGAGTGACTTGCGGAAGAAGTCATCTTTATCTTATCGCTTTCTTTTCCTTTCTGTCGATTACTTTCCGAACCTTAGGATTACTGTAATCAATACTTTATTACACTATGGTTCATGTTATATTATGATCAGTTACTCTTACGCTCCATTGCTCAACTCTGGTTGAAAAAAAAAATTCCGCTTTAAAAAAAAATTGGGATGTTACAAATTGGGAAGGGAAGCGAAGACCATTATATATATTAATATATATATATATAGTGAAAAATTAGTCAGGTCCTTTGTCATGGCCAATCTGGTCTTCCTAATGTAAACTTCAAGCTTGTATTCTTATTGCAATATATGTTAACATTCCAAGTTTATTTCTCTCACACCAATCTCTGTTTTTTTAATAACATTGCAGAGCTCGTCATTAATTCAAATCGAAACAGAAAGGCTCATCACAGAACTCAATAACTCAGCCCATTACGTAGAAAACAGATTAGAAAACATATTCGACAAATCATAGAATAAATGACAAGACTCTTCATGACATTCTTGATTCAATGAATGTTCACATACAATAATTGGATGGAGCTTTTGTGATTGCGGAAAATTATATCGTACGAAAGTTTGATTACGAATATATAGAGGGTATTGTTGGGCGGACGAAGATATTTACAGATTCATAATTAGAGTTTAAAGAAGTACAGGAAGGAACGAAGAGAAGATTTAAGGAAGGAATTGAAATGTTGAATGACTTAGGGCAAGAAATAGGGAAGTTAAGGAATGAATCCATTAAGATTCAAAAGGATATCATCAAAAGTTGGAGATACAGTGTCACAACATCTGCAAATTCTTGTGTAGTTATATAGGGGTAAAGTTAGAAAGTTTTTTACTTTAAGGTTGAGTTAAGGAAATTTAAGGTTTTCTTTTGTCTGAGTAGGGGTACATTATAAATAGGAACAAATGAGTATATACTAACATGAAAATGGTTACTACTCGTGTGTTTGTATACACATATCATATAAATTTTTTGTTAAATTATGCAGAGATTATGAGGTTTGAATGAATTGATTCATTCATATATTTGCTGGAGGTGACTATGAACTACGGATTATATATTAGTGCGTATGCTAAAACTTTGAATGTATTTTACGACTAAGTAACATGGTTGAAAGATTTGACCTATATGATGAAAGCAAAAAATCATGCAAAAGTACCTACAAACACACTCTTATGTTTATTGCTTAGAAAGGCAGGTTGGAATTGACCAAATCAAAGCAAGTAGGTGTCTCATTTGTTTCGTATCCATACGTACGTCATGAATTATTGATGAAGCAAAATAGGATATTACCTCCGGTCCTTGCACTACAACTAACTATGTCTTATATTTGAAATCGGAGGAGTAGTTCGCAATGCACACTCTAGCAATTTAGCCTATTTTCAGTCTTTATTTCTTTTCTGTGTAGCCACCTTAACTATCTCATATGATTTTTTTTTTTTTCAAAAAAAAAAAAAGTCTACGGGTGTGCAGGTGTAGTAAATTATATATATAAAAAACTAATTATTATACTTTCTTTATGCTTGTTTAATTTTGAAGATCTTACATACTAATTAATTAGGCTATTGCACATATTATGTTATCAATACATCCTCTAATTCATGTATCCCTTTTTTGATCTTATATACGAGTCACATGTACACAAGTAGATCTTTATTATCTATCCCACCTTGATTTCATTTGAATCGATTGGCTTCCTAATCCCCTCACCAGTAAATCATAATAAAAGTAAGAATCTAATTAAGTAAACAAAACTGGTCATGAAATCAAAATAGACTTGAGAAGGAAAAACCAAAAGTAGTAGAAGTAGTATACATGTACGTAGTCGGCATTTTAATTTTCTCTTCTCGTTGGCAATAATCAAGAGTCAAGACCACCTTTCTCCATTTGAAGAACCAATTAAGATGACAAACTTGTCACCATGGATTATATGTATATAATGAAAAATTAGGCAAGTCATTTGCCATTCCAATCTGGTCTTCCTAATGTAAACTCCAAATTTGGATCCTTACTGCATCCTATATTCACATGAGACAAACTGTTCTTCAGTAGTTGTCGTGCTTCGCTTGAATTACATTCCTGCACCCATATTTAATTTAATTTGCATCTTAGTGCAATTAATTAGTTTTCTAATATATATCACCTAAACTAATGGGAAACAAAATAAAGTACCTGAATTTGATGGCCTGATCTTGACGTTGATTGTGAGTGGAAGGTAGTTTTTCTGAGACCATCCATATCGTAACAATTATTCTGTGGCCATGCCTCTCTGCTACCAATTCATTGAAAAGTGCCACAACAATAATGAACTAATTCCATCAATTAAATCACCATATTATATATATCTCTGCTAATTCATCTAATGGAAGATATATATCATTTGAAAGGCAATACTTGAGAACTATATCGCATGTGTGTGTGTGTGTGTGTATTATACATCTGACAGAAATGGAAACAATTGTACAGATATTAATAAATTGAAGAAAACAGCGTATTACTTTCGTGATCTTAAACCATTTGGCTACTTTAGCAAATTTTACACCAAAGTCAACTAATTACTTGACTCAAATATGAGTATACTATAATCATTTGAATGTTGAGAACAACATAACTATACTTAGAAAAAAATAACTTAAGCTCAAACTCAGAAAACAAAGACAACGCTAGCTATTAATTAGAAAGATATATATAATCTATGTCTATCAAGCAGTTGAAGTCAAACAAGTGTGTGAGAAAATATGCTCAATGACGTCTCTTATTAATTGATATCTTGATGTTGAGTCGGAAAGTTGCCCAACATCGCTGTTATATAATATTAGAAAATATGCTCAACGACGTCTCTTATTAATTGATATCTTGATGTTGAGTCGGAAAGTTGCCCAACATCGCTGTTATATAATATTATTGAATACAATATACATAAAACTTGATCATATAATAGCGCAGAAGGTAAATAATTTTTTTCGTAAATGTCGATCTATTCTTAAGCATTTTTTCTTCTTCTCAATTTTACATGCCAGAAATTACTCTTAGTAACTACTACTCTCAAAATCTAAACAATCTAGTCATTTTCAACCTAATGTTTTTCCTGCCAAAGTTTCACCAATCTCCTGGGGAATCAATCAATCTATCTATGTATATATCTGTGTGTGTGTCAGCTTGAAAGTTCAAAACTCTATATACTGACCATGCCCCCGCTTTTTTCTTCCTCATATAAATTATATAGACAACATCTTCACACACACACTTGAAAACTTGGCAGAATATACCTAATTGTCGTCTCTGCGTGTTTATGGACACATTTTTTTGGGAGAATTTCAGTTATTAAGTTTGACATAACCAAATTTATTTCAGTCGACCCCCATGATATTTTGAAATTTCATTGCACACCCAAAAACCAAAATGAAAATAAGTTTTGTGGGTAAAAAGACAATAATGGCCCTTACGTTTTCTTTTCTTTTTTTAAAAAAATGTTTGATCATCGCCGGAGCTCCGACGATAGGTTACCGGCAACCACCGGCCGAGGCAGCCACCACCGGTCAGCCACTGAAGCTCCTACGCTAGCTAGTCAGAGCTCCGACTAGAAATTAATGTGTTGTTCATATATATGCTTATTCCACTTATTCATCAAGAGTAGAATAGTTGCAAATTAAATGAGATTTGTTCAATTTGTGTTGTTCATATATATGTATAATCCACTTGTTCATGAAGAGTTGAACACTTGCAAATGGAACTTGTTTATGATCTAATGTTTTCTTGTTAACCTATTAATTTGTGTAGTCCATGTGCCTATTTCACTTGTTCATGAGGCTTGACACTTGCAAATGAGCAACACAAATTCAACAAGTCACATTTGCAAGTGTACAACTCTTCATGAATAAGTACATAGAATCCTCATATAAACAATAAAAGTTAATTTTTGGTGGTCGAAGCTCTGGCCGGTTGGTGGTGGCGCTTTGGTCGCCTGATTTCCGGCTTCAATCAAACCTTTTTTAAAAAATAAAAATAAAGCAAGAGGCATTATTATTTTTTGACCTACAAAACTTATTTTCATTTTGGTCATTGAGTGTATAGTAAAATTTCATAATGTTATAGTGGTTGACTGAAATAAATTTAGTCATGGAACTTAAATGAAATTCTCCCTATTTTTTAACAGTTAATGAGAAGTTTTGCCTGTACATTATTGATGATTAAAAAGCATTTGAAGGAAAGCACATCTATGGTCCTCAAAGTCAAGGTAATTATACAAGATCAAGGAATACTTAACAAACTATAATATTTTTTAAGTCTAGACAAAATTTCGCTATACTGTCATATAAGCATCAATATAAACAAACGCATAATATAAATGAGAGAAATCAAAAGTATATGCAGCAATACGTGTATGTAGCTTGGATGCCTTTTCTTAAAATCGTTTCGTTATGTCTTGTGAAGCTTTCCTTTAGGAAATCTATCCAATTTAAAATTAAGCCACAAAGCTAATGTGCGATATACTCCTTAAGGTACAAAATTTGTGTGTGTGCACACACAAAAGAAATAAAAGAATGAAGAAACCCAAACACAAGTAAAGCAAAAGCTGGAACAATGACCCTTTTTTATTCTACAATAAAATCTTAAAAATGGTGTGGACGTTGAGTTGCATTGATTTCTAAAGAGATACCATGCAAAAGCAAAATTAAAGCAAAAGCAAATCAGATACTCAGTCTGCCATAATCAGAGTAAAATATGCACCTCCATGCAGGAACATACATATAAAGCAAGCAAATGTTTTTAAAAAAAATAATTAATACAAAGAGAAATACAATTAAGTGGGGTATACCTTGAAGAATTACTCCATAAAGTATTAGAAGAAGGATGGTCTATGTCTTGTTGCACAGACCGATCTGCTCGGCCTCTTTGATCGGAAAAATGACTAAGACCGCCACGGTCGGCGTTGCCACCCATCGGAGACATGTCATCTTCACCAGATCCATCTGATTGGCCTGCAAGAAAGCAAAACCATTCAATATATATATATGTGTGTGTGTATCCAACTTGATTGATTAATATATGCGCATACGTACAATGCCACAAATCGATCTCAATGACAAATTAGTAACTTATAATAAGCTGGTATATAACAAAAATAAATACAAATTTTGATATGCTTTTTGGAGTCGTGTATGCGTGTTATCCCTGTTAAAGCTATAAAATGGTTGATAAAGAAGAGAGACAAAGGAAAGAGAGAAATATGCTTATGGTATAATTAAAAGTTAGATTAGAATACACAGAGTACTGTAAAAAGAACAGTGTGTTTGACATTTCCACTTTTCCTTGTTTTTTTGAATGATACGTATTAATTAAGGTTTGTTTAATTAAGATAAGACTATTAAAAAAATTTGAAAAAAATAGTGGAAGATTAAGCAATAAGAATTATTACCTGATGAAGCAGCAGGCTTGTCAGTGGTCTTGACTGTTCTATACATCTGGGAAAACAAATCATAGCAACCCATCCATATTACGAATTCATTTCCACAATTGACGCATTTAATTTACTGGGAATTACAGAAGAAAATATATATATAAAAAAAGAAATTATGACAGATTCCAATTTGGCTCCCTTCTCACTCTAATTCTTTGGGGGAGTACTTGGTCATTATTCACGAGGAGGAAGCAGGTTGATGTGTGACAAGATTGCATTATTGGGAAATGATGAGAGTTTTATTTTTGGTTGTCTGTTAGTGTGTTGGTCTCTGAGACAACAGAGAGAAGGTGTGTTTGTGTGCAAGGTAAAAGTCTCGGAAGTTGAAGGAGCTTCTATTACTACTACTGTGTCGTCTGTGTTCAAAGTTCAAACACATTCGCTGCTTCCTTTCTTTTCTACATCGGCTACTGTGCCCCTACCATATCCCTATACTAGAGAGAGAGAGAGAATTGTATTGGATTGGAAGCTCAAAGTAATTGAAAGCTGTATGTGTGTATGTACCTGCAAGTGGCTTTTAACATGAGCTAATGTGAGATCTTTCACATCCATCAGCTCCAGAACTGACTTTGGAGTTGCTCCTGTTTATAAATATAATTCATCACCACCTCAACATATTAGTTCAGTCCTTTTCATCTATCTATTAGTAAAACAAACAAACAAAGTATATTTGGTGATAAACAAGAGAGAGAAATAAGCGGAAAGGAGAGTACTTTCATGGCCGCCAAGAAGTTGAACAGCGTGAACGAATCTGGCATGAAGGGTGGTAGTCCAACGCATTCTGGGAGCTCTCATGCTTCTCTTGGAGGGTAGTTTCGGCATAAATCTCGATCTCATCATGAACCCTGATGAAGATGTATTGGCCTCTTCACTGTGATGATGATGATGAGAAGCCCCTACCCCAACTCCATAGTGTAACTGATGATTATGAGGTTTGAAATTAGACGGCAACCCGTTTAAGACCCACATCGGATTATCCAAACCCGATTCTCCTCCCATGGTATGATTATTATGATTATGATTATAACCCCAAGAAGAAGTGTTAGGAGGATGATGCAACCACATCTTGTGATGATGATGAAGATCCTTGCCTGTGGGATGGTCCATGGGCAAGAAAGGGAAGCAGCGGTGGTGGTTGTGATACACCGGAATCCCCTTGATGGGTCTCAGGCTGACATCGGACGGTGGCGGATTCATGTGGTTGAATAAGTGAGAGGCTGTGGTGGGGTTGTGATTTTGAGGATGAGAATGATAATAAAGAGGAGGAGGTTGGTCTGTGAAGAAATTGGGGGCTAGAGAGAGATCAGTACGAGCTTGATTTGCCAAAGAAGAAGAAGAAGGAGGAGGAGGAGGGCTTATGTGAAGGGAAAGATCAGGAAGAGAGCATGTTGTGGAACTGGGCTCGATGGCTATCCCTTGTAAGGGCATCTTTTTTTTTAGGGACTCGCTTACCAAAGTTACCGAGCGAGAGGGAAAAAGAGTTGGGGATAGCAGAAATCGAGGTCCAAGACTTTAGTTGAGGAGCTAGTTGTTGCAGCAACAGAAACTTGTTTCTTTTTATCTTTTGCTTTTTTTCAGAGTCTTTTCTTTGCCCTGCAAAAGAATCTGGAAAGCTGTAGGAATATAGCGAAAGAGAGGGAAGAAGTGGGAGAGATATGGAAGGAGAAAGCAGCAGAGAGGGAGAGGTGGTGGTGGTCCGTTTTGTTTTCGTTGAGGGTATATGTCGGAAAGTGACACTTGCTAAGTGAACAAGAAGGAGAAGAAGAGCAAGAGAATGAAGCAGGAAGACAATGGAAGATCTCTCTCTCTCTCTAGAGTCAAATGTGATGAGCAAAAATGTACCAACAAAATGTGACCACTTTGGACATTTCTTTACCCGTAGACTACGGGTTATAAATTATACTGGTACTATTACACTGATTGAAAGACGCCTCTCCCTTGAGCAAACAAAAAAAAGACGCCTCCCGGCCCCCCACCTCATGTCATGTGTGACTCATTCCTCTCTCTCTCTCTCTCTCGTTTCATAAAATAAATTATTTGAAAAATCAACCAAACACTCTCGCACTCTCATTTTCTTGCTTAAATGGGAATGCTAAGCTTGCCCGATACCTTTTTGGTTGTCACAAATTTCAAATTCTCCGGCTACTTTTATTTTTATATCTTTCGATGTAATTTTGTCATGCTCTTTGTACTAATAATATTCTGAATTCAAATATTAAAAAAGTACCTAGCCCCGTTGACCTAGGTCAGCAGATTGATGAAGACTCTCCGTTTTCTTCATTTTGTTTGCATCTTCCAACATAATAACCCCTAGATTGTAGATTATATTACACATTACATATTATAATATAATCTACCACCCTCTGTAAACCATTCTATTTTAAGGTAAGGTTCTAATTTGAACCCAGATGTTGTTTCTTTACAGCATCTAATACCCTAATCTTTTTTATGGTCTGTCTATTCATATTATTTTCCTAGTAGATCCAATACGTACAATTGATATTATTTTTCAGTTATATCCAATAGCTTGTTCATATTTATATATGTTTAGAGTGCTGGATATACTATAAATAAGATTAAGTGTTGGAAGTGCTAAGAAAGTAACATCAAGCAAGATGTAGGATGCATTATAAATAAGATTAGGATCCTAATAAATGTAACTAATAATAAAGAACATAAGGGTGTTGAATGTTACTTCACCCTTTATTTTACTAAGCAAATATTATTAAATTAGGGTTTTGACACTAAAAAACACATATAGTACGAGTATCTTTTACCTGGTGTGATTTTATGAAGAAATCTTGAGCTAGCATGAACCAGGGATAAGGATGAGAGTAGGGTTTTTCAGAACCCTAGGCTAAATCGAAGATAATCATAATTTAATCATTACAGACAATATAGGATCTTTAACTCATTATCGGGAAGAAACCCATCTCATTAATGGCAGCTGACACCGTAGAAAACAAACTTTTGGCTCATGGGGGTGGGGGTGACTTTTTAATTATACAGTAGTGGTCAATTTAATTAATTAATTAAAAAGAATAAGAGAGATTCATTATATTTTTTTGTGCAGAATGCATGCCAGCATTGTTACCGAAGGAAGTACTAATTCAGAGGCATTGTTTGGGTGGTTCATTCAATGCACAATTGGGTGCTCATTAAATGCATGCCATTTGGTTCTTAATTAAAAATTTACTAACTAAATTAATTAATTAATCTGATTCTTCTCTTCTGAGTTCTGACTCTTCTCTTTTCTTTTTTCCCCTCTGCCATCTTTTTCAATGTCTTGTTGAAGCAGATCTTGTTTACCCGACATGCATCCAGGAGTAGTTAAACATTTTACTCAAAGTATATTATTCGTCTTATAAAAGGAAAATATTTAATTTCCTGAGCCACACCATTACTTTGGCATGTTCAGCTCTGTCTTGGATATATAGTTGCATTTATAGAGTTCTCAATCCATCAGACTATTGTCCTCTCCCCACAGATCCAAATTCAGAACATTTATTTTTATTCATCAGTTTTTCACCAATCACTTTATCCCCCTAGCTACTTGATTTGGAATCACAAATCATATACATGTTCCCTTGAAATAAGAACAAAAATTGGCATGCATTTAATTATTATTCGTTTATTTTCTATTAAATAGCTTATTAGCCCAATTAATCTTGAAATTTCTCTATTCCTTTTATCATCAAAACGTACATTGTATATAAGACACCCAAATAGTTCAAGGACCCTTTATGAGACTCTCGACCTCAAGTACTTACTCAGAACTCAGATTTCAACTCTGGTAATTCTATAGCAACTGGAAATTAATAGAGTACTGTGTCTAGCTTCGTATATACTCTTTTGGTTCTATTTATAGAGCAGGAAGAGGAAAAAAAATGGTCATGTTTGTAAATCGTCATTAATTTTTTCATATAAATGTACAATTTTATCCTTTATTTATTATTGAGTTGGCTTCATATATCAAGGTAAAGTTAGTGAAGTTTAAAATTTTTCTTGATTTGTATGAAACATGATGGAAGTGCCTTATAGATAGAACTAGAAGAGTATTGGTAAAATAAATATATGATGTATCTATAATTGAATTAAGATGAAGTGATGAGTGAATGAAGAAAACCTTCATTTTAAATATAAATAAAATAAAATTGTATACAATAGATTTGATTTTCCAAACGTGTACGTGGGTGAAAATATATATTATAGTCGGCAACCAGATTTATATATCAGGTCAACATTTGATCACTCAAATATGTCAAATAGATGCAAACATATATTATGTCGAAACAGTTTTTAGAAGCTTTGTGGTTGCAATTTGTGTGTGTCTGACGCTTGAAAAGTTATTATATTTTTTTGTCATCACTGTCGGATTATTTTGAGCTTTAATTTGTTTTAAACCAAACTATGTCTTAACAAATTTATGTATATACAAATTTCAATTACATGGCTCTGTGTTCTTTCTATAATATAGTCTAAACCAAATTGACAATGCCATATATTATAGTCTAAATCAAATTCATGTGAGCATGATCTAGGAAACAATTATAACTTAATCATTTCATAAATCTATCGATATTAATATAAACAAATTATTCACAAAATCATGAATAGTGTAATCGATCCCTTGAAATATAAAATCGTAGTTAATTGAACATAATCTCTTTGTTCCTCATTATATAACCCTTGCGTGCAAGGAAAGTGTCCAGTGTACTTCTCAACCTATATATAATACAATACAATACACTGCACCGACAAGTTTTCGGCCCCATAAAAGTATTTAAATTCTATTCTCTTTTTATTTTACTTCCTCCAGTTATTAGGATAAGATATATTTGAGGAATTGGTTTTAATCCACAATATAAGACACTTTTATCATATATATTTGTCAGTATTTTTCTAATTTACTTCTATTGATACTCCTTAATAAATAATCAAGGAGGAAAGGGAATGAGGATTTAAAAAAGATCACTAAGGTATTTTAGAAAATACATGTTATATTAAATAAGTTAACTAATTTTCTTAATCTAATCGATCAAATTAGGTAAATATGTTTTATATTAAGAATGTATTAGTTATTTGCATATGTAGAAATCATCTTCTACAAAAGTTTTCATTTTTATAATTGATTATATTCAATAAAAAAATGTTGACTAAGAGATTGGCAATTTTAGGGATTAATAAAAATTGTCACACTTACCCCCTGAAATTAATGGCATGATCAGGGTAAAGCGGGTTTGTTGATAGGCATACAACATAATTTCATAAGATTATCAACAGAGAATCTTCTGAATATATATTCATCTTAAATCAACAATATATCAGTTAGAATTGAACAAGCCTTGTTATCTAAGATCAGCTATATGAATTTCATGATGTTATTATACTCTAAGAATAGTTGATTAATAAGATAAATTATTTTAATTAATTAATGTGGAATACAAAGTTTAATTAGTAAAGTTTAGTGGCACTCCATAATATTTATGGGAATGATGAGTGGCTACCTTGCATTTCTCCTTCATTTTACTAATTGTGTTTTTTTTCTTTTGTTCCGACAAGAAAAAGAACAGGAACGAAATTTTACATGAAAAAGCATAGCCATTAATGAGTCAGTTTTATGCAATGAGGCTGCATTTTTCTGTAATCTATATTATTTGGTGGGTCCACATAACAATGGTTGGTTTCAGCTTTCACAAATACAATTATATAATGCTTCCTTTTCTAAATCAGTTTAATTTCCTCTTTTGTTTGATCCTTTGAGGCAAACTTGGCCCTACATTTTGTAGTCTTTATATATTGTTTAATTACATACAAAGTGTTCTGGCGTAGAACCAGAACCCTAGCCCTGATGGGGCTAGGATGTTGATGTTGATTGGGACTTGACCTAGGAGCGATTCCTAGGGCCTACGTACCCTGAAGAGGGATCAAAGTCCACGTAGTTCGAGGATTAGATGAGGCGTTTAGCCAAAGGGGGTGGTCGTATGCTCTGTTACTGTATGTGAATAGCCGGAGCGTAGACCGTGTAGAAGATCATGTACCTTTAGGGTTAACCCGCTATATATAGAGGCTACCTTAGGTTTAGGGTTTGAACCGTGGGCTTCTATGCCTCAAAGCCCAAGTGATGTGGCGTCATATCTCGTGCCATGTGGATTGCCCCTTGTTGGGCCATACAGCGAATATGGGCCTTATATAAATCATGTGCAGCTTGCCCCCACCCAGTAGTTCAAGGTTTTGGACTGCCGGGGTGTATGATGTCCTGGATAAGTCATCCGAGGTGTTGCCCATCTCCTGACGTCTACGTCGGGCTAGGACTTGTTGAGCCCATTTCCCTGTGTACGTGGTAACGTTGCAAGGTCTGATGAGTCGGGGTGACATCCTGCGTCTCGTGACGTGCCATGTTGGCGTCCTATGGCTTGAGGACTCGTGGTGAATACCGATGTCCAAAAAGGGCGATTGAGGTAATAACCTCCGGTCCTAAGAGTGCCGCGGTAAGAACCGACGACCTAAGGGTCCGAGGTGGTAACCTCCGCCCTAAGAATGCCGTGGTCTTTGCTTCGGGTTGGCTCAGGGTGGCGGGCGCCTGTGGACGAGGCAACCCCTTCAAGCTAGAATTTCTTTTCTTTTATTCTTCCTTTTCCTTTTGTTTCGGCGTAGGATGCCGGTTTTGTGTGTACTTTTGAACAATTAACCTTATGAATGAAAATTCAAGTAATTGGTCCATTGTGTACTTTTAACTTTATGCATAAACTGCACATAGTCAAGTTCTAGACCGGCCAGGGTCTTTAAATAATTAGAGTCCGCTTAGTACTCTTCTGGTGTCAGAAACCAGTGCATGAGTAGGGGTGTCTAAATATACCACGCTACGAGGTTCGGAGTCGTTATCCGGGATTTTAACCAGGGTAAGGGCAAATTGTCACATGCTCATCCGTGGTCGTCGTCGACACACTTTGACCAAGTGGACCTGATCGGGGTCCAAGATGACTATTCGCCTTCTTACTTAGGTGTCAATTTCGATGCATCAAAATATATACCGGGTGCATGGGCCTCGGTGTCGGTTCGGGCGTATGGACCTCGGTGTCGGTCTGCTTATTCAACGAATCATTTAAGCACTCTTAGAATTGAACATTCGGTTAATAAACCCTTTATTAATTCTAGAGATGATTAGCTTTGTAAAGCTGACAATTCGGACATGAGGTGTCCGTTGCGGCATTTCGGCTACGACTAGGCCTAGCTATAATAGATCCTTAGCTTGTCGCTGTTCCTTGTCCTCTTGATTTGTTTCCTAGCCGTGTTTTCTTAGAACGTAGGCTCCTCTGTTGAGTTTTTCCTTAATCCGGTAGGGGCCGTCCCAATTTGCGGCCAATTTGCCATCTCTGGCTTTTTTGTTACTGACGTCGGCCCTTCGTAGGACTAGGTCTCCCCATGCAAACTTTAGCATTGACGATGACGGTTGTCATCTCGAAACAATCCCGATTGATGCACGTATTAAGTGTAACCGAGGTCCGTTCGGGTGTCGTGACCCGAATTTGTTTCTCCATTTGTGGGTGTCGTAACCCTTAACTCGTTTGTCCATTATGGGTGTCGTAACCCGGACTCGTTTATCCGTTCTGTTGCCCCCAGCACCGGTAGTTCGTGTCTTTGAGCCGCGGATGTGTTGATTTACCAACCCGGATCAGATTGTTCGTGATTGTCGGGATTGCTTGCGTGCCGACCCGAGATTCCGGGTTTTAACTTAACACCAAGATTCGGGTTTACATACTCTAACACCGAGATTCCAGGTTGAGATACTCGAACACCGAGATTCCGGTTTATTATTTCTGATTCATACATGTAAATAGACTTGGTGGGATTGCCGGTGCAACACTGAGCCCGAGTTTTAACCGATTCGGTGTAACCGGGTTCGTCTTCAAAACTTTGGCAGAGCCGGATTTTAACCAGATTCGTGTAACCGGGTATGCCTTCAAATTTACTCGAGCCGGATTTTAACCGATTCGGTGTAATCGGGATCCGTTTTCAAAACTTTGGCGAGCCGGGGTCCTAACCATTTGGTGTAACCGGGTATGCCTTCAAATTTACTCGGAGTCGGATTTTAACCGATTCGTGTAACCGGGTATGCCTTCAAATTTACTCGGAGTCGGGATTTTAACCAGATTCGGTGTAACCGGATCCGTTTTCAAAACTTTGGCGAGCCGGGTCCTAACCAGATTTGGTGTAACCGGGTATGCCTTCAAATTTACTCGGAGCGGGATTTTAATCGATTCTCGTAACCGGGGTATGCCTTCAAATTTACTCAGAGCCGGGATTTTAACCAGATTCGGTGTAACCGGGGTCCGTTTTCAAAACTTTGCGAGCGGGGTTCTAACCGATTTGGTGTAACCGGGTACGCCAAGGAGGGAGGATGAAAATCCTACTCAAATTTGGGTTCCAAAGGAGAAAAGATGACTCACATCTGGGTTCCCGTAAGAGAGGATGAGAATCTGCTCAAATCGGGTTTCCAAGAAGAAAGGATGAGAATCCTATCAAATTTGGGTTCCAAAAGAGAAAAGATAACTCACATCCGGGTTCCCGGAAGAGAGGATGAGAATCTGCTCAAATCGGGTTTCCAAGAAGAAAGGATGAGAATCCTATCAAATTTGGGTTCCAAAGAAGAAAAGATGACTCACATCTGGGTTCCCAAGAAGAGAGGATGAGAATCCTGCTCAAATCTGGGTTCCAAAGGAGAAAAGATGACTCACATCTGGGTTCCCCAGAAGAGAGGATGAGAATCCTGCTCAAACCTGGGTTCCCAAGAAGAGAGGATGAGAATCCTACTCAAAAATCCGGGTTCCCAAGGAGGGAGGATGAGGGAGGATGAGAATCCTGCCTACTATCTTCTCATCATATGAATTCATGAAGAAACAGAAAAAGATAGGGCATCTAAATTTATACCAGAATTGAAAAGTCTGGGTTCCCAGGAGAGAGGATGACGATCCTTGAGGAGGGAGAATGAGAGTCCTACCTACTATCTTCTCATCATGTGAATTCATGAAGAAACAGAAAAAAGAAAACCCATGGTGGAGATGCAGGGGATGAGAATCCTGCTGGGTTCCCAAGGAGAGAGGATGAGAATCCTTCATTACACATTGCTCAATTTCCCAACTTATCCAATGAGAGGAGAGAGGATGACGATCCTTGAGGGGAGAGGATGAGAATCTTTCATTCCACATTGCTCAATTTCCCAACTTATCCAATGAGAGGAGAGAGGATGACGATCCTTGAGGAGAGAGGATGAGAATCCTTGAGGAGAGAGGATGAGAATCCTTTATTCCACATTGCTCAATTTCCCGACTTATCCAATGAGAGGAGAGAGGATGACGCCCGACTTATCCAATGAGAGGAGAGAGGATGACGATCCTTGAGGAGAGAGGATGAGAATCCTTCATTCCACATTGCTCAATTTACCAACTTATCCAATGAGAGGAGAGAGGATGACGATCCTTAAGGAGAGAGGATGAGACTCCTTCATTCCACATTGCTCAATTGCCAACTTATCCAATGAGAGGAGAGAGGATGACGATCCTTGAGGAGAGAGGATGAGACTCCTTCATTCCACATTGCTCAATTGCACAGCTTATCTGATACACACCCTATCCAATGAGAGGAGAGAGGATGACGATCCTTGAGGAGAGAGGATGAGAATCCTTCATTCCACATTGCTCAATTTACTAACTTATCCAATGAGAGGAGAGAGGATCGTGAGGAGAGAGGATGAGACTCCTTCATTCCACATTGCTCAATTGCCAACTTATCCAATGAGAGGAGAGAGGATGACGATCCTTGAGGAGAGAGGATGAGAATCCTTCATTCCATATTGCTCAATTTGCCAACTTATCCAATGAGAGGAGAGAGGATGACGATCCTTGAGGAGAGAGGATGAGACTCATTCATTCCACATTGCTCAATTGCCAACTTATCCAATGAGAGGAGAGAGGATGACGATCCTTGAGGAGAGAGGATGAGACTCCTTCATTCCACATTGCTCAATTGCCAACTTATCCAATGAGAGGAGAGAGGATGACGATCCTTGAGGAGAGAGGATGAGTTATCCTTGAGGAGAGAGGATGAGTTATCCTTGAAGACGAGAGAGAGGATGAGACTCCTTCATTCCACATTGCTCAATTGCCAACTTATCCAATGAAGGAGTCTCATCCTCTCTCCTCAAGGATCGTCATCCTCTCTCCTCTCATTGGATAAGTTGGCAAATTGAGCAATATGGAATGAAGGATTCTCATCCTCTCTCCTCAAGGATCGTCATCCTCTCTCTCTCATTGGATAAGTTGGCAATTGAGCAATGTGGAATGAAGGAGTCTCATCCTCTCTCCTCACGATCCTCTCTCTCTCATTGGATAAGTTAGTAAATTGAGCAATGTGGAATGAAGGATTCTCATCCTCTCTTCTCAAGGATCGTCATCCTCTCTCCTCTCATTGGATAAGTTGGGAAATTGAGCAATGTGTAATGAAGGATTCTCATCCTCTCTCCTCAAGGATTCTCATCATGTGAATTCATGAAGAAACAGAAAAAGAAAACCCATGAGAATAGGGCATCTAGATTTATACCAGAATTGAAAAGTCTGGGTTTCTAGGAGAGAGGATGACGATCCTTGAGGAAAGAGGATGAGACTCCTTCATTCCACATTGCTCAATTGCCAACTTATCCAATGAGAGGAGAGAGGATGACGATCCTTGAGGAGAGAGGATGAGACTCCTTCATTCCACATTGCTCAATTGCCAACTTATCCAATGAGAGGAGAGAGGATGACGATCCTTGAGGAGAGAGGATAAGACTCCTTCATTCCACATTGCTCAATTGCACAGCTTATCTGATACACATCCTCTCTTAAAATTATTCCCAAAGAGAGATCCTGGTGATCCTTCCAACTATCTTCTCGTCATGTAGAGACATGGAGAGTTAAAAGAAAACCCATGTGAAGAAGCTCAAAACCAAAGTCGTTGCTCAAACAACAATTGTTTCTCTGAATCCCTTCAGAGGCTGCTACGATTCTTGATTTTGCTGCTGTGGATTTTCAGGAACTGCCCGTGCAAAGGCATCTGACTGCTGCTTCTGGTATTGACCATCGTTGGTCGTAGGAATCGAAATTTACGGTCCCCACAGACGGCGCCACTGTTCTGGCGTAGAACCAGAACCCTAGCCCTGATGGGGCTAGGATGTTGATGTTGATTGGGACTTGACCTAGGAGCGATTCCTGGGCCTACGTACTCAAGAGGATCAAAGTCCACGTAGTTCGAGGATTAGATGAGGCGTTTAGCCAAAGGGGTGGTCGTATGCTCTGTGACGGCGGTGTATGTGAATAGCCGGAGCGTAGACCGTGTAGAAGATCATGTACCTTTAGGGTTAACCCGCTATATATAGAGGCTACCTTAGGTTTAGGGTTTGAGTGTGGGCTTCTATGCCTCAAAGCCCAAGTGATGTGGCGTCATATCTGTGCCATGTGGATTGCCCCTTGTTGGGCCATACAGCAGAATATGGGCCTTATATAAATCCGTAACACAAAGGTTATACTCAAATAGAGCTTGAGTCAGCTGGGACAACCCAGAAAATTATTTAATTTGGTCACAAGATATGGTAATTATATCCAAGACTTCAAATCTACGTTTAACCTTTCAAACCTTACCATCGAAGTCGATCTTTCTTTTTAAAAAGTGAAAAAAAAAAACAAACTGTATACACAATTTCAATTTATTACAAGTTATCTAAGAGTAGCTAACAAAATGGATGTATATATAACACACTATTGAGATTTTTTATGTGCATCTTGCATCTCAATTATTGAGGTTATATTACTCGTTTATGGTAATATGGAATATTTTAGATAATCATTTTGCACCTTAGTCAATACTAACATTGATGATGTATGAGATGGTTTAGTCTAAAAAATAATAACTTTATCAGTTTTTAAGAAAAGGATATCCAAAATCTAACACATAAGTGTGTGTTTGGGAAATACTTTTAAAAAAACTTTTCGCCTGCAAAACCATGAATTAATTTGGGTTTAGGGTAGCCAAATAAGTGAAAAATTTAGAAAAGTGCTTTCTAATTCAAAATCATTTTTTTCACAAAATTAATTATGCTCAGACTCTATTACCTAAAATCACTTTTATACTCAATAAAAAGACCCTGAATTGAAATCTCTCTCTCACACGCACACATACAATCTTCTCATCCTCAATATTCCGTCATTCTATATTGAAACCTTTAACTGCAACATCGTAGCTATTTCTTTCTTAGTAACCCTAAGTTAACACTTTTCAAAAGTCAGATCGTCATCATCACTAAGAACCTTGAGGATATATGGAAAATGTGAAACAATATTAAGCAAAGTACACCCAAATGCTCTTCCATATATGTGATATTTGATTGTACGCACGCACTCATCAAACACAACTTTTGTAAAAACAAGTAAAGTTTAGAGAAGGACGAGAGGGGAAAAAAGTTTGAAGCTGAAAATGAGCAACCAAACCACATATCACAAGCATATGCGTCTGTGTCATTTATAGGCAAAAATTCACTCACTCACGTCTCATCTCAGAAGCTTCAATGCTCTATATACATTCATACTTTAATATAGGGATTTGGGTTATATTAATTAGATGGCACACACACACACACACACACATATTTGCGTTTTGGAAGTGATTTGGTCATTGCTTTGGATGAAAGGTGGTCGTAAAAGTTACTCAAAAAATGGTATTGTACACTTCTTTGGGTTCATTCTCGAGATTTTGCCACTTCTCCCCTTTGATTTGTTAACACGTCATTTCCACTGGTTTCGTCCCACACTGTACTACGATCTCCTCCAACCATACCTTCATCATCTTCATTCTCTATCTCTCACACCAACCACATTCGTGTGTGTGAGTGCATCCTATTTTTTAATTTTATGGAATTAATTAGTCTATATAATTTGTACCTAAAATTTTGTGGTGGGCATGGGTGGACCCATGTATAAGAGAAGAGGGGCAAGTGCCTCCCCTTGAATTGGGGATTTTTTTAAAAAAAAATTAATACATGTTTGAATGATGGTCTATTCTTAAATTAAGTGTTCACCCTTAATACATCAAGACTTCATAATCGGATTGGGATGAATGGTTGAATGATTGTTTGGTACCTTATATTAAAAAAATATGTATTTGATAGCATTGATAATAAGACAATTATGATGGAATTTCAAAAAATAATGCCTAGAATGATGACATTGTAATTATTTTTATTGTAATATACTTTTGTTATTAAAATATATGTACTTGAACTTATTGAGTGCCCACCTTTCATTGTAATTTATGTAGCTGCATTTCTAACAGCACTTAGCATTGCTTTTCTAAATGACACGTTTGTAAAATAATTGTTTATCTTATTACATCATCAGTATTCACTTGATTTCATGAATATTGTTTTGATATTCTTTTCTTTTCTTGTTTATATTCTTTTATTTTTTTAATGCATTTAAAACTTTCCTTAAAAAAAAAAAATCAGGGGCAGCCCCCTGACACTAGTGCCCCCTTCAGTAATTTTCTGGATTCACTACTGGTTGTGGGTAAGGGATGATATGTGTGGTTACTGATGCAAGTTCGAGTCTTTAGTGTAAAAATTCCATCTTTAATTTAGGGATATATTAATTAATAGTTAGAGATAATCAATTATATGTGGACATACATGTATATGTAGAAATTGGAGAAACGTTACATTTTCAAGTGATTAGAAAAGTACAAATTAATTGTCTTTGATGATGGGGCCATGAATTTAATTTAATTAGTCTGTTTGTGCAAAGATTGACTTATTAAGAACGCGCTTCAAATGTCAGCATCGTTAGTTGGCTATTATGTCCTTGGCTCATTGTACAGAATGTTTTTAATTAGTTCTTTTGACTCGATTTATACTTAGAAGAATAATTTAACAATGCTATTAAATAACCGATTATATTGTTATATATGTGAATAAGGAATCAGATTATCTCATAAGCGGAAGCCTCCTTTTCCCTCAGTATCCTAATCTGGGCCGTCTAATATTTGATCCAAGGGTCCAGATTTTTTTTTTTTTTTAAAACCGCGCGCGGTTTTTAAAAAAAAAATCTGGACCCTTGGATCAAATATTGGACGGCCGAGATTGAAGGATACTGAGGGATGAGGAGGGAGCTGATACTGAGGAAATCCGGATCCATATGAATAATCACAAGCCTGTATACATGTGAGCCTACTCAATATTTGAAGTAAAAGTTAAATTCATGCATATATTAAAAAAAACGACTTTAAGACCAATTTCATTTAAGTATTATTAATTGGGTGGATAAAAAACTCACTGTGTTAATAATATTGAGTAATAGATATATAATTGCATAACCAGCGTCATGTTTGTATATTCATTTACATATTTTTTAAAATTCTACGTGGTCTACATTGTAAGAGCCTTCTAACTATTTCACAAGGATTACGAAAAGTACTTAAAAGTAGTTTGTATCATTGAAATGATAAAAAGTCACCATTACTTTCCCATATTATCCTCTAATTAAAATCAACATATTTTAATTATTTTTAATTTCTTTCTTATGCTCCAATCTCCCTCTATGTTACAATTAATAAGGGTATTTGTAGAAAAATAGAATATAATGCTGCTGAATTTTTGCACAAGGTCTTATATTTTAGGAAAAAAGACAGAAAGATATTATCAAAATTAGTAAAAGACAAATAATATGTTGAATTTCAATAGATCTAAAGGAATTGAATTGGAATTTTGAAATGTTGCAAAATTTGAGAAATTATTTAACTATATTTTTTTAAAAATAAAAAATCATCAACCCCTTGTTGGCTGTCAAAGCTCTGGCAACCGGTGACCAGATTGATCTCCAGCAGCCTAATATATATATATTTTTTTTATTTCTTAAGCAAAAGTTGTGAATATAAATATTTGAGCTCTTAATAGTACTACTAAAGTTGTAAACAATAACCTATCTATATTTTTAAAATTTCTCAGACAAAAGTCATTAATATGGATACCTGAGTTGTTAATTAATAACATACTAAAGTTGTAAATGGGGTATTTGTTGAAGAATTTACAACTTTAGTATCGCTATTAATAATTTAGGTATCAAGATTGACAATTTTTGTCCGAGAAATAAAGTTTTTAGGAAATACTTAATCAATACTCAATTTACAATTTTAGTATTGCTACTAACCACTCAAATATCAATATTGACAACTTTTTTTTTGAGATATTAAGAAAAAATATATTAGGTCGCTTTTTACAATTTTAGTATCGCTATTAACAAATCAAATATCTATATTGACAACTTTTACTTGAGAAATTCAATATATATATATTAGGCCGCCGGCAGAGCTCTGGTCGTTGGTTTTTGAGGATTTTCTATTTAAAAAAAACTATGGATAATTTCTTAAATTTTGCAACATTTCCAAATTAAATTTCAAATCAGTCTCTTTGAAATTACTAAAATTTAATATATTTATTTATCTTTTACCAATTTTGATGTATTTTTCCATATATTTTAAACCACAAAACGTTCAAGAATGGATCTTATAGTAGGTACAAGAGGCAGTAATTTATAAGCACGTACCGGAGGGAAGGGAGTATCCCAAATCCTACCGACAGGGTATGGATATCTAGTGTGAAAAACAATGGCTCGTATTTTGGCGTACGATGCATTTTGCAACGCACTAATATTCACGTACGTCAACCATTTGAATTAATTTGATATTTAGCTTTCGTTGTACATCACAAGTCTAAACTTATAATTAATGGACATATTAAGGGTTAAGGTGCAAATTCATTTCAGAAGTTTTCACTGAGGAGCGATGTTACCCTACAAGTTTTTTTAGATTAAATGTTGCCTAAAAGTGTTAAAATGGAATAATATTGCTCCTTTACTGTTAAAAAGTTAACAATCAACATCAATTTCTTAATGGACGTTAGTTTTTTAACGGTATAAGGTAAAATTACTACGTTTGAAAACTTTCGGGAGGACATTAAACCTTAAAAAAAATTCAAAACAACATTGTTCCTCAATGAAAACTTCTCATACGAATTTGCATCTTAACCCGAAGAAATATTATATATAGGTTCTACCTCAGCATGAAAAGAATTCTAAAAGTCCAAAATATTTACTTTTTTAAAAGCTTACTTTGTAAACATGACAAGTCAAAAAAAAATTCTAAATATAAAATTTAGACTTGTATAAATATACTTATATATGGCACAACTCAGACTTATAAAAATGCATGTCTTACTTGTACATAGAATTTTTTTTGGGAGAATTACACTCAGGTCCCAAGGAAGGAAAAAAATTACAAAAAAGTCCCAATAGAATTTTTGTTGTAAATACATACAAATATTTACAACAGGAAAAGTATATATTTACAACAGGAAATGTATATATTTACAACAACACGAAAAATAATTTTCATTCCGTACAAATAATATCAAAAAAGTCTCAAACCATTTACAACAGGAAAATTATATATTTACAACAACATTTAAACACCTGACCATTTACAACAGAAAAAGTATGTATTTACAACAACATTTAAAAATTCTGTACAAATAATATCAAAAAGTCTCAAACCATTTACAATGAAAATGTATGTATTTACAACAGGAAATGTATGTATTTACAACAAAAATTTCCTTGGGACTTCTGGGTAATTTTGTGATTTCAATGGACTTTTTTGTAATTTTTTTCCTTCCTTGGGACCTGAATGTAATACTCAATTTTTTTAGACCTATCTGTATTTATTTTTTCGTACATAAAATTATGGGTAATTTTTCCTATTAATTAATAATCAGAAAACTGTATGCATTAAATTAAAGTAATGAAATTGAAGACCTTTGATGTGTAATATTGCTTGATTAATCGTCTTTCATCTGTTAATCACAATATTGCTGAATATTGATTGTAAAATTAAACAAAAAAAAATGTAATTTTCTCTATTTTTACTGATATGTTATTAACCTTTATTTATCTCTACAGGTAAATTAATTAGATGCAAAAAGCTAACAAATTAAAATACATAAGTGGGTTGCAGTGCTGCGCTCTGAAACAGAGAATTTTGCTGTCTTTCATCTTCTCAAGCTAGGGTTTAATTTCCTGTCTCGAATTATCTTGAGTCCTAAAAAAAACCAGTTGAGTGAAATCAAATCAAATCAAAGCATGGGTATTTTCATATCTTTTTTCAGTACAATAATATACCCCACATCCAACCACTACAATTTGTACCACTTTCAATGCGATTTAGGGACGTTTGGTTTCTACATTTATGTAATATTCATTTACTCCTGTTATATATATATATATATATATATATATATAGCACGCACTTATATTTCGCACACTGACAATTGGTGGGGGGGGGGGGTGTTATGCATATAATTAAAGTCCTATAAAACTCAAATATTTGATCCATCTCTGAGCTTAAATTTTTTTTATCGATTATCACCTCACTTTTTAGCCGAAATTAAAATTGAAGTTTAGCTGCAATATTTGACCCTTAATATCTTGTCACGTCACAAGATCTGAACCACAAAATGGAACACACACACAACTTCGTATTAGCAGTATGTATAATTTTATGTAAAAGCTTTAATTCGGATTTGGACTTTAGGGGTCAGATATTTTCTTTATTTAAGGAGAATAAATCTCCAAAACGTCCAAATGCTAAGCATATCAAACGTAACAGCAGCATGTGTTGTTGTCTCTTTGATATGCACCTTTCATAGGGTAAGTAAGAATCAATATTATAGGGTACACTTTAGATTAAAAAATATTCTCATTCCATCACATTAATATTTGATTGGTAGTTAGCTAGCGTTTCTTCTGAAATTGGTATATAACTGAGTTCTGTTCTTTGTCAATGTGGAAGTGACGTCTTGTGGTACCCAAAATATCAACTCAAACCATCCCTCAATCCTATTCAAAAGTATGGAATATTCAAACACCACTTCTTAGACTCCAAACTTATTTGAAATGATGATTATAGTATCTAAAAGTAGATTTTCAATCGTAATTTATAGTTTATGGTGTACAAGATAAGGTAAGTATGTGAGATAAATTTTATTTTAACTTATGTAAATATGTTGATGATAAGTAGCTCCAGACAAGTACATCTCTGCGTTATCTCAATTATCAAAAGGTACCAATTGGAAAGCAACAGTTAATGGAATGAGACCAACATGTTGATTGAATAATTAGTTAAAGTTATTGACTTTCTCTATCAATTCCAGACATTACATACAGACCGCGTATTACGAGGAACATGTACCTAAGAGAACTAAAAGTATCTTTATAATGCAAGGGAAAAAAAAAACTACATATGACGGCAAAATCACAAAGACATATATAGTCCAGGAAAAAAGAGATGAATAGCTAGCTTGTTTATTAGTTTAATTTTATCAGCATGAACATGAAGACATGATATCTTATGTATAAAAAAGGGAAAATAAAGTGTTAAATTGCAGAAGAACGTGAACATTAATGATGGCTATGTGTAATAATTAGAAGGGAGATGAACATCCGGCCACCTGCGACTCCTGTACATGCCATATGCTAGGGGTTTTTTTATGTTTTTAAACTGAGGAAACTGTACGTGTTACTACTATTCTTAAACCATACAGTTTTTTTTTTTTTTTAAAAGTTTAGGTGAGTTGGCTCGTGGGGCTCACCATGGCTAGGCGTCCCTCCGGACTCAAAAAATGTTTGCATAAGTACTTACAGATTACCCACAAACAAGATCTTCATATTGGTGGGCTTCAAATTCAACCTTATAGTTATGAGTCAATCTCCTTACCAACTAGACCAACCTTTATTTGCTAGACCATATGGGTTTCATTGTTCATAAAGAGACACACTATGATATGCTGTGACATATGTAATTAGAAAACCAGAAACTTTATTTATAAAAGCGCTATTCATTTTCGTGGATGCAAACCATCTATCAGAAGCTGGGAATCAGGGCCGGCTTTTGAAGGGCCAAGGCCTAACAGGGTCGGCTCTATAGGGCCCGGAGTAAAAAAAATATTTTTTTCCAAAGCACAGCCCGAGAGCACCAGGGCATAGGACCTGGAAGTTACTATTCTAAATTTTGACTATTTTCCTCCATTTTTTTTCAAAGAAATTTTATTAGTAAATTATAACAATTAATTAAAGTTCTAATTTATCAAATAAATGTTATCAACATTAATATTCAAACAACACGAATCATCCAATAAATAAACACATTCACTAATTCGTAATAAAAAACAAACTATTGTCAACAAATAACTTACATAAAATATAAGAAGCATACCACTAAGCAACATTAGTACGATGACTATCATTGTCATCTTCTTCACCATTATCATCAATTTCAAAGACATTTGATTGTACTTCAAGTCTGTGAGTGGGATTTTCGAAGAAAAAAAGGAAAGAGAGATCGAGATTGAAATTTTAGGGTTCTCACCTCTCAACTCTCAAGTCTAAGTAGCGTAAGTAATTTTAAAAAAAAAAAATTAAAAGGGCCTAACGGGCCGGCCCAAGGCCTTATAGGGCCGGCTTTACATGGCCAATTTCATTCAGCTCCTCTAATTTTCAAACTCGGCCCTTGAAGAGCCAGGGCTTAAACGGGCTGACCCGATTTCCCGGCTCATTCAAACATGACTAGGGTCTCCAAAAGTTATTCCCAACTCCCAACTATACCAGATTTATTACCAAATAAATATGTTTTCTTCCACGAAGGTACATTCATAAATATCTTGTTCTTGCATTTTCAAAACATATAATCTAATTTCTGATATATATATATATATACACACACACACGCACGTGCGTGTGTATATGACTATGTGTGTGTGTGGACTAACTATTCAATTCATAAATCTTAAAATTGCCCAATTTATATATTTCTTATTCATTATTCTCTATCAATACATATTAGGTTAGGGTGCAAATTTTCCCCTTAAGTTTTTGTGTGTTCAATGTTGCCCCTTACCCGTTAAAAATTTAACATTCAACGTTAATTTTTTGACAACAAACCTTAGTTTTTTAATGTTATGGATTGTATTACTACTTTTTGAAACTTTCAAAGTAATATTGAACCCAAAAAAACTTTTGGAGCAACATTGTTCTTCGGCGAAAAATTCCACGATAAATTTACACATTAACCCATGGATTAATCCGAAAATTTCAAAGATCTAAGCATACATATTTTCAGAGATCTAACATAAATCCAATCATACTTTTGAAAAAAAGCCACAACAGAATTAAATGATTGAAGTAGATGTCTCAAGGGAAGCAAAAAATACACCACCCTCTTTCTTTATTAGCTTTTTGTTTTGACCCCACCTGTGTCCTTCATCTTAATACAACTTTGATGGGAAAAACTGTTAGCTTCACCATTATTTCTCTCACTAGAAAGCAGTGTTGAGCTAAGATGGGAAAGAAAGAGAAAGAGAAAGAGCAGAGGAGTGCTTTCGTGATTCCCAAAACCAAAAAGAGCATTATGGGAAGGTCCTTCTTCATCTTCTTTTTTTTGGCCTGGTCCACTCTTTGTGACTTGTTGATTGCTTTCATTTTCACCAAAGCTTACAGCCTTACACCCACCTAACCCACCATCAATAATCCTATAACTTCATTCACTATATATATGTGCAGTGTGTGTGTGAGAGAGAGAGATCCTTTCCACCCACATCTCTCTTTTTCTTTTTTCCTGCCTGCATGAAGGAATATTATTTTTGTATGTCCTTTCTTCTATGAAAAAGATGTTAAATCTAAAAGCATATATGCACATAATATGTATATATATACATGTAAAATTAATGTAACAAATAAAAACCCTAGTAGTCTTGAGACCCAGCTTCCCTGCTAAGCAAAGTGTTCAATCAGCAAGAAGCACTAATCAATCCTGACCGTTAATGAAGTTAGAGTGAGAGAGTAGAGAGGGGGAAGAAGGTGGCCGTTGATTGGGTGATTAGGGCTCCCTGTAAAGTAGTGTTAAGCACTTTGCTTAGCAGGAAAACCAGGTTTCGTAGTCTTGCTGTATTTACACCTCGATCCTTTTCATAGATATTTTCCTAGGTGTGTATGGGCACTCTTTTAATTAATATACACATAGAGTATGCAAAGTAATTACATTGTTAGGAAATTTCTTAAGCAAAGAATGTAATCACCAAAAAGTTTCACAACAAATTAGTTGCACAGACCTATTGTCATTTTCTGCATTGAAATTTGACTGTTTGACATTACATTCTTCTCACTTATTAATTATAAGACTTTTTAGTGATTACATTTTTTTCTTGGGATCTCATAGTGATTTTCATAAATTATTTACCCCAGCCACATATATAGTTATTTGGAAGTATTTTCCATCAACCGTGGATGCTTCTCAACCTCACAAAAGGCATCTATCCTACGTGCATCTGGGTCGTTACACCACAGTACAACAAATTGGTGAATGCTAAACCCGTACACACACATGCACAACATTTATGTATATAGCACCTAGTCACCACTGATCTAAACCCTAATCAGGGACACCTATATGTATGTATGAGCAAGCTTATGTACATGAATGGGATCCAAGCTAAGCTCTACTTTATGAAAGAAATAAGTCACTGACTTCATCTAGGTTTGGATTTTTGCTATGCTTTCTTCTCTCTGTGTTTTTCTATATATTAAACAAGTTGACTTGGATTAACTGGACCTGCGAGTTTTACTTTAAAAGTTGATCAATTATATAATTAATTGCTTGAAATTATTGAGAGGAGAAAGAACAAATTTGTATCACCCAGGGTAAAAAAAAGTTACCAGATTTGTTGGGCATACGTACTTAATTTGAGATATATCCCTGATAGGGATATAATATTGAAAATGTTGCACCCGTGGATGTATATATCTGCTCATTTTCAGAATATGTACCTGAATTAGTAGGACAATATATACTGGCACGCATTAATTATGAAGATCAGAAAATTAATGCGTCATCTTCAAATATATTGTTTTATGGTTCAATTTTCACACAATTTGATGCCGACATACAACAATCATATGACACTGATTCATCTTCTTCTTCTATTTCTCCTTTAACTATATGGACAAAACCAGAACCGACGATCTAGTAGAGTTTTATTTTTGCCTCAACTAAATGATCAGTGGCATATTTTTTGCTTGACCAATCAAGATGCTTGAGGTTTAACTAGCTAGATGCATTCATACTACAACGAATTTTAATCTCTCTCTCTCTAGCCCACACACACATGTACAGAGAGTTGCGTACATGTATTTGCAAAGCCAAATAGTGTTCTTTTTGTACCTTGTGTTATAAGCCAGATGTCTCTGCTAAAACCAAACCAATTTGAACTAAATAGGATGATCTGAATATTATAATATATTTACTGAATATATATCACTGAATTCGATCTGAAGCTGTCATTCAAAACGCAGTTCCTATTGATTTAATTAATGCATCATGGTTATAAATTGGTCATTATTATAAAATGTATGATTCCCGCATGGTGTGATTAGAGGATTATTCACAATTATATAATAAGTGAGTGGTAAGTCCATCCAAAATTATTTGCGTGTCATTAATTAATTAATAATTAATAACGTAAACTCTTAATAGTCATGACGTTCCAGTACAGCTGATTTTTGCAATTCTGCGTAGTTAACTAGCATATTGTTCAACACTCATTTATGATATAATTTGAAAGGAATCTTTGAAATGTACCGAACGAGAAAGGGGGATGTCAGGTATAATTACATGGATTTTGTTGGTAGAAAGAACAAACGCCATTGTTGCATTTTTAACTTTGAAACATGAACTTTTTTATCTCTTTCATAGAGAGAGTAGTTCAAATAAAGAGTTTAAAATGCAAAGTAAATGTTCTTAAATAGCTATATTCACTGGAATGGAACGATACAAAAAGGGGCAAGCTAGCTTTCTTGACAGCTTGATGCACAAAAACCTTAATGTCATTCCACTGACTATTTAAACTAAGGTGTTTAAACTACTTGTTAAACAAAGTTAATAAGGAATAACCTTTTCGGAATTTCATTGATAAACTTTTGGCCCAAGATTTTGTGCTTCGATCATGAAGTAAAGTACATGACACAGAAGTAAATAATAATTATTAATTAGCTGGGGGAATAACTCGAGATTCTTATCCTGCAGATTCCAATTTCATCCAAGTTCCATAAAATGAGGGGTTTGACTGCTGTATGTGTTAAAATAATTGTTAAATCATGAACAGATATATAGCGAAAGCTAGCCTTGCTTAGCTATAAATGTTTGATAGAATACACAGTTGGCTAGCTGGTTTATTAGGTAGGCATATAGAAAAGAAAGCTATGAGGAAGCTATAGACACAAAAAGCTAACAAGTAAAAGTCATGAAAAGGCAGGAAAATCAACAGTAGTATCATTGATTAACTTTGAAAGAAGAAAGACATGTCAAAGTCCACTTTTGTTTTGTGACATGAGAGGAATTAAAGATAGGAGAGGAAAATGGGGTCCAAATATTTGACAAGAGAGAATATAGTGAAGGCTGAAATGTGAAAGTCTGGCACACCATAATGTACACACCACTTGCACACCCACTTTTTAAATTCTTTATATATATAGATGCCTGTATATATCATATCTTTCTCCTTTTTGATGTTATGTCTTTTTAAATGTACCATGAAATTAGTGTAAGAAAAATACAACTGAGATGATACCAAATTGTGGCAGGTTGAGACGAGACAGGAGTGAGATAGAGAAGAAACAAAAGAGCACGTTGAAGGTGACATATGAAGCTCTGAGAGTGTATGTGAAGGAAGAGATGGCCTAGTTTTGAGGGAGATAGTAACCCTGGTTATAAATCAATAAGGGCAATTACTATAAGCTCTTAAGAAAATGATTTAATCACTTTAAAGTTCTATATATAATAATTGAGAAGCAAGTAATAACAAATTTTAGTACAAAAAATAATAACTCGTCCGGTCCCTTTTATAAAAACCTAAAATTTGAATTGTCTTGATCTTTTTTATAAGAGTTTGACAAGAATTGTTTCAACATTTAATGAGTTCTTTTTCATTTGTGCCTTTCATTAATTTTATATATTGCATTAATTGACGGGTTGGTGATATTTACGTTTATTCTATTTTTCTTTCTTACTTACCCTTATAAATAAGAACATACTTTAAAAAAAAAAGTCTACTTTAAGACATGTTTATTATTTTTAAGTAATTTTAACCATTTTCTCAATCCTCATAATTCGGTTAATGGACTCTTATAAATAAGACTAAGAGAGTAATATATTTATACTGCTAAGTTGTTATTTATATTTTTTAGTTATTAAATCATTTTCTTAGTATTTCATAGTAATTTTAAAGATCAACCACGAATTCCGAGTTGGCTGTTGTTAGAAGGGGACAAAGGAGTACTGTTTTGAGTGGGCAGAAAAGAAAAGAAGAGTAGGCGTTGATGTGAGATGGAAGTAAATGATTTTGTAATCGATTGTTTTATGATTGTTTTTCAACCTCTATGTATAAAAAGTAAGAGAGAGAAAGAGGATCTTCATCTTTACTTTCACTTTTTTCCAACTCTGACACTCTTCCTCCAAAAACAGGACTAGATTTTAAGCCATTCATCATCAATTCATCAGTAGGTTTTATGTAAGTAAATAACATAGCTTCGACTCATATGTATCACAAGCTTGCATTTCAACTTTACCTTAATTAACAGCAGCCAAAACAAAGAACTCAAAAGAAACCCTAATGGTTTGTTGCGAGTAGGTAAGTAGGCTTCGTCATATCGTTAGTACAGTTAGTTGGCAATTAGTTAGTCAGTGTTGTGTGTGTCTTTATGGTGCAAACGAATCATCTAGAATTGATTCAATGCTCTTCATCGAAGAAATATTCACTCTCAGTCATGAAAGTTTATTTAATTTGCAAGTCTTTTAATTTTTTCATTTCTGTACTCACACAGTGATCATAAAACAGAAATGGTTGTTATAGTATTGGATGATAATTAGAAAAAAGGATTATAAATGTTATATATATATGGCGAAGTAAAAAGGGAGTGTTGTTCCAAAAATAGTGAGAAACAGAGCCGAAAGGGATTCTGACATGGTCCATAGTGAAACTGACTGACTCTGTGTGTGTGTAAGTGTAAGCCCCCCGCATTTATAGCATCTGCTGCTTCTCAACTATTCCTTTTCTTTTCATCCTTACTCCATAACCGCTTGTGAGGAACAATTATTGTACCTTCCACCATAAATTAGAGGTTTCTGTTACCCTGTCCATTAATTTATTATAAAATTTACGTAATTTTAGATATTATTTTTTATTAATTACATTAAACTTTAATGTTATATTAATTTTTACTCTTACGCGTACAAGAAAATGTTCACTTCACATTGGAATTATGAAATTGCCTTATAAAAATGACTAAAAATACTTTTTAGAAGGCATGTTATAAATTGGACTAGAGGGAATATATTATAAGATTATAATTCATACATTTTTGTTCTTTTTATAATAGCCTAAAATTTGAATTGCCTTAATCTTTTTTATAAGAGTCTGACATAAGTTATTTGCATATTTAATTAATTAATTTTTATTTTTACCGCATTGTATTAATTAAAATATTGGTGAAAATTATATTTACTTTATGCTTGCAAATCATAAATAAAGGCATACTTAAAAAATAAAATTTATTTCATACGTATTTATTATTTTAACTAACTTTAATCATTTTTTTAAACCACATAATTCATTTATTAAAAATTTTATAAATAAGACCAAAGGGGTATCCTTTAAGTGAGTTCAGTCCTTAGTTCATACCTTCAAGTTCAAACACTTAAAAAGGTACTTACAGCCCAATAAAGTCATTATATCAGTAGTGGAATTTGAAATTCTACGTTATAAATCAATTCTTTACCAATTGAACTAACCAATGTTGGCCTTCACATGTAGGATTTTTCTAAACTTTGCTGTCATTCGCGTGTAGGATTTTTCTAAACGACCATGGCTTGGTAAGAAAAACGGTTGTGGAAAAATTTCAAAATGAGCCCAATAAACAGACCGAAACGGACATGCTTATTGGACTTGGCCCTTCAATCAGTATCACTGGACTCCCCAGGATGCTCCTATATTTGTCCACTTTAGTCCATGCCGTCACCGTCCAAACTTAAAACTCACGGCCATCAACTAACAAGCACTGAAGACCCCTTGTCCTTGGGTTCAACTGGTAAGGGGGTCGGACTTCCTCACCTCAAAGGAGGGGGTTCGATCCCTGCGTTGGTCAAGGCGCTGGGGGAGGCATCCTAGGGGTCTGGGAAGCAGTGGAAACACTGGTAGAGGTGGAGGCATGTGTACTCTCTGTCCAGTATGCCCTGCGGACTGGGCTCCAAGCGCCCTGCCCTTGGATTGTGGGTGAGCCCAACCCCTTTCCTAAAATTTTTTTAGCAAAAAAAAAAAAAAAAAAAAGCACTGAAGAAAAACGTGCTCATTGAATGGCTATTACCCACATGCTTGTTCAAGTGGTGACTACATCATGGGAGGGGGTTCGATCCCTGCGTTGGTCAAGGTGCTGGGGGAAGCATCTAGGGGTCTGGGAAGCAGTGGAAACGCTGGTAGGGGTGGAGACATGTGTACTCTCTGTCCAGTATGCCCTGCGGACTGGGCTCTAAGCGTCCTGCCCTTGGATTGTGGGTGAACCCAACCCCTTTCCTAAAATTTTTATAGCAAAAGAAAAAAAATGATTTCAATATCTGATAGGCTTTTGATTGTGAAGTTACTTCTTGGCTGAAGCTAATAGGTGGAGTTTCTGATCTCATCAAAGTGATTTCTGAAGTTGCTTCTTGTAATGAAACATCCTCATTATTTATCTTCAGCACAAATTAATCGTATTCGTTATGAAATTAGAAACCAACTTGTAGAAGATAGGTTTGTTTAAGCACTTCATTATGTGGTTTTTTTTTAATGGTAATTTTACTATTTTATTTAGCAAATTTATATTTAATTTTAATTTTTATCTCAAATTATCACATTTTATACCACACAAACATATGATTAACGTATTTTTCAGTTATTTTTTATCTCAACTATTTTTTTAAAAACTATGTCAAACAAGTGCCCATCAGAAAAAAGTCACTTCTACTATCACTATACTAAACACAAATCACATCAGGAAAAGTCTAGCAAAAACAAAGCCCATCAAAAAAAAGTCCAGCAAAAAAAAAGTCACTTCAACCATCACTATCCCAATTCCCAAACGGGCCCTTTGTTATATGCTCCTCTGGTTATATTCATAAGAGATAGGAAGAGAGAATATATTTTTTAGTCCTTTCATAAGAACAACATTAAATTTTTTACAAATACACAATTATACGCTTCATTTATCATACTTGGAGATTGTTTAATTAAATAGGGATAAAGTTTGAAAGTTATTAAATTTTAAGATAGAGTTAACGAAATTTAAGGTTTTTTTGTCTGTGTGGAACACATTAGAAGTGCCTTATACTCCTCTCATTATATTTATAAGGTACTTCCAACATTATTTACACAAACAAGAGAAAACCTTAAATCTCTTTAACTCTCCATCATAAAATTTAATAACTTTTTAACCATGTCCCAATTTAATTTACATAATACCACTCTGGTTTTATTTATAAATTCAAATTAACTAACTCTTACACACTAAGGAGAGTTGGCTAACTCATTAATTATGAGTTAAATTTTCAATTTTGTTCTTATCTATAATTGATTCCAAAAGTTAATACGAGTAAATTCTTTTTATTTATTATAATTAATATGGGAAAAAGGAAAAAGCGCATTCATTACTTTGAAATTGAATTATAATTAGGATAAAAAAAAAATTAGTCAAAATAGACATATAAATAGGATCAAAATGATACCAAATGAAAAGAAAATCAATTCAATAATAAGTAAAGGGTTAAATACTCCATGCAAGTCAAAACTTTAATAAGGTGCTTTAGAAATACAACAAAGAAAAAAAGCGCCTCGCACCCTGTATATAATACCAGAGGAGTATATAGGATCAGAGAAATACCGTCAAGGATTGTGATCCTTCACTCAGTTCAGCTTAGAAGAAAGCGTAAGAACAAAGGAAATATGCATCGGCCTCTTAATCCACAAAGGCTGCCATCTTTCAGAATAGATTGTTGGGTTAAGGACCAAAAATACCAACGAACTATTGGGCCAGGACCACCCAGCACAATAAACTATTTTTTGGACCAAAAATACCAACAAACATTTTAAAGAGGAGGCTCGGCTGTGAGTTAACACCGTTAACAAAAAGTTAACCTCCGTTATCTAAGGTGCAGATTGGCCAACGAACTCTTATTCAGGAGCGCCCAAAGACAAAATTCTAAATTTTACTAAATTAAATATTTTTTCTCAATTGTCATTATTCAAAACTACTTGTATAGATATCTATGGACAACAATTATTCATTATTTAATTTTTTCAAAATTATAATTTGCTAAAATAAACAAAAGTTTTAATTAAAAATATAATTATATGATTTAAATAAAACTCAAGGTGTTTTATATTCTTTTCTTTCGATTTTTCCGTTAACTTAATATTATTATATTCAAGATAGATAATGTATCGTTGGTAATAAGTTATACGGCAATTGACACAATTGAGCTTTAAGAACTACTAACCTAAATTTCTTGCTATAATTTAAAGAGGGAAACAAATTATACTTATAAATTTAGATTAATAAGACTTATATTTAGAAATAAAATAAAAATAAAAATCATGATAGAGTAAAAAAATACATACGTAAATTTACTCTAATTTATTAGATTAATAAGTGCACTTTTACATATTTTACTCTAATTCTCTCATATTATTTATCATACATTCTTTTTCTTATAAAAATTATTATTTTATTTTAGAAGAAATTTATGTGAGTTTTATTATAAAAATAAATCATATAATTTTTTGTTTAACATATATAATAAATCATAAAACACCTTGAGTTTTATTTAAATCATATAATTATATTTTTAATTAAAACTTTTGTTTATTTTAGAAAATTATAATTTTGAAAAAATTAAATAATGAATAATTTTTGTCCATAGATATCTATACAAGTAGTTTTGAATAATGACAATTGAGAAAAAATATTTAATTTAGTAAAATTTAGAATTTTGTCTTTGGCGCTCACCGAAATAAGAGTTCGTTGGCTAATCTGCACCTTAGATAACGGAGGTTAACTTTTTGTTAACGGTGTTAATTCCGTTGTGCTGAGCGCTCCTCTTTAAAATGTTTGTTGGTATTTTTGGTCCAAAAAATAGTTTGCTGTGCTGGGTGGTCCTGGCCCAATAGTTCGTTGGTATTTTTGGTCCTTAACCCTAGATTGTTGAACAAGAAACTTGATGACCTTAATACACCATTTCTGCTGGATTAAGGAATTGCCAACGCTTGTTCTCCTAATTTGCAACATGATTCCATTTCTAAGCAAAGACCCCAAAAGTGTCAAGGCTATTCATCAATTGAGCTAAGACAGCGATGGATTAGCTAATGCTGCTGACACCGATGAAATAAAATAGAACGGAGTGAATTTTTGTAATTGATTTCTTCTAGGATATCTAACATGGCTTCTAGCAAAACACCCACAAATCCTAGTCCCATATTTTTTGGCCCAGGCTTTTCCAATAACAGGGTCCAAACATGCCTGATGCCTCCTAAGACTACAGTATATTGCAGCTTCAGAGCAATCCTGCAACTCCTCCTCACCTACATCTACTGATTCCAGAAACCACTAATTTCCAATTTTTTCCCACATGTACTTTATTTGGCTTTACAAGACGTATATCAGAAGTTGTTCCTCACTGAATAAAGCAATCAAAGCAAGATGCTTTTAAGAAAATGACATCATACTTCCAAAAAATCCATAAGAACAGAACAAGGATCCCTCACCAAAAGTCTGAATAGGTATCAAGAACTAGAGTTCAAAGTTCTGTTCAGTGTTTATCAGAGCATTGCATTATGTTTGGTAGTTTTTCTTAGACTACTAATTTTCCAGAAAATTTAGACTATGAAATCGCTGCATCAATAGGAGTCCGTCCAATTTACTTCAAATAGTGTCAAATGCTACTCATTGATCACTTTCTGCTGCTCCTTATGTTGCAGCAATCTTTTCCTTCTGGCACAAAGTCATACATACGTTTAATTCAGTAACAATATGATCCCATGTATAGCAATCAATCAGATTGGCGAAAATACATCTAACAGCACAACACAAGAGGCCTTTTGATATTCCCTCTTTTCATATTACAAAAACACCGGAAAAATAAACTCAGCTAACGTAAGGATTAATTTAATCTGACCTAAAATTTTTGCCAAAGCTTACAAAGCATAACCCTTCAAATACTCAGGATCACGCTTGGCCTTCTCCTGGAATTTCTTAAACCACCTGTCCAGAATATCCATAGGGACGACCAATTTGGACCCATCCACCCCACAAAAAGACTGCATAAAATTGAACAAATTTTCACCTACTTTAAATGCTAAACGTTCGATTTTCCTCTCGGCGGTGACATCCAGGGACGGCAATGATGCCAGGTCCTCGACGGAGACCCCAATTTTCGCCGAGAGTGGCTGCGCGTCCGCCGTCAGCTGCAGCTGGCCGGAACCCCCAGGCTCCGGCCACGGCAGCGAGAGCACGGCGGACGGGCGGGCTACCGTGACAGCCCCACAATAAAGGAAAGGCGATCCCGGCGATTGGATGTAAACGGCGAGAGCTTTATCGGGAGGAAGTGTGAAGTTGTTCAAGAGGAAAATGCAAACCTCGCGAACTTGATCGTACGCCTCACCTGCGCAAGTTACCAGAAAGCATTAAAATTTGGGGAGAAATGGGATTAACATAACCTAAGTATTGAGAAAGTTGGGAAGCTTACCGACGAAAGTGTTCATGTCGAGGAGCCAGTGAAAGGTGTCGATTTGAGAGAAAGTGGAGATGTCGATTGGGAAGCTGCGGTTTGGGAATACTACTCCGAACATTTTGTCTCAATGTTGTGATGGAAGATCAGAGGCAAGGCTGCTTCAGAACACAAGACACCAGGATCGACACAAAGAGGCGAAGAGCTTAACAATGCTGTATCGGAGTTGAACCGCCTGGAAGCTGAGATGATGGAAGGATCTAGCATAGTCTAGAACATCGAAGAAGACGGATCGGAAGGGCCTCGCCTTTTCCATCCTCATCTGGAGTTTCTTTTTTAAGAAAAATAAAATAAAAATAAGGAAAAATAACTCTTAAGTCCTAACAAAAAATTGCAATGACTGAAAAATCTCACCTAATGAAAAGTTGTAGGAAAAATTTCATTTAAATACATTTAAACTTAAAATGCCTTAAAAAGTCTATTAAAACATGGAAGCAATACAAAGGTCGTTAAGAGAATATGAGATTTTGAAATTAATAGTTTATATCAAAACACCTTCACTTTTTTCATTAAAAAAAAAAAGTTAAGATGCAAATTGACCAATAAGTTATTACCCGATGAGCATATGCCAGAAAAATTAATTGAGGGTACCTTAATTATCAATCAACAATTTTTTTAAAAAAACTATCACAATTATGTTAAAATATGAGGCACTAACAGAGGACGGTGGCGGAGACGCGGGAGAAAAGAGCGGTTATGCCTTATTGTTAGATAAGGCAAACACAAATAGAGATGGGACCCATGCGAGCAGGCGTTGTGGCAACGGCAACGCTACTTGTGGCATCGGAGGGACGGAACCAGGGTGCATGGCTCGTGCCGGTCAGAAACTGTGGACTGCTGGATTTGGTTTCGGTGCGTGATTCTCGCCTTAAAGCTGAATACGAACCTTGATGAGTTCAAGAGGGTGAGTATAACACCCAGCAACAATGGAAGCTTTGGAGACGCCGACGTCGTCGACACTATGACAGTCAATGAAAGACAAAAATGAGAGGGAGCACTAAGACAGTGATGGGGTAGTTTAATGGCATTGTGTTTTTTCTTCTTCACTTTTTTGTGTGTTTTTTCACTTTTTAATTGTTGATTGATAATTAAGATATTTTCAATTAATTTTTGTGTCAGATACTCCTCGGGTAATAGTTCGTCGACCAATCTATACCTTAATCCAATAAAAAAGAAGGAAAAGACCCTTACTGGAGTCGAAGCTGGCTGGCGCCGGCATGCATGGCGTGAGGGGAACTTGCATTTTTTAAAAAAAAAATGAAGGCCATTTAAGTAAAATATCAATATTTCAAAAATCCTCAATTCATCCCTTCTAACCTATACGTTCTTTCCATGTTTTAACAAATCTTTTGTGTTTTTCCAAGTTAAAATGTAATTTTCTCAAAATTTTAGGGTAAGAGATGAGAATATATACATGCTCCTGACTTATTATCATGACATTGTAATTAGTGCATTTTTTTGAGCCCTCACAATAATTTTCTCTACAAATTGAATTGTTGTTATTTATTGTTTTTTAAAATCTAACAAAAATAGAATATAAAAAAGTTTGGACATGGTCCTAGCAAGTGTAGGCAATGGTGCAAGTGCGGGTAATTTGCATGAATCCTTGGACAAGATCCTAACAAGTGCAAGCAATGGTGGGCAAAGCTTGGACAAGGATCATAGACCTTTGGGCAAGGTCCTGGAAAGTGTGGGTAAAACTTGGATATGGTTGGGGGCAAGTGTTGCAAAGGTCGTGGCATGGTTTGCCAACCCCGAGCAAGATGGTGGCAAGTGTGGGCAAAGTGTAACATCCCGTTTTCCAAAAGCAGTATAAATTTTTTTCATCAGAGTAGAGTATCGGAGTAAGAGTGTAACTGATATATTGATATAAAATGCTCACAGGCTATTTACAGAAACGGTTCAATAACCGAGAGTTTTCAAAAGTAAAGGACAACATCGAAAGTCTTCGGCGCATCTCTAGGCTTGCTGCTTCCCTCTCTCCTCGGTCCTGGGTCCTCCCGACCCTGACGCTATGTTAAGAGCTGAGATCCGCACCGAATCTCAGGTAACGGTTAACCTCATATTTACGTATACAACATATGCATTACAGACAATCATACAACAAACAAGCATATTCCAATAGCACATAACCCCTAGTGCATGTGCCACACCTAGCAGCCGTTTCACATCGAGCAATCGTTTCACACCTAGCAAACGTATCCCAATACCCAGCAAGCATAACAACAGTACATGAACATATCACAGAGCTAACAACTACCACAATAGGCATACATTACACATAGTACATACACGCATACAATAAACATCAGAGTTAGTGTTACAGTACGCGGACGTACATACATAGACATACCACGTATACACATACAATAGACATAACACATATACGTATACCATAAACATCAGAGTTAATGTTACAGTACGCGAACGTACATTCGTTGACGTTTTTACGGTATTTCGGCACGACGGTTGATCAAAACGTAATCATGGATATCCTATCAACATAACAATGTACTTGTTAAGGATCTATCATTACGACGGATATTTTTAGTCAAAATGACTATTTTACCCCTGACCCCCTAATCGGCAGAATTTCGCTAGCACTTCGTTACTTTGACTTTAATTTTCCAAAATTTCAACATAACTCCTACTCCAATATCATTTTTGAAATATAAATCATATTAATTAATGATTTACATCATAACAGGCATTTTAGGTAAAAATTACCATTTTGCCCCTGATGCCCCTATCGGCGGAATTTCGCCAGAGCTTCGCTATTTTAACTCTAATCTTCCAAAATTTTGCCAGAACTTCGACCACACCAAGATTTTCGAATTAATGACTAAAATACCCCTAACATATGATATCTAATCATACTTGGAAGATTAAAGACTAACATAGCATTTCTACCCTAGCTACCGAAAGAACTACGAAAGCTTAAGTACCGAAAAACTTACCCAGAGCTTCGCTACAGCTTTTCTCCAGAGCTCCTCTCTCTAAAACCTCTCTCTAGAACCAAAATTCTCTTCTTGAAATGGTGTGAGAATTGAAGAGAAGAGGGGGTATTTATAGAAAAGGAGGTAGGATTTCGGCCGTCGGATCAACTTTGTGAGAATCGATCTGGACCGTTCATTGCATAACTTTGGAAACAAGTTTTCTCCTTTTCTTCTCCTCTTGGCCGAAAATCCCATGCCCCAAAAGTCAAGGGAAGAGCAAGTCAAATGGTGCCAAGTGTCCACATTCCAGAAGCCTTCCGGCCGAATTCTCCGATCGGTGTCTGATTCGCGTAATTTCGGAAAAATCTTAAAATTATGGATTAGACAATTCCTAGACATTTCATTACTCATTAGAAATGTCTAATTTAACTAAATTTTTAACACTGTCTAAGTCTTCTCTGGCCTGACGGAAGTTTTACGGAAAAACGTGTCGGTTTCGGAACGAAATTCCGGAAGCTACCGCCTATGGACAATAATGCACCGATTCCAAATATGTCCAGAAAACTCTCAACTCTTCCCCGGATGTCGCAACATGACATTTAGATCCTTAACTTTCAACTTGACTATCCCGGCTTTTCTCGAATTTCCTATTTCGTCTTATTAGGAAAAAGCTCTACCTACTCGAATTAACTCCGGAAAAGTCTAATGGAAGATAAAAATCTACTGATCAATATTTTACCTTGACTTTGGAAAACCTATTCCTGGCACTCTAGATAGGATCCGTTTCCTATTTATTCCATTACTATTCACTATATTTAATTATATTATAAAATAATACAACTTGTATAAATATCATGATATTTTCTTTGTTCATTCCCATCCTATTTTTTGAGCAAAATTCGGCTGCCCCCTTTTAAATATTATTAAATATTTATTTTTCAATTAATTAATTAATTAATTATTTCAATTTTCTTAAAAATTACCCAAAATTCCCTAATTGGTCCATTCTTGCATTTAGGCTTAAAAATACCTAATCTCATATATTTTTCTCAAAAATTCCCAATTAATTAGCACATATGTTTTTACTAATTTTTAGCCAAAAACCACTAATTTTAGGGTTTTACATAATTATTCATGAATTTCCTTTGCTTATACTTAAGTAATTAGCCAATAATTACTTAATTACTTTCTTATCAATAGTTGATAATTTTCTTAATTAGAACAACTCATTACCTCATAACCTTTGCACTGACACTTGTTTTTTCATGTCTTACATCTTGTACTAAAATTTACGGGTCATTTTGGTCATTTGAATACTTTTTGACTTTTCCCCCTTTATTTCTTCAAAGTAGTAATTTAATAAATTACCTAAATTAGGGACAATATCCTTCCCTATTTCAAATAGATATTTACCTGCCTCTTTTATAGCTTTCACAGGGTATTTATAACCCATAATGCGTTTAGGGACCTATTTGCAAATTATCTAATTTCAAGAGAAATTACCCTAACAACAAGGTAAACTCAATACAAGGTGTTTGAGACCTCATATTCACCTATTTCCAATAGGTATTATTTACTCAATATGATACTTATCATAAAATGTGAGTTTCAGGGTATTACACAAAGCTTCGATAAGGATTGTGGACCCTTGGGCAAGGTCTTAGCAAGTGTGGGCGGTGAGAGGGCTAGGCGCGGTGTCGCGAAAGATATCTATCGATTTTTTTCTAAACAAAAAAAAAAAATCTTGAGAATGTGTAAATGTAGCAATGAAGAATTTCACTATGAGCACCCATAAGAATTAACTATTTTCGAGGTGAAAAAGTAAACATAAACAATTCATTTGAGAGCAGCTATAGAAATATTGTTAAAAAGATTTAACTTTTGTCACTCTTCCTTATGGGTCTCATCAATCTTCTCTCCCTATTATTTTAATATTTTTAATGGGAAAATATCAATTAGACCAAATGGAAAAAGTATTATTTCAGTTAACCTGAAAAGATTCTGAAATTCCACTGAACCCCTGGGGTTAAAATTAAGTTTTTTTAAATGAAAAGACATTAATGTCCTTACTTAATTCTTTTATGAAAGCATTTACAAGACAAATAAAGGGATTCAAAGAAAATCAAGGCGTTAATAAGAACATTTTGGCTTTTCACAAGAAAAATAAGAAAATTCATAAGACAAATAAATAGATTTAAAATAATACAGAAAGTTAAAAAAAAAAATTACAAGTCAAATATAGGCATTTACAATATAAACATGTGAATGACCCTGATTATTCACATATTTGTTTTGAAAATGTCCATATTTATCTTATAAATGCTTTTATGAAACAATAAAATTAGGGTATTATTATATTTTTATTGACAAAACTTAATTTCATTTTGATACAAGGGAATGTAGTGAAATTTTAGAATTTTGTAGGGTTAACTGAAATGAAATTGTTTCGGTAGGGTTTAAGTGATATTTTCCTATTAAGAAAATATAAAAATAATAGAGAGAATATTGTGGGACACACAATACAAAAAGTGATAGAAGTTAAATCTTTTAACGATGTTGCTATATTTGTTCCCAAATAAATTGTTTATATCTACTTTACACATGGAAATAGTTAATTCTTATGGATCTTATAACAAAATTATTCATTACCAAATTACTGTTTGAAAATTTCTGTTGGTTAGAATAGAATGACTTGCATTTGAATACTTATACTTTTTAGGCATGAAATCTTGGTAAAAAAAAGTATTTTTAAGTAAAAAATATTTAAATAGGAAATTTTCACTTATTTTTTAAAAAACCTCTACTCATAGTTGAAAATTACATTTTAACACATTAATAATAATAATAATGTTTGTAGAATTCTAGTCCTTACTATAATAATTATATAACTAATTTGTAAATATTAAGATAATTTACTTAAGTTAGTTATTTTATAACAAAGATGGATTCATCTTCCTAAAATATCTTTTCTAATCATGACTACTAGATAGAAACTCCTTTAATATGTATAATTAATGTGGATATTTTTGGGGAAAATTAGAAATTAGAAAAATAAAATTGATTGAAGTTTTATAGCTAGGACCAAAGCTAATCTCTAACTAGCTCCTATATTAAAAAATACAGTCAGTAATAATCTATCTTTAAAATATACTATTTAATTCTATTTTAACCCCGCCTTCATCCTCTTCAATTGAAGCCTTAAAATTAAACTATGAAAAGCTTATGTTAGGTTGATCATCACATTTGGATTGGGAAGAATCATGAAGCAGTTGCTGGAAAGCATGAGACGAAAGTGGATGCATATTACCCTGGAAATTTGATAGAAACAGAAGCACAGATGCATGAAAGCAAAATTATGCCTATCACTCTTTACACATTACACTGTTTTTGGCCCTGCTTATCACTGCTTGTTATGACTTGTTCTGATTTTTTAATAAAAAGACATAATGATATATTAAAGACAAAAAACTTAGAGTATGACAGAAGCAAACTAGTAAAAAGAAAGGTTATATAAGTGTTGGAAAAAACTGACACAGAGGAAGGCAATCTTAGCAGAGAAAGGATATATTGACTAATGATTCTAAGCTTTGTAACCCCAGTTGAAATGAAATTTTTATTTTTTGTTAATGCAAATGATATTCAGGTTGGTATTAGATGTGAAGAATGAAAAACGATGCATTCAGAGTAGAGCTGACACTTCAAGTAAAAGGAATTGAAGATAGATCAACCACTTTCCTCCACCGCTACAATAAAATTTGAATGAGAGTGTCACAGTAACAAATTATGCCATGAAAGTATCTTTGATAACCACATAAAGGGCCTCGTCTTTGTTTACTACAGTGGCAATAGGATCGTCAAGTATGAAATGAATAGTAATAACCAACTCTGTGAAATAATTGCCCATGTATCATTGAATTTCTAGTATTCTACCCTGACTCAAAATTAATAGGAAGAGGAGGTAGAGAGGGCTCTTGAGAAGAGACATTATCAACAAGTTTTGAGAATGAAATAGAACCAACTATATCTTTCATGACATATTTAAGAGGATAAGTTTTCCTTCTTGCTAAATAGAAAGGGAAAAATGTGAAGGACAACAATAATATTACTATATATACTACCCACGATGATAATTATAAAATCAAGTTGAATTTTTTGGGGAGATTAAATAAGCTAACCAAATTACTTTAAAGTGTTTATATTTATGTTTTTCATCCAAATTAATTTGTATAGCTTATAAACTTGTAGAGTATATAATTTAATCATACACAATATAATTAAGTAACTTACTTAGTTTTATTAATTTCTTTAACATAAAAAAATTAATTAGGTCTTATATTTAAGACCATGGATAATAATAAGAAAGCTCATCTATTTGATGTATTGCCTGCAAAACAAAAAAAAATGTAATTTCTTATCCTCAGTATATGGGGAGGGGTCCAGTTACATTACAAGCCACTTTTAGCTTTGGGGTCAATAATACATCATCAATCAATATTTAGAAATCATAAACAGCGGGTCTTGTCTCAAATTCCATATAATAAAATGAACAATAATGGGGCCTTGTGTTGCAAGTTGCAGATTCCTTACATGTTGAGGAGATGCTATTAGTAGTAGTTTTGAGTGGACAGGTTCATTAAATTAAAAAAGAGAGTCATTTCACCAGTAAAGAATGAAAAGGGTATAGTAATTTGTTAATCAAACAGTTAAAGTCAGTGTCATGAGAGGATTATTACTAAGACTCTTTTTAAAATATGTTATGTTCTATAAAACCTTGAAGTAGAAGCATGAATGGAGGAAGAAGTAGGTTGATTTTCGAATCACAACCTAACGAATTGGATGACATCTCGCTTACCCCTATAACAGTCTCTTGCCACTCCCTCCCATTTCCTTTCCTTTCATTTAGTTAACGGCTTCAATAAGAAACATCTGAAAGCTAGCTAATCACCCACCTTTTCCCTTGTCTTTTCTTTCCCTTTCCACTGGTGGAATTGATACTGACCCCCTTTTAATTCATTCCTCCCTCCTTCACACTTCCTCCTTCTTTCCACAAATACAAGTACTTTACAACCTTTACACATACATGTATTTAGTTTCAGATTCTTTATTTCAGTGGAAATTAAACACTCTTCCATTCATGAATGCCCAATAATGAATCCTGCAGGGTACTACTTCTGATCATCACACTTGGATTTGATTCATATCTACAACATTAATCACCCCTAAAATATTTTCCAATAACACTTAGTATCCTAATGTAATTATTGGTGTATCCAATACTCTAAATTAGTTTTCTAGTAGCACTAAGTATCCTAAATTTAGGGTGCTTATTGTTACTAAGAAAATACTTTAAATGCAGTATTATATTACACCCAAAAGCATTTTAAGATACTGAGCGTTACTAGAAAAATATTTTGGGGGGTGATAAATGCACTAAAAAGTATTATGGGATATTGGATCAAGGGTGGCCAAATGCATAAGGCTTCCGCCAAGTAGGGTTTAGGGAAGGTAAGATATACACAGCCTTCCCCCTACAAACAAAAAGATTTGTTTCTAAGATTTGAATCTGTAACTTCTAGATTACAAGGCAACAACTTTTACCGTTGCTCTAAGGCTCACCCTTTATTATAGAATAATGGACGCCATTGAAAAAATACTTTAGTATGCAAATTAACATTTTTTCTTTATATAAGACATCCAGTCTCTAAACATATAGTCTTATGCAAAATTAAGTATATATACTTCTTTGTTGATAGTTGTTGTTGAGGTGTCACCTTTGAAGCATTCTATTCAAATTCGAATATCATATATTATTTTGGAATTGCCTGTGATACAAGCCATCATTGATTACAATATTCATAAAAGGGTGAATACTGTAATGAAATGTACTATCATCAGTTTCAAATCAACCAACAAACGATGCTATTTTTTGGATTATATTATTATAAAGAGAGCTCGTGTGCTTTGATTATTACTTAGCATGAACCTGGACTTATGTCTTGCTTACGCCTAACACAAATTGTTAAAGGATGACACAGTGACTTTGTGTTGGGTTGACGGCTTCAACAAGAAACATTTGAAAGCTTGCTATTAACTACCTTTTGGTAATCTCTTTCTCTGCACTTTCAATACTGCTTCCTATATTCTTTGCTCTGCAAATGAAAGCAACTCACAGAGTCACTATGTGCACTTCAGTACCTAATACAGAAGACTCATTCGAATTCAAGTTTACTTCTTAATTTAAACCAAACGACATCTGGGGTAGAAATTTGACATAGATGCGAAGAACACTAAAAAGTCAGATAATATATGTTTATATCCCAATATAACTTGATGGGTATTAGAGTGTCTGATTCGAACACATGACATGTAGGAGGATTTTCAGCCTTAAAACTAACATGACACTTGAATATTGACATACTTGTATACGTTGGATGACAAAACAATAATATTCCTCATTTGAGTCAGCCACATTGGACTCACAACAAAGTAATGACCAAAATGGGTGGATAAGAATACAATACTGTGTACACCAATGTACTGATGTCTTAAATGGCATCGTCTGACGTGTGTTTGATGTAAAAAATTTGATGACTATGAACCCAATCAAGCAAACACTGTTGTCAAGTTAGATGGCATAACAAAAATTGAAGTTGTCTTTTCCTTCACTTACTCTCAATGTATGTTTGATGCCATATTAAAATCCTCAAGCATTAGAATTAGAAGCCAGCACTAAATTGGGTATTAATTAGTGCTTAATAACTCATGTGTGCCTTGTCATTAAAAGCATGAACAATGATTAGTTTTACTTATTAATTAAGGTGTGGCTGCTTTAATAAGTTGGTAAGCCTCCACTTAACCAACTGATAACCCACTGTTCTTCATATCTTATCATATGCCAGAGTACTTAGAACATATTAATTACTAGTGGGAACAAGTGAATATATGTCTTACTTAAGCCAAGAGGAAATTTGAAGGAACACAGAAGGGCTATGACAAATATATGTGTGAGAGGGAGGTTTAATCAGAAAGTTTGGTACAAGATAAGCATGCAAATCCAAAAGCATGCTGGTGATGTAGCAACAGAAATTGAAAAAAAATAATAATTCAGAAGACACTCACTGACCCCCAAACTCAGTCTCCCATTATATATATAGCCCCTCAGCCCAGTACTTGCTACACCCTCATCATCAAAATCCACTTGAAATGGAGAAAGCAAACACTAAGTCTGCTTTGAAGGTTTAGGATTATGCTTCTTCTTCTCTTCTGTTTTAATTAGTGGAATATTATGTACTGATTTCTTCTGGTCTTTCTGTATTTCTTCTTATTGTTTCTGGTGTTGAAGTTTGTGAAGAATACTTCAAGGTCTGTAGCTGAATGGAGCAATACAAACTCTAGAGGAATGGTGAGAAGCCAGTGTTAGAGCTCGCTCATACCTTTCCCAATAATCTCTTACAAAACCACTCATTTTTTTATCTGACCTTTAGTTATTTTTTTCCATGAAAGCTGAACTTTCATGCAAAGAGGGTTTGAAAGATTTCTTATTATCCCAAAGAGTCTCCAAGTTGTGAAACTGCCAACCCCTTCATTTTTTAATGACGAACGTGAAAGAGAAGATAAAAAAACCACTAGCTAGGCTTTACTGTATCCGACCATAATCTCTTGCATGCTAGCCAAATATCTGTTAATCGTTAAGTTTCTGATTCAATATCCTTATTATTTCGTGAATTGAATGATTTGTAAAGTATCAATACCGCAAGCAATAAGAGCTACCTTTCTAAAAAGGCTATAATTAAGAAGGCCAAACAATGAAGCTAAGTCTGACACAAATGGAATATAACAGTTAAATGCATATCTTTTATCCTTTTTTTAAATAATATGTAGGTTAACTTTTTTTTTTTGGCTGAAAACTCTTGGGTTTATTTAATTAAATATAGTATGTTTCTTTCTCTCTTAAGCAGAGAAAGTTACATTTTTGTTTTTTGAACCTTCACCAATAAACTTTTCCACTTAATTTTTAGATTGTTGAACCATGCAAATTGCTTTATTCCAGGCTTAATCAAGTACATCCTCACTGGATGGACCCCATTATGAAAAGACAAGTGCTCTTGCCATTTACAGAATTATTATTCATTATTGATTAGCTTTACCATGCTTTATTATTTCATCTATCTCGCTCTTATCCAGCATAGAGCTAGACATGATTCGATATATTATCAAACACTTTCATTATTCTTTTGTTACGCTTCAATCATTTGTCTCACTACCTAAAATAAACAGATAATGGGTGTTTCGCAGACAAAAGAACTCAAAGAGAAGCTCCACGACAAGAACAAGCAGGTAAGTAAATAGCTCATGGAAATAATCTCATCAGTACCAACTTCATCGATCAAGTATTCTTTTTTCACTTTTTTTACATCAAAATTTTCTTCTCTTATACCTCAAGGCTTCAAGGAAGTCACCTCCCAAGGACAACACAAAACCACAAGAGTTCAAACTCCATACCCAAGAAAGAGCTGTCAAACGTGCCATGTTTAACTATGCAGTAAGATATATCATTGAACTCTCTCTGATGTGAAAGCCAATTAAAAAGCTCGAAATAGATTCTATGTCAATAATGAATGCCTGAGGTAACTTTGCATGCAAGCGCAGGTCACAACAAAGTGCTATCTCATGGAGATTCAAAAGAAACGAGAGGAGAAATTGCTGAAGGTAGTTAAACTAACAGTACAGTTTATATGTAATAATATTATTTAAAGATAAATCTGTTGAATGAATTAATTAATAAAATGTGGAGCAGATGATTGAAGAGGAACAGGTTCGTTTGATGAGGAAGGAGATGGTCCCAAGAGCTCAACTGATGCCATATTTTGATAGGCCATTCTTGCCTCAAAGGTAAGCTTTTCCTCGAGCTTATATAGATGTATGATTAATGAATATAAGAAATGAAAGTATATAAAATTCTAGATTTACACATGCATCACGTAATAATATAAATAATTTGAAATAATGCAGATCAAGCAGGCCATTAACAATTCCAAGAGAGCCAAGCTTCATAAGCAAGAGATGGAGCTGCGAGCCTGGATATGAGTTCTACAACTTGTTTCATCATCCAGCTCTCATGATGAAGCCCGTCAACTAGAAAACTGTTCTTTTTTGTTGGATTTGTGCTGGGTTGTGTGAAAGCGACGACAATGTAAAATGTACTTTCTTCGTATGTGTTCCTTTTGTATTCTCGCATGTTGTACACTAATCACGCGTAGACACAGAATTTTGTACTATACCACGTCATCATCAGATCATCAACTAGGTCCACTACTACTACTTCCGCAATTGATCTTGTCACGTTGAAGATGCCTTTCACGGTTTCATTGTATCAATATCAAATAAATGATGCTTTCTGTTTTTCACTTTCTCTCTTCTCTATTTCTTGTTGCAGCATCTTTAATTTTGACAACATTTTTGTTAGTCTTCTTATCTTAACTTTTACAAATCTACGTACCAAGAAACAAGGAGTTTAACCCACCTAACTCGAGCTCGCTGGTGATAGATTTCGTCTTTCACTTACTATCATTTATCAAGCCTGATGAGTTCGAACCAGCATGGCCGAACCAGGAAATCGATGAAACAAGATTAGTTTAGATATAAAAATAACTACATAATAATAAGTATTTTTTTTTTTTTTGGTGATATATCACGTATTCATTACAACCCCTCATGTTTAAGAAAGTCTTTTAAAGAACACACTTGGTGTCAGCTGAACTCCAGAACTCCAACTTATAATATCAAGAGTATTAATTAACCACCACAAATTTCTTGGCAATTAGTTTGATGATTTTTTTTTTCCTTTGTTGCAAATTTTATGTTTTTTCTAATTCAGAGGCCTCTAGCTAATATACATCACAATATAAGAGGAAAGACTAATTACTAATAAGTAACTGCATAGATATTAGTTAAAAGTAAGTTCCTAATAACATCATTCAGATTAATTATATTAGGAGTGTTACCTATTACTCTCTCTCCGGTCCTAATTATAAGACTTAGTTGACTTTTTTGTAAAGATTAAGGAAGCTAATTAAATTACTTTACAGTATTTCTATTTTTTTAAACTAAATAGTGTGATTAATAAACTAATATATAATCTAAAGATATACAACATATGAAATGATTAAGTAACTTATTTAACTTCCTTAATTTTTCTAAAAGAAGTCAACTAGATATTATAATTAGGAACGGAGGTAGTACCTATTCAGATTATTGAGATCAATGACTTATTAAATTAACATATTATATAAAAATAAAATTAATAAGTATGGTTACTTTATATTCAAATTAATTTGCTCTTTCAAAAATCAAATAATTTCTTAAAAAATATTATAAATCCCGTGAGGATGCATATATAGATTTTATGCATTAAAAATTTGTAGAAAAAATGAGAGGAATTTACAGGAGATTAAAGTTTAAAAATAAGAGACGAACAATAGAATTATCAATTATGAAACGGATATTAAAATTGGGGAGTTGACTGATTTTCTGTTCAGGACGGTTCGGGTTGACTCGACCGGGCGAACAGCACCGCGTGATATGATATCATATATAACACAGGAAGCCACCTTTATGTCTTCCCTCTCCGCTGCGTTCCAGGATTGATTACCGAATCGAGCAGCAAAACCACGCGACGCCGCTTGTAAGGTTCATTCCTCGTTTCTTCAGCTCCGTCCTTCTATTCTGCCTTCGAAATAACTCTTTTCCTTTGGTGTTCATTGGTAAGTTCCCATTTTTTTTGCCCCAATTTCTTCTGCCTTTTGAACTCGATTTGATGTGCGTTTTGTGTTTCCAATTGTCGTATTCAAAAATCCGAAATTCAATATTGTACCCGATTGTGAATTCTGGTAAATATTTTAAAAAAAAAAAAAAAAATTCCCCCCATTCTAGGGTTCTTCCTGAACATCCTCCCTCGTACCTCGTTCACCATCTTCTTCTTTTCATTTTTCGGGGTGTGTGAAGTTTCTCTTCTCTAATAATTTGAGCTTATAAAATGGTTTTATATGAGATTGATGCCTTTCCCCACTTTGTTCATGTCATGGTAGTGGTTTCGATGAATCATCTCACTATAGTTCTTTGCTTTTCCCCCTAAATTAATTAGTAGTTAGTTATTTACTACGTCGGCGCTAAAAGTTGAGAACTTTGGTCTCTGTGAACGTGTTTATGTTGTAAGTTGTGTTTGCCATGGAATTTAAGCCAAAGGAAACCCGTGTTGTAATTGTAATCACTTTATGAGTAATAATGAACCTGGTGTGTTAATATTTGTTGTTTTATTTTCTGGTTTGCTGCAGGAATGAGTTCAGGGCACTTTCATTGCCTATGCTTTGTGAGAGTTGACGTTGTTTAAATTTCATTCTTGGAGCTCAGTACATTTTGCCATCCATCATGGAGGTACAAACCTGTGGCAAGCCAATCGATTCTCTACTTGAGAAAGTCCTTTGCATGAATATTTTGTCGTCTGACTACTTCAAGGAGCTCTATCAATTGAAGACATACCATGAAGTCGTTGATGAGATTTACAATGAAGTTGATCACGTGGAGCCTTGGATGACAGGGAACTGTCGTGGTCCCTCATCTGCATTCTGTCTTCTCTACAAGTTTTTACTATGAAGCTTACCGTCAAACAAATGCATGGACTGTTGAAACACCCTGATTCTCCTTACATAAGAGCTGTAAGTATGGCGCCTTGCAATTTATGTTGGCCATTTCTGTTTTGTTTTATTGTAAATACTGGAAATGAATCAATACTTTTACTTCTCTGTATATGCTGTTTAATATTGAGTTCAGGGGCAGGAAAAATTGCATCCTTGCTATTTTTTACCCTATAATCACGTTAACACTAGATGTAGGCATGTTTTTGTGTTAAGCATGGCTCATCCCCTTGAGGTGTCCCTGTTGCTGCTATATGTCTTATCACATTTAGTTCAACACCTGCGATAATCACTTCTCTGTCCATCTTTAGCTTCTGTTTCTGGATTTGTTCATTTATGACTTAAAAAAGGGTACTCCTTTTTTTACTTTCAGAAATTACTTTGTCAATAGGCCTCCTCTCTTTCTAGTTAACAATTACCTCCTGTATTAAGTTGCTGTTACTTAGGAACAATACTGTATGATACTGGTGTGATATATTTTATAACTACACTAGCTTTTAAAAAAAAGATGTGATATGCTACCTTTGGTCCTTAATATAAGACCTATTTACCTAATTTGATTAGATTAAGGAAGGTAATTAAGTTAGTTAATAACTTAATATGACAGGTATTTTCTAAAACACCCTAGTCATCTTCCTTAACTCTCTCTTTCATTCTCTTCCTTGATTATTGTTGAGGGAGCTAGGGGTAAATTAGAAAAAAAATGACAAATATGGAAAATAGGTCTTATATTTAGGACCAAGATTAACTCCCCAAATAGGTTCTATATTAAGGTCCGTAAGGAGTATGTAAATTGTAACTACAGAAATTGTGAAGCTGGATTATGCATCTAACCTGAATCATTTTATACATTTTTGGAAAAAATGGATTTCATTTTATGAGTTTTAACGGGTACATTCATGTTTAGAGTAGTTCTGTTAGTATAAAGAATGCATGTGATATTTCATACAGTTTTTATTTTTAATTGTATATGGACTAGGTTTATGGATTTTACTACTAAAAGCGTAAATAATTTTATTTTACACTTCCTTTATACTTGTATGTAGAACTGCATTTACTCAACATGTATGTCATGGCTCTTGAACTGAAGTTTTGTTGCATTTTGATATTGTTGTCAAAATAAAGAGGCTGCATTTTGTTGCTCAGGAGTAATTTCTTTTTCTTTTCAAAGTTCTTGCTTTTTTCACAACATTATTTTCAATGAGATTTTTTGCAATTTTACCTTGAGACCTGATTATATGTATTTCATGTTCTATATTGTTCCTGATATTATTTACAGATTGGATTTCTCTATTTGAGATATGTTGGTGATCCAAAGACTCTGTGGAAATGGTTTGAGCCCTATGTCAAAGATGATGAGGTATTTAGACTTGTATATGATCTTTGGAACTCTTGGAATATTTTGTTACTTGCAGATTGTTTCAAATATTGGGCAGTGGTTTATTAGTGCAATACCAGTCAACTCTTGGAATATTGCCTTGTCTGCATCATCCAGCCTTTTTTCTTGGCATGGCATCTTTGGAACTCTTGGAATATTTTGTTACTTGCGGATTGTTCCAAATTGAATTTTTCCTCGTACATGTGATTTTATGCTTATAGTATTAAATTTGTCAAGATAGTGTCTTGTTTCAAATTGAAGTCTAATTTCACTTTGCATTGAAGTGTTTTAAGAAAAAAAGATTCCAGCCAGTGTGCAGGATGTCATGCTGTTGATATGGTAATTTGTTTTTTCTTTATGTAGTTATTGATTGTGTGATGCCTGATCTGGTGCCGCTGGACAAAGATAAATTTGCTTATAGGGTTGGAACAAACTTGTCAAGCTTTAGTACTTACATTCATTGTACATGTTTTGCGCATATGATTTTTCCCCTGGTATACAGTTGCGAAATATGTAATATCTTGCCCTTTTGTTTGGAGAATAATCTGCCCCTATATTCCTTTTCACTGAAAGATAGTTTCTTGTTATGTGGTATGATTTGGCTTGTATGAAATTATCTGGTTAATGTAAAATGAGTTTAATTGGTAAAATTGGAGCTGAAATCAGAGGATTATAATGAAGGATTTTGTTATCACTAGTTTTTCCGGGGGCTTTGTGTGCGCCATATTCATGCTGTAATGAAAGTGACTTGTATTAATTCTGCATCAAGCATTTTCCACTGTTTGCTATTTTATGTAATGTGGCGTGGCATCTTGGCAATGAGAAATGTTCTCGTTTATGTTATAATTTTTAGATGTTAACTTTTCCCATCAAGTTGTATTTGATTTGGCCTTTGCCCCAATTATGATTCAGTTATGCCATGAAGACTGTAAATTTATGCACAAAATATATCTTGAAGCATCCCCATTTTCAGGATAACTATTAGAATTACTTCTTGCTATTATATTCAAATTATCTCACATTCAGTTGTGATTCTGTATGTCAGAAATTTTCTCCTGGATCTAATGGACGCATGACAACAATGGGTGTCTATATCCGTGACTTGCTCCTTGGACAGGTTAGTTACCGTTAACTATTCCAAACTACATCTTATATGAGTTTGCTTCCTGGTTTAATTTCTTCAGTCTCATGCTTTCCTTTTGCTTGTAGAATCAAATATCTTTGCATGATAGTCAGCAAAGTGTACCCTTATCTCTTGATATGGAGATTTTTATATGTAATGTCATACAATGACAAGGAAAAGAAAAATCATTTGACTCTCTTTTGACTAGTTAAACTGAGATTTCTGTCTTCAGAGCTCTTCTTCCAGAATCCAGCTGCATCACAAGATTGCAAAAGAAGCTATGTTTCTCATCATCTCATAATTTGGAGTAACGGTCCTATGAGGTGCTTTCAGTATCTTTTGGACATAAGACTCATATACCTACAAGTAATTTTTATTAGAATTAGCAAAGAGTTTGTCGTTTTTGCTTGCACATCTGAACTCTTTTATTAAGTGCTCTTGTGACATAATATGCAGGGTCGTCTATGTTTTTAAAAACGCATGTCTGAGGTTTCCAGTATAGTCTTTTGAAAATTTGAATATGGTCAAGAAGTTGAGTAATATTTTGTAGTTGCTTACTTGTTTTTTATTTGTTTCCTTCTCCCTGTTCACCGTTACCTCTTTCCTTTTTTTCTCTTGTTTGGAGTGGGGCTATTGTACATGTCCCACATTTTAAAAACCGTATTTTTGTATCACTTGGAAGCCCTTATCAATCCATTCCCTGCAATATGTGAAATCCAGCCCCCACCAACGTTCTGCTTTACTTGGTACTGCACTTTTTCTAGAGTTGGCATATGTTCTATGTTTTATGGAAGTCCCTGGTGAATTTGTTCTTTCATTTGGAGAAAAAAATTTTCATATTACTAAATCATTTTTAATTATCAATACTATATGTTCTTATAATTATAAAAATAATTTTTAAATTTCCACAATTAGAATAAAATATGAACATAGTTATTAGTTATTACTCGTATGTTTTTTACATTCATTAATTTTTTGGAAGAAAATGTGAATAAAAATGTTAAATAATTTATATATTGTATTTGTTATTTGCATACATTTTATTTTGTCACCTAGGCTTTTTTGGCTATATTAAGCAAGCCATGTCATATTCTGTTCAACTGCTCTAGCCTGACAATAGCTGTATGGTCCGATCATGTGTCTGATTAGTTGTGGCTTTTCGGTCCATTGATGGTCCAACTCTTCCTAAAATTCTCCTCTAGGTTCATCTTCTTATGATTGTTTAGATTAAAAAGAAAAAAGCAAGTAATAGGAAATGAATTGGTTGAATTTCTTGGCCTGAATTGACAGTGCCTGCTTAGAAAATGTGAGCCACCGTTTTAGATACAAGACGCTATCATCACCACATGGCTAATTAGACCTCCAACTTGTGATTGACAGTGTCAAATGAAAGTTCTTTTTTCTTCATGAATGAAGAATCTTCTCCTTTTCATGAATTGTTTTATTATTAATAGGGGTAAATTAGGAAAAGATTGACAAATATGAGAAATAGGTCTTATATTTAGGACCAATGTTAACTCCCCCCAATTAGGCCCTACATTAAGGACTGAAGGGAGTAATATACTGCCCTTGTGCTATGCTCAAGAATTTATTGTCGTTGTAGCTAACTTTGCCATTTGTCTATTATGATTGATATACATACGTAAGTCTACCATTTATTGTGGATGAATGACTTCTATCTTACTTGTGGTAGTTTTTGTCCGGTATCTAATTTTTTAGGCATAATGATTTAACATTTTTCACATGGTGCTATTATACGCCAGCATCACTGACTAGAATCTTACAAGTATTGCTTGTAATTTTATTGTTTCATTTTGACCCTGAGCCCCGTTCATGAGTGTGTTCTACTTTTGCAGTACTACTTTGACACGCTCTTTCCACGCATCCCTGTTCCTGTATTGCGGCAGATTGTGTCTAATCTTGAGAAATTGAAGCTCCCTACCACACATTCTGGTTCAACCGGGGAATGCACCCGCCATGGTTCTGATGATACTGCCCGCAGACCTCCTTCTGTGAAGGCTGCCCTCTCGGTCTCTTTTGGTCAGCGGGCCCCACATCGTGCTTCAACAAGGGATTCATCCCCTATTCGCCGCACTATACCTGGTCCATCTCATGAGAGAAATGGCAATGAAGAACGAAGGTCTCCTAGCAACCGACGTAGTGGAAGCCGTGAATATTATGAAAGGGACCGGGAAAGGGATCGCTCTCAATCTAGGGACAGAAACAGGGATCATGATAGTCCTCGATCTAGGGACAGGAGCAGAGATCATGATCGTGATAGAGACAGGGACTGGGATCGAGATAGGGACCGGGAGAGAGACAGAGTAAGGTACCGAGACTGGGATAGAGATCGAGAGAGGGATAATAGAGACAGGAGGGAAAGGGGGCGAGAGAGGGATAGGGAGCGAAGTTATGATTATGATAGGACGTCTAAGTATGGAGAGAGAGAAAGTAGCCGGGATTATGAATCTAGAAGGCATGATGGTAGCAGGCACTATCGAAGTCGGAGTAGGAGCCGGAGCAGGAGTAGAAGCCAGAGCTTGCAAGCTGGTTCTGCTCGGTTTGAGTCCCATTCAAGTCCACCAAGGGACGGAAGCAAGGACAAGACATCTGCTTCCAGTAATCTAGCCAAACTAAAGGATATTTATGGTGATTTAAGTGATAATAAACGTGATGTCAACACCGAAAGAATTCCTGGCAGGGATAATGGAGGCGAAGAGGTAATTAGACTTGGCGGTTCTACCTGGAAGTACTGAAGCTTTCTTGGAACGCTAATCGTGTTAAATGTTGGATTACTTGTTACAAAAAAAAAGTATATTGGACCTTTCCCTTTGTAGCTGCTTCTATTTGTTGACAAGAGATTTATTTAGACCGACTAGCGCTATATATTATGTTACATTTAGTATGACGAGGGGAGAATGTAATATTAAAATTTAATCATAATTTTCTTTCTGGTATGCTGTTTTGTATGTTTTAGATTTTGTAGGTAGAGAGCTATTTTTTATGCATAATTTTGAAGGATTAATTCGTAGAAAGTAGAAACTTCGGATAACTTTCTGTGTGTTGCCCTTGACTTTGTCATAGAAAACGTATGGTGGAATTTACCGCGTTTTTCTATATTTAAAATGAAAATTTTCAATGAAGTGAATGTTAAATGAAAAGAGTCTGTTTTTACTAATAGTGATTGTGTCTTAACTTGGTTAATGGTTTCTTCAAAATGCGCCACTGTTTTTCTGTTCAATACCGCAGCTCACAATTACTAAAACATGGACGATCCATGATTCTGTAACCTCAAGTTTTCCAGTGTAATACAGGTTCACAGCTATGGCTCCAAAAAAAGGATGAACGAATCATTCGAAACTCAGGAAAAAAATGTTAGGATGAAAGCAACGTAATGCTGGAAGACTGAAAAGTAATCATGTATTTTTTTTGTATTGCCAACAATTCGTTCGAGTGATACAACTATACCAATCAATAATCTAGTTTCTGATATCAACTTTCTAAGTATGGATAGAAAATTTGATTAGAAGTATTAAAAAGAAGACTGACTTTGGGCAGTGGAGGCCTTATAAATCTATTCCTGATTTTCTTTAGTTAATCTCTATTAACTATAGGAAGAATGGGAAATTTTGTATGTGAGCTTCACTACTATGAAAAAAAGACTTGTGTGGTGGAAGCCGGTGAATATCTTGCTACTCACACTTGATAGAGCCATAAATGTGGCGGACAAAGATTAAAGAAGCACGAAATCCGGTAGTTCCGAGCATGAGGAAGAAACCATAGCAAACGCAAGCCATGTAGCCGAAGAAGAATGAGGTTTGCATGAAACCATACATATCTGATCTCGCATGATAGTAGTACAAGCAGTAGCCATATATGAACAAGCCTGTTGTTCCACCACAAAGGAAGGACCTAGTTTCATCCCAAAAACGCAAAAGTCAGTGTATAAAAAAATTTGAAGAAAGGAAAAGAAAACGGGAGAATTATTGTGCAATCCCACAAGTAAGTAGCATGCAATAATAAGATCCGGTGCAAAAAATAATAGAAGATTGCATGCCAATCATTTGTTGTGAGACTTCTTAGGTATTAAATTGCTTATGTGGGAGTGCATAATAATTCTACCAAAGAAAAAACAGTAACCATACCTCCACCACCATTCATGGTCCTCAGCAGCAAGCTGAAAGTATGTCAATGCCACGGTGATGAAAGCAGTGACAATAAAGAGAATGATGAATACAATGAACAGAATGCTGTATATGGTGTAAATCCTGTGACCCCAAACGCTGTCAAATATGTAGTAGAGTTCAATGTAAATGGCACTGAAAGGCAAAAACCCTGCCATAGCCATCTGAGGAAGAGTCCTCCGGTACCATGGTAGAGAGGGGATCTCTCTGGGATACTTTGTGGTGCGACAAGGAGCTTGAAACTGTGTTCTGCTGTTCTTGCCAGCAATTCCCCCTAATACTAGTAATGGTGAAGTTACAAGAGTCCATATGAGAAAAATTACAACAATTGTTCCAAACGGGAGTGCTGCTGTGGAGTTATAGGCCAGAGCAACAGTATTAAGAAAGCAGAAAGTCAAAAACAAAGGTCCAGTGAACAGGCTTCCAGTCAACACCAAATTCCTCACCTAGCAAGCCATAGAACCAAAATTTTATCAGTTGATACGCTGCATTTGGAATTGTAATTGCTGCAGAGGAGTTTCAATTGCCATGAGGATGCAAAAACCAGTAGGAAAACTATGACATCACAATGAAATTGTTTTATTATTTATGATATGCAAGTAATCAATGTTGAATCAAATTTCAAAATCAGCAAACTAGAATAAAGACAGAATCATTGGCTGGAATATTCAATGACATGGAACAGGAAAGAAAGAGTCAATAACAAAATTATGTACTAGCACTGCACTAAAATAAGTTGCCAAAGGAAGTGTTAGAAGGAAACAAACGATACGTAACATCTAAAAAGTGAGAATTTACCCAGTTTTTCCCTTCGATCATACAATAGAAGGAAGCTGCAGAGTAGCCCGCAATCCCAGAGGTTAGAGCATATATGATAACAAGTGCGGTAAACAGAGCTCCCCTGTTGTATGGATAGAAAACACCAACTAGAGCCAGCATAAAGATGAAAATTGCACTGAGAACAGGAACGCAGATACATGTTACAGAAAAAGACGAAAAATACAATTCGAAGAATAAAAACTAAATCGAGCCAAGATGAGCACTCACAGTGAAAATAGCTGGGTGCCAGTTCCAATGGCTGCTGCAAACAAAGACTTGCATCTTGGGTACCTGAACACATCACCATGAATGTATTTCCATCCTCCCTCTTCTTGGTCATCAGCCTCCTCCTCATCATGTGCAAACCTATCATGTTTGGAATTGTGTTTATATCAGAATTCAATTCATGAGAGCAGGCAAGGCACAGATTAATTTAATTGGTGAGAGTTATTCTTACTTAACAAAATCATTTTTAAGTATACGCGTGAGAATTGTGGCCAGGAATCCAGTCAAGAGGAGAACAGTCACACAGGAATTGATGATTGAAAACCAATGGATTTCCAAGTGATGTGGCAATGTAGAAGCCTGTGAGTATTTCTCCATTCTCTTCTCGAATGGAATATCTGTTTGAATCCATTTGACAGAATAAGTGAAGTCCACACCTACCTCTCTGTCCTCTGTCAGGTCCACTAGCGCATTTTGGTCATTACGTACTATAACATCAATGATGCGATCATTATTGTAAAGGATTTCAAAATGGAGGTGATTAAAAAGATAAACTTTGGACATGGTGGGGTCATCTTCTTTGCCTTCTTCATTGTCAAATTTTCCTAGGAAGCCCCAGATGGGCAAGTCATCATAGTACATTTGGAAAAAGTAATCCTTCAAGACAGCTGCTCGGAATTTAGCAACTTCTTTCCTTGTGAGCTTCTTTCTGCAAATACTCTCAGGTTCTTTATCAACTAGGAAGGGCAGTGTATAAGGAGCAACAACTAATCGATCCCCATTCAGAACTTCTCCAAGAGCTTCTTTCTTTTCTTCAACATGAGCTGCATTAAACAACTGTTAATTACAAATCGGGGAGGACCAAAATAGAGCACTAAATATGAATAGTATCAGTAGACCAACCTGGTACGCAGAAGGGAAGGTCAAAATATCGGTATGTTTCACTGTGGGCATAAAATAAATAGAAGGAAAAAAAAATAGCAACGTCATCCTCTGTGAAGGAAAAATACATACAACTCACTTCTATAACAAGATTTAACCAGGCAAACAATGAAACACACATGCCACCCATATGTCATATTACCATCAAACATTTCAGGTGAGCTCTAGTTCCAACAGGTTTGTTACCCTGCTACCCGTTGAAGAGAGATTACTTCAACTTCAATCTCTTGTATATTCTCATTTAGATGATTAGTTAATGCAAACAAACATGATTTTAGGATTCTTTTGTCTTTTATTTATTGAAAATCAATGCCTTAGAAGACTTCATTCAACTATGAATCTAGACGAAAGCTCAACAGGGAACATAAGGTCTATGCCTTTAATAAAAGAGGGAGGATATAGAGACGACTTAACTGGAGACAACTTAATTGTCAATATAATTCTTTTAAACCTAAAGTAAACACTCCTTGCATTTTCGCCACAAGCAATGAGCATTGAAAACAAACCAAACCTATTTATCTGGTGTTAGAAATCAGTTTATACGGTTTGAGATTTTACAGTTATAATGGATGTAGTCAGAATTAAAATCAAGCTGCTCGCGTAACACTTGTTTCCTAGTTACCGGAATCCGATCCGTTCATAAAAAGAATAACGAGCATTTGGTGGTCAAAAGAGAACCAGAATTGAACGCATTAATTTGATGGTTGCGACCATTCATTCAGAGTAATAAAATAAAATTAGAATGCTAATTACCAAATCCACACCATAAGGTCAAGCGGATTAATGCATCGTCTTTATGCATTTACAGGCGAGAAACTGAAAATTTAAATAACAGAGCCTCCAAAGGAAATCATTCAGTGCGAAGTTAAATCTTCAGTATTTTTCGGTGAAGAATTGGGATTGAAATGAAGAAATTGAGCGTGGGGATACCTGGGATTGTGGAAGGGTCCCACCTTGTTGGCGTAAAAGGGAACGTAATCACCCGCTTTGTAACGATGATCCGATTCATCAGATGAAACATGAGATACGCAGCAGAGAATGAAAATGGCGGAAGCCAAACACAGCACTGACATTCCCATCAATGAAGCGAGAGAGAGAGACGAAGAATCTCTGCAATGGCTTCTGCCAGTGCCCACCGGTCAGAGAAATAGATGCATGAGAGTGGTGGGGGAGCAGAAATACAATCACAAACAATGGAATCTCCACGCCTTCACCATAACGACGGTCATTTCTTCTCGCAGTTGCTATTATATATACATTTGACTGACTGAGTGTGTTTCAAAGGGCGTGGGAAATCCTCTTCGTGAATTGCCAAGAATTTCACGAGCAGCGACAATGACGTGCCTAATGAGACCCTCCCAATTTACCTTCAGTTCATAATACGGATAGATCTAGATATTGGCCTTTCTCCAAGTTAGTTAAAATCGAGATTTTAACTAAAATTGGACGAGAGATTAAAAATCATAAAACTTAAAATCGTAATGTAAAGAAATCATTAAAACATAAAAACGTTTGGAAAATTAGTAAAATCGTTTTAATGAAAAAAAATCATAAAAACATAAAATCACAGTGATAAATCGAGATTTGAACTATCATGCTTGCTCCTACTAACTTCCAACACGTGTGAATGCAAAAGACATTGCTAGAAAAAATTAGACTCAGTAACATAGCTAATTAGCCATATCAAAAAATAATGGATAGTTACCAACACCAACGGGGATTGAGTGGTAAGGTATTTGTTCTTTCTTAAATAGATTCTCGATCAGTTCGAGGCTGTAAATGAAGCAGATGGTATTGGTAGCTCTTCCCCCATCAGCGAGACCGGCACAGGGCAAATTCGGATTAGTCTGGCCTCGATAAATTCCCTGTGTTAAAAAAAGGTAGGCCAAGATATCGGATATGCATGGAAAAAGAAAAAAACAAAAACAAAAAGCAAAAGATAGATCTGCTTATATCTGATACAATACATTTTAAGGTGCAAGAATATTATATTACGCATCTTAACTTAATTAAATTGGCTACTGTGTTTTGCTCTTTCTAAGATGTTTCATTTCATGTGGATTCTATATTTGCAAGGAAATTAGTTCTTATATTTATTACTTTAATTTCACTCTTAAGTCAATTATAATTATAACTCTGCTTAAAAAGGGTGGAAGCTAATAAAAGTATATTCATTAATGATACATGTGGGTTTGTTTCTTGCCTCACTTTTTTTCCTTCCCACTCATGTGCAAAATAGTTATATTAAATTAATTCATTAATATAAAATCATACAATAATATTTTATAATGTTCAAAAATTGCTTAGGGGTTACTTGGTTTGAGGATTAAGTAACCACGGAGGAGAAGCCTAACTCCTTTGAAAATAGCGAAATCCATTTTACTTAGAGTATGTTTGATCTAGTATTGGAAAAAATATGTTCACGTAAATCCAGACAGAACTCTTATCACAAATTTATTTCATATATTATAAATCACGTTGAAAAAATGATTTCTACCGCTAAGACGCTAATATAAACATACACTTAGCTGGCTGAGAGTTTTAACTTTAACAAAGTCAAGCTTCATATTTTACGCACAATTAAGGGAGTAACTTACGGAACAATACATAAGTGAGTCTCACTTCCTTGGCATTTTGTCTTTCAAATAAAAAAATATTATAACATTTTGTAAATTTTTTTTTTGGTAAAACATTTTGTAAATTAATCTTATTGAATTTTACTTTTTAGATGTATGGACATATTTTAAAATAGTTTATAAATATTTACTCAATTTTATAAAGTGTCTTTTGTATAAAACATCCGATAAAAAAATAGTAGTATTGAGTAATTTATAATCCCAATGAACAAGGTAAGGTTAACAAAAAATAATTAAATTAACATAGTACTTTTCGAAATATGTCCAAAGGATTGGATTTTCGTTATCAAGACACTACATTTACTCGGTCGGTAACGATGTACTGTAAATCTGTAATTATTAATATATTATTGGATCGTTATTTGGTCAAATGCTTATAAATAAGTTTGAAGGTTAATCATTTCATATGTTGTATATCCTTAGATTATATATTAATTTATTAGTCAAATTAATTAGTTTGAAGAAAATAAATAAAAATAAAAATACTCTAAAGTATTTTAATTAGCTTCCTTAATCTCTCCAAAAAAGTCAATTAGCTCCTATAATTAGGGCCGAGGGAGTAGTAATCAATACATGTGAACATCATCTACCTCTTCACAAATTAGATCTATATATTACTCATGAAGTCATACTCATTTGCCTTTAATATAAAATTATATACAAATTTTTTAAAAGAAATATTTATAATTAATCTTTAAAAAGTCCTTCTTTTTGTTAATAATAATGTTTCTATCCCCTCCCCAATTAACAATACCAATTTAAAAATAATTTTTAAAACTTGTACAAATTTTTAATATTTAATTGATTTTAAGCTGTAACTAATTTCTCTTGGCTCGCAAAAAAAAAAAAAAAACACAAAAATCTTGGCCTAAGACAGACCCGTTCCTTTGTCGGTAGGGATTGCTTTGTTAAATAATTGACATTTCTGATCTCATGATTTCTTTTACGTGTTCTATACGTTATTTGTTATGTGTGAAATTAATATTCACAATTAGCAAATATATATATATATATATATATATATATATATATATATATATATATATATATTCACATCGGATTTCAATGTTGTGCCTTTTTAAGAAAATTATACAAAATACTGATTTTTTTTTTTGTGTATAAAAACATATATTATTCTGGTTATTAAAATTTATAAAAAGAAACTTTGACCAGTCTTTCCTATTTTAATTCGAGAATATGGTTCATTATCAAGAGTCACGCCAATTGGAGGATGCTGCCAATTGTCCTATTGTCTGGTAGCCTAAATTGTTCTTTTGGCTTTTCTTTTTCTTTTTAAAATCATGATTTTGATGCCATAGGACCTGGAAACTGGAATTCCAGTTATGTAGTCTTTGAACGAGAGAAAAGGGCACTTTGACTACTTTGTACATGTCTATCTTTTTTTTTATCATCATTGTTTACTGGTGGTTTTTTTAATCTCAAAACGTGTATTCCTAGGCGGCACCAAATCTCTTCTATTTCATTTTTGTTCATTATTTTGTTTTTCTACTTAATTCACCAGAATCAAAGGTTCTGAGTAATCTAGATTCACCCTGAGTTGGGTTATGGTCGTGGAGAAAGAGCTCCCAACACCATTTTTTTCATGCCCACATGTCAAACAAGTTAAGGGAGAGCAGGTTTTTTTTTCACTTACTCCCAAAGGATGTTAGTTTTTATTTTAATTATATGTATATGAGACTGAGTCAAAAATAAAATAAAGTAGCCTAGACTTGAGGGCAGGTACAGCTCAATCTTCTATTGCGGGCTGTTTTCGTCAAACAATGACATTTTGTTATTTTGTATGGCCTCCTATTGGATTTGGACCAACAACGCTCCTTCATGGCCTAAACATGTTGAATCTAGATTAAATTAAACTTGAAAATTACAAATACAAGTGTATAATATATATATTACATAATTATTTTATCAATATAAAGATAATAAATCAATGAAGAAAAGCAGATCGAGCAAAAAAAGGAGTCTTGAAATCAGTTGGGATTTGACCAACCCAACTTATTACTTTTTGGCGCATTCTATTATATTTTCAATAATTATTTAAAATTAAAAAACATTTCTTAATATTCCTCAATGAATTCAAAAATATATTTATGAGTTGTACTTGGTATGTAAACAAAACTAAGCACTGTCTTATTTTCATGGTTATATATTATATCAAACAACTTGATAAATATTAAAAACATAAAAAATCAATTGATTCTGTCTTTGCAAAGTGTAGATTAAGATCTATTCCGATTTGGATGTTTGTTAGAGCAGAATTTTTTTTCCTTGGGCTAAAATTAGGAGCCTCTTCTAATACTACCAGGCAAATTTTCCTAGGCCAAATAAAACAAAGAATAAATATTTCTCAACTTACTTTGTACTCCATGCCAAAGGATGCTAGAGTCATATTTGATCATTTTTTCCGAGCAAAAAAAATATATTTGATCATTTTAACTTTGGTATCTATAGTTTCAAACGGTAAGTTTTTTTGGTCATGCAACTCTTTTTCTTTTTTAAGTGTTAGTCCCTATATATTAATAAAAAGGGTTAAGGTGCAAAAATACATATGTGCTTTTGTAAGAGGAGCGCTCAGTAGCAATTATTTTTTTAAGGTGCAAAAGTGATTATGTGGTTACGAAATTGGAGCAAAAGTCACAGAAGCCGTTAGAGGGAAGGACGTTGACTGTTAAGTTGGCAGGTTTGACTAAAATTGATGACGTGTATGCTGACTAGGACTGTGTCAAAGACAAGTGGAACTTAAATGGCTGAGTAATTGATGATTAGGAAAAATATAATTTATTTATCTGAAAAAATAAAATTTATTTATCTGCCCAAAATATAATTTATTTTATATTGATACATTGTATTTTTTAAAAAATCAAAATAACAGCGATAGGTTTTTTATTTTATTTTTTAATGTAATTAGATTAGATATTCTAATATCTTCCCCAAACTCGACTTCATTTCGGATTTCTCAGATCATCACTTTCTGGTTCATGATCCACCTCGTTCAGCGGGGAATAGCTTCCTCAAGGCCATCAACAAGGATCCTTTAAGATAATCTACCCGAATCCATCTTCGTTCGAGTCTCCAACACCTGCTCCGACTTGCTCCGTGCTGCCATCATCGGCGCCGTCGGCACACCCTACCACGACGCTCTTTTCTTCTTCGACATCACCCTCACTGCCAACTACCCTAATGAGCCTCCCAAGGTTCATTACCTCTCACACGAGCACTGGGTCAACCCGAATCTCTACAGCAACGGCAAGGTCTGCTTGAGCCTACTCAACACATGGTTTGGCGGAGAGAGCGAGCTTTGGAACCCAGAAATGTCGACGTTATTGTAGGTTCTGCTATCGGTTCAAAGCCTCGTCCTCAACGAAAAACCCTACTGACTTTGGGATTACCTATCAGTAGTAGATTGACCGACACGCTAAGCATCAGATTCAGGGAGGGCTTGTGAGTGCCAGGGAATCGGTTACGGCTGCGCAAGCAGGGGATTTAGAATATCCATTTAGGGTTTAGGGTTAACAGAATTTAATAATCAGATAATCAGACCAGGGAAGCATCAGAAATCAAAGAAAGAAATCAGACCAGCGATAGCACCGTGAACCAGAACGAAAGTGACGGACTGAAGAAAGAGAGCTCAAAATCTCAGATCGATCCTCCTCATTACCTTCACCTACGGGCGGTGGCATAGCTTGACGTATGGATTCGCCATAAGCTCAAAACCTAGAATTTGGATGAATTTCAGATGGAGGGTTCAAATCCTAAAACCCAGAAAATCTCTCAAAAACCCAGATCGGACAGTGGCATAACCTGCTAACTCGTGGCTTGTTTCCCTCAAATCTCGTTCCTTGGCAGCCAGCAACCTCTCGTCTTCTTCAAATCTTAGTCGTGCCTCATAAGCCATGCCTCTGATGCAAATCTAAATCACTCTCCTCTCTTCACAAGCTTCCATCTTTCGTTCTCCCTTGACCATCGGCAATATTTTTCAGATTTGTATATGAATCACCCATATTTTCGTCGGAAAGTGAGGTCTGAGTTTTTTTTCATAGCTTATGGGTTTCTGGATATGATGATCTTGGGAAGAAGATTCAGATGAGAAGCTAATAGTTATATTATATTTTGGGAAAAGAAAAATAAATTATATTTTTTTCTGAAAAAAAAAAATCATTCTTTTTCCAAGTCATCAAATACTCAGCCATTAAGATTCCACTTGTCTGCTATACACTCCTAGTCAGCGTCCACGTCACATATTTAAGTCAAACCTTCCAACTTAATGGTCAACATCCACCCCCTTAACGGTTATTGTGACTTTTGCTCCTATTTTGTAACCATATAGTCACTTTTGCACCTAAAAAAAGCACTTACTACGGGGCGTTCTTCTGACAAAAGCACATGTGTATTTTTGCACCTTAACCCAAATAAAAATATGAATTATTTTATCCTTGAAAGACTAAATCCATAATTTAAATTATAAGGCCCTGTATTAATCCCTAAGAGTTAATAATAAAAATATAACTTTAATGCCATAAATTATGCTAAACATAGATTTACAAGTGCAGTGGATAAATCGTGGAATTTTCAAACTTCAGAGAAAAGTCTCATAGTGTTGTGGGGTGGCAGCTGCAGTACGAGACATAATTGGAAGCAGTGAAAGAAGCGACATTCAAGGATCATGCATCCTCTTACGCATCATTCACCAACTCAATACTATTCCATTTCTACTTTGTTTTCCCCAAACATGTACGTATTTTCATGACATTGCCCCAGAAAAAGCAAGTTAATTAAATTTGCTGGGCTTAAGATCAAAGTATAAAAACAGCTAGCAGCAATATCAAACCCTCTTCTTTAAGATTATGGAGTAAAGTCTCATTTTTTAAGGGTCTGATTCTTCACTCTTATAAACTAAACAGGGTTTGGCTTGGAGTTTTGTACAGAGAGACACTAAGACATACTGATATATATGTATAATACAAGATTATGGTCTGAGCTTGTTCAACCCTTGGTTCTCATAATGGTAATGGAACCTCTACCTTGGGTGTGAATCCTTGTGAGGGCTACCACTGCTTTCCCTGACATACCAAAACTGGGAGCTGAAAACGATGATGATGAAGAAGTCACAGAATGTGGTATTGGATGTGGAATTGGCTTTGTTGGACTCATCACTATTTGCTCATTTATGTCTTTTAGGGTGGTTTCCCCTTCCATTCCTCCACGCTTCACCAACTCAAATGGGTACGCTATTTTCTTCCATTGACTCTCTGCACACACCATGCAAATGCATCATTATATTATCTTTCAAACAATAAGAAGGGAAGAAGAAAGATAAAGGAATATTAAATCTAAAATAATGTCCTAAAGGTGTTTGATAAAGTTTCTGTGATACTTGAAACTGTAGCGTCATTTTCATCTGAGTCTCTCGAAGCCCAGCTCCTCTGAGAACTGTCATATTTGATTATTGCTCCATGCATATCATTCTGTGATGATGATTGACCCCTAATGTTGAATTCATTACTATCTGCAAGTAATATAGGTCTGTTATTGTACGAAAGTAAGAGTAGAGTGTTTCCATTACTAGTGAAATATAGGTCTGATCATTTATTGCAAAGAATATAAGCCACATAATTAGGAAACAACCACCCCTTCCCAACCGTCAAAGGCAAAGACCAATTTATTTGTAGTCTCATGAACATCAACGATGATATACTCCCTCCCTCATCTCCACAAAGTTAACTTTTTTTTTTTAAAAATGTTAAGAAAGCTAATTAGATAATCTTAAAATATTTATATTTATTATTTTTTTCTAAACTATATTATCTAACTTATAAACTGATATATAATTTAATGATTACAACTTATGATACGATGAAGTATATTTAGCTTCCTTAATCTCTCTAAAAAAAAGTCAAATTTATCTTATATTTAGAATTATAGGGAGTATTACTCAGACTGAAGCAAGCATTGAAGAAAGAAGGGCTCCTTACCATCAAAGAGTTGGGCTGTTGTGGCAGAACAAGTTGAAAATAGATTTTTCTGGTCATCCAAATATAGAGATTCCTGTAAATGATCAACATATTATATCAGATTTCCAAGAATATGAAATTTTCGTAATGGAGTGTGTTGGTTAGGCAAATGTAAAGAGCATAAATTTTCAAGATACAACCTTCTGATCCTGAAAGTAGGATGGCGAGTTTTCTTTGTTGAACCAAATACCCCAACCAGAAATAGCATCTTCAAGGTACCCAGTAGTAGGATCAGACAAAAGCCAGGATTCTGCTGCTGCGGCATCTGGGACAAAGCAAATTGAGATTACAAACAAGTAAAACTATAAATTAAAATGAAAAGGGGCAAGTGAAAAGGATAGCAATAGCATAATTACCCAGATATGTATCAGAATGAGTGGCTTCAGACTCCAAATCCATGGAGGCTGGGCAGTGAGAATACTAGCTGGTGAGGTATGACACAGCTCTCTGTTTTTCAAGCTAATTATTGAATGCTTAAACTTTCATATATGTGAACAAAAAGACTACTGTATTTCACCTTTTTGGCTCAAGGAAAAATTATTGTAATGGGCCCTTTGAAACGCTGAAAATACCCACCTACCTAACCCTGCATTTGTCAATGCAGAGCAAAATAATAAATGGGCCACATTAATTGAATTATTAATACATGTTTTTGGTCTAATTATATTGAGGAAGGTCTATTTATTTTCTGAGAAATGAGTACAAGCTTTTTACTCATCTACCAAGTTGTGCAGCCTTCCTAAATTGTATAATAGTTTATACAGCAAGAGTTACAACATGATTGTGCTCAAGGTAACTTTCTTTTATGTCCAGTGTCTCTGAGAATCATATGTGTCTGTGTTTCTTATATGTTGACTTACAGAGAGAGATATTCTTAAGTATTTTTATCTTATTTTTAGAATATCTTACTGAGTATGAAAAAGAGATAATGTTAAACCCCTAAGAATTGTATGAAGCGGCTGGTGGAAGATAGAAAATGTAGAAACAATAGTGGACACGTTCAAAGCATCACTATCTTGGCTTCTTATTCGTTTTAAAATCTCTTTCTTTGGTGCAGAGACTCAAAAGTAGGCATATGACTGTCTTTTTTTTTTCCTTATTCGTTACATTTCTTTGTTTTAGTAGGTTTTTTTTCTGAATGTTGCTATTCTCCACCAGAGAAGATGAGGACCTAGAAAAGCTACCGACGAGATTTTGAAAATAGGGTATTCTAGCTTTTCATTTTTGAGTAATGATTTTCTGCCATTGATTGATTTTTTAGCCAACCTACTGAAAAAGCCTTTGACTTTACACTCATGAATAGATTTGAACAAGCATTCAAGTTGAAACTACCAAAAAAACCAAATCTTCCCCTGTTTTTCTTATGCGAACACTCTTGTATTTCATGTTTGTAAACTAAAGTTTAATCACAGAAATTATGTAAAATGTAATGTAAAACAAGGCAAATATCCTTTTGTATCTTTTTCATTATTAAAAATAAAATATCAAAGAGGGAGGAAGGAGATATAAGACAATATCTATCATTGAATCTAAATTATTGAAGGGTATTTATGTGAAAGGGAAATTGAGGAAAACAGAGGCGAAGATGGAAGAAGGTTCAATTTGGTACAGTTGGCAGAATATGACAGAAAGAAACAAAGAGACGTCCCAATCCTAAGTGCTTCATCCTAAGATAAAATGCCACGTGGATTTGGAGCCACATCAAGTGGGGTCCAATTCCCATCTCACCCGCAAAACAAGAATCTCAATTTGTTGTCTTTTGCCTCTACCTTATCTCAAGTTTAGGGATATATGTGTCCCTTGCTCATTAATTTTCCCTTGAAAAAAAATCAGTTTGAAACTATTGCGTTTTCATACAAGAGAAAGGTCATGTATGATATGCGAACAAAAATTATTTCAATTCATAAGATTCGGTCCTATACCCTTCAAAAAGTATAAGTTCAAATTTTGTTGTCATTATGAAGATTTTATTAATAAAATGTACAACTTGTAATTATTTTCATAGGCATTTTTTAAGTTATAAAGCTATAAATTAATTTTGATCAATCCTTGTAAAACAACTTGCCAAATTTTTATTTCATTAGAAACCTTGCATGAGATGCATATACCTACAATATAAGGGAAGATAGTTTAGGTATTTCCTTTCTGAAGAAACTAAATGTCCAATATGATATTTGAGAAACATAACACAGATTTTTATGAGACAGTACGATCCAATGAATTTTACATATAAAAACCAAGTTGTTGAAGCCTGGACCGGTCACGGTCAGGGTACTGAGTCAAAGTTAATGAATTAGACGGGAGTCAAACCGATGTACGAAATTCTAAAGAAATTTTTTTTAACAAAAAATGATTTTTTAACCCAAATAAATAAATGAACCGGTTTGACCTTTGGACTAGACCGGTTTACTAACCGGTTTGCCAGTTTCCGGTCTGGGTTTGAGAACATTGATAAAAACAAATAAGGCAAGGTGATTAATTTGGTGAAAATTTGAGGATAAGAATAATCTTATCTAGAAAGAGGAGTAGGGAATAAGATAAAGAAGTAGAAGAAATAATCGTTAGGCCAAATCAATATATTCCTGCATAAATTATAAATAATGCTATTGTTAAGCATCTTTTGAACAGTGAGGCATGTTATATGATGTCTGGTAATCCAACACACTTTTTGGTTCAAAAATGAAATGTCCAAAAGGTGGAGGGGTAAAGAATCAGATGCTAAACAATTAATAGAGAGGCAAATGGTAGGACATGCAATAAACATGTGTTGGTTTCTGGGTTACTCTATTCGGAAGGCAAAGGTTGGGCCAAACTTCCCTTTCCTTCCTATGTTCTAGCTGCTCAATCTAATCCTAGTTATATATGTATGTGTGTGTACACACACATATATACACACATATATATAAAGGATATGATATTGTCACTATCAATGTCACTACCATTTTTTTCACCGTTAGATCAGAATCTCAATAGAAGAAAGAAATGATAAAGGTAGATGAAATTTTGATCTAATTGTGAAAAAGAAATGGTAATGACAATATCCTATCCCGATATATAGAGTACCCAATTTACATAAAACAGGAACAAAATTACAAGTCCAAGCCATTGATGCAGCAGGGTTCGATTTTGGTGGTTTATTTGGAGAGAGCCTTTTAGCAAGCACTAAAGCCTTAAGTCTACAGTTCGAGGGATTAATTACTGCTATATGCTGCTGTGTTACGGGCCCCAAAAAAAAGAAGGAATATTATGATGTCCCAGGTCTCCTCTCTAGCTCTTTCAAGAACATTCAACCCCAACGAATAATTTCAAGAACCAAACAGTATAGCCGCCAAGTCCCCATTATATAACAACAAGAGATCCTTCACCTCTCTCATCAGTATCATCAATCGAAAATGGCGAAGTCACACAGAGTTGGAATTGCAATGGACTTCTCTTCCACCAGCAAACTTGCTCTGAGATGGGCCGTTGATAATCTCATCAACCAAGGAGATCTCATCATCTTGATCAACGTTCAACCTCCCAAGTCTGATCACACCAGAAAGGAGCTTTTCGAAGACACTGGTTCACGTTAGTGCCCCCTCTTGCTTCTACATGCCCATAATTCTTAGTTCTCCTCTGTGTTTGCCTACTGTGTTGCGCTGTTTGAAGAAATGTAAATAATATTTTTTCTGGGTTTGCAGCTCTGGTGCCTCTGGAGGAGTTGAAGGAGATCAATTTCACGAAGCAATATGGTATTGCCAGAGACTCTGAAGTTTTGGATATCCTTGACACTGTGTCAAAGACCAAAGAGGTATATTCCTATTTGAAACTGTTGCTTGTTCTGTTCTTGATCATAGCTTTCTTGTCTTAGGCGATGCTATTGTTATGATTTTTGTGATATGGAAATTGAAACAGGCAAAAGTAGTAGCCAAGGTATATTGGGGAGATCCAAGGGAGAAGCTGTGCGCTGCTGCAGAAGATCTCAAGCTTGATTCTATAGTAATTGGAAGCAGAGGATTAGGCTCCATCAAAAGGTAATACAATACTGTCTCATTCTTCATGGAAGTATCATAATTCTGCTTTCATAATTTCATAGATTAACTTCAATCTGTGTGATTTTCCTGGTTTTTTTTTTGTTTCTTCCCAGGTTGTTGTTGGGGAGTGTAAGCAACTATGTGGTCACAAATGCTCCATGTGCCGTCACAGTGGTTAAGGGGAACATGTCTTCCAATTCAAGGCACTGATATCATGGATTGTGTTTCTTTAAAGCAAATTCATAAAAAGGTTTGATTGAAAGGTGCTTGTGAACATAAATATATGTACCTTTGGCTTTTCATGTCCTGATAATAACAGTGTGTAATTTAAAATTGTCCAAAAAGAATTACTTTAGTGATAATAAAAGTCCTGCTTATTTATTCTTCTACTCTACACGTGAATAATCTAAAACAGAGCAACTGCAATAACATGAAACAGAAAACAAGCTAGGAATGTATACAAAATTTAACAAACACCATTCATCTTCAAGTTCATCTTCTTCTTGTCGGCTACGAACTTCCTCCAGGCCGTAGTGATTTCTTTTTGGGTCTCGTGTTCACTCTTCTTGACGACGGTATGGCCGTTTTCTACCATCTCCGCCGTGTCATTGACGGTGGTGCTCACGACAGGCCGGCCGGAGAGCAAATCGAGGTCGTGCAAGACTTTCTGAATATCAATGACGAGACGTTCGGCGAGTGTTCGAGAAAAATCCTCTCTGATGACGACGCGGATGACGGTGACGCTCTGAGCGTCAGGAGGCATAGTATAGGCCGGAACGATCCAGCCATAGCGCTTCAAGAAATCTGAGATCTGGAATTCATTAAAGTGGCTGCGATCCTTTAAAGTGAAGGCCACTAATGGCAATCCATCGTCTTTTGATATGATGTTAAAATGCCCTGTTTTCTCCAATCCCTCTTTCAGCACTATCATGTTGTCTCTACAATTTTCCATCACATTCCTATATCCCTGCATATATGTATATATAACCACTCAATACAAGTAAATTGCAGCTCAGATCTTACAAATGGCATGGTTCTTTTGGTTGTTGGTCACAGTACCTCATAGCCCAAGCGGATGAGCTGGTAGTACTGAGCAATGACTTGACTAGAACCTGCATTGCATGAAGATCATATCAGAGGTTAAGTTTTATGAGTGAAACTGAAAATGGTGAGAATTTGATCAATGTATGTGAATTATACCTTTGGAGAAGTTGAGGGTGAAGGTGGGTTGATCAGCTCCAAGGTAGTTAATGTGGAAGATGAGCTCGTCAGGCAAATCATCTTTACTTCTCCAAATGACCCAACCGATGCCTGCGTACACAAGTCCATACTTGTGTCCACTAACGTTGATGCTCTTCACAAGTGGCAACCGAAAGTCCCATTCAAGGTCTGGATATAAAAATGGTGCGATGAAACCTCCACTCGCTGCATCCACATGAATTGGTATATCCCATCTGCCACAGTATGAGTGGTTTCATAGCTCAATTCAAGTCCAAGATTAAGTGACTGTTTCAAAATCTATCATAGCTTTGTTTTAAAAATTGCAACAGACGGTTCTAACAAGTTTCCAAACATAATGTTATGAGTCCCACGCTAGGGAGCCAAACCCTTGGAGTGAGATGTATAAGTCTATTGAGTTTTCCTTCCTCATAAGCTAGCTTTTAGGGATTGGGCTCTCCATTTAGACTTCTGTTTATCACATTGGTGTTTTCATTGAGAGCCGATGTTCAACATCTGTTTTTCAACCTACAGGGCCTGAAAATTACTATTCCAAATTTTAACTATTTTTCCTTTGATTTTTTTCAAAGAAATATAATTAGTAAATTGCAACCATTAAAGTTCTAATCTATCAAATAAATGTTATCAACATTAATATCTAAACAATATAAATCATTCAACAAATAAACATATTCATTAATTCGTAATAAAAAACAAATAAACAAAAAAAATATGTTTTTTCCTTTTTTTTCAAAAAATATTAAACAAAGGAATTGCTTTGTGTATGCCCACGAAAAATGTCTTTCCCTCTCGTAATTTTGTGTGTGTTTGCATTCCTTCTGCTCACGACATGATTTTACTAACAAGTAAAAATAATTATACTTATTTTACACAAAATATATTTATAATTTATTACTTATATAATATTGTAATACCAAAGGATGTGTTTATTTAATATGAAAACATCACTTCTTTAAAATTTATAATAACTAATTATGTGTTTTAATACAAAATAATAATAAAAATAAAAATAAGGGTTATAGTTTAAACCAAGGTTCTTAAACCCGGACCGGTCACTGAACCGGTCGGGGTACTGGGTTAAGGGTTAGTGGGTCGCCGAGTCAACCTGCTAGACAGAGGTACAAAAATTGGAAAATAATTAATTTCTCATCACACCAACCTAAATTTGACATACTATATATCATTTCAATATTTTAGATTAGTAGCAAAATAACCATATACTTCAATACTTGTGACATATTCAGATATTCCTAACAATTTTCTTTACAACCTACATTTGAGACAATATATTCATGGTAGCAAAATATTAAAAACAAGTATATGATGACAAAATATTCTCAAGCTGAATCATTTTTAACACCAGAATGTGTGGGAGGATTGCTAGACTCGAGATGAACAAAGCTCTTTCACGGTTTCACCTGAAGAAATAAACGGTAGTGTGAGGCAAAATTTCAAAAAAAAATCATAAAAAAATTTGTTTGACCGGTCGACTTTTAACCCGTCCGGTCACACCGGCCACACTCGGTCGACCGGTTGACTGTCGACGGTTTTAACCCTAAACCGGACCGGTTTCACGGCCGGTTGAACGGTTCCCGGTCTGAACCGTCCGGTCCGGTTTCACAAACCATGGTTTAAACTAAAAAAATCTAATTAATTACAAATAAACACATTCATTAAGTGGAAATCTAGGTAATTAAATTTTTTTAAAAAAAGCTAAAGTTAAACGGGCCTGCAGGGCCTCGGGGGCTGGCCCGATTAAGCCCGAGGTCCTGCAAGGCCGGCCCTACAAGGCCAATTTCAAATTTCTGGCCTATTTTTCAAGCCAGAGCCTTGCAGGGCCAGGGCTTAAACGGGTCGGCCCGATGGGCTCGACCCGATTTCCCGGCTCTAACCTACGGAGGGTTCTAACCGACTGGAGGCCAAGTGAAGTACCGTGGCGTGGAGCCGCCGGGGACGTCAGCTCTTGAAGGGTGGCTATGTTATGAGTCCCACATTGGGGAGTCAAACTCTTGGAGTGAAGTTTATAAGACCATTGGGTTCTTCCTTTTCATAGGCTAGTTTTTGGGGATTGAGCTCTCCCTTTGGCTTGGGCTTGTGCTCGTCACATCAATGTTTTCACTGAGAGCCAATGTTCCATAGAGGGCTACCCACGGAGGGTTTTGACCGGCTGGAGGCCGAGTGAAGTGTTGTGGAGTGGAGCCGTTGGGGATGTCGGCTCTTGAGGAGGTGACTATGTTATGAATTCCACATTGGGGAACCAAGTTCTTGGAGTGAGGTTTATAAGTCCATTAGGTTTTCCCTTCTTATAAGCTAGTTTTTGGAGATTAAACTCTCTCTTTGGCTGGCTTGTGCTCGTCACACATAAGTGAAGAATTTAATTTGTGGACTGAAACACGACTATGAGGTGTAAGAAAAGGGAAAGAGAAATACCCAGTTTCATTATTCTTCTCAATGAGTAGATCATTTAAGCGTTTGACATCTTCGAATTCTCCATTGAGGGTGGAACCGAGGATGGCAGCAACACAGATGGTGTTCTCATCCACCATTTCCACTGCCTTTTCAGGATCCATTACGAGGTAATCTTCCCTCAGCTTCACCTCTTTCAGCTCCACCTCAAAGTACCTCGCAAATTTCTCCCAGCAAACCTTTCACATGAACATAACATTATATACACAACTTGATCAATATATGCCTTAAAATTAACTCATAAATGGATCAAATTAAATGAAAATACCTGAACATTAGCGCCAGTGACAATATTGGGTTTGTCAATGGGCTTGTCCTCTGCTTTTCTTCTATTCTGCCACTTTCTCTTGAAAGCCAAGCCAGCCAACATGATGGCCTCCGATGAGCCAACTGTGCCAACACCCACCGCAGGTTCTGATTCTTGAAGCGGTGCATTGAAAAGATGGGCTATCATGTTCACACACCGATTCTGCAACATCAAACCTCAGTCGTCACTCAACACTGCTAATACAAGTTACCCGGGGTACAAATTATAAATGCTTATGGAAAAAATTATTAGAAAGCAAGAAGAGGAAGGTGCCTGGAGGTCGGTAGTGACTGGATACTCATCCATGTCGACGAAATTCTTGTTGATGGCGGACATCATGAGCTTGTCGCACTCAGGCTCCATCCAGGTGGTGACGAAGGAGGCGAGATTGAGCCTGGGATTACCGTCGAGCATGAGCTCGTCGTTTATGATCTGGTAAGCCGCCTCCTTGGGGATCGAATGCTCCGCCATCTTGAACTTGGGCAGCGGCGCTCTCACGTACCTCGACGCGAACGTCGAGTGAACGGAACCTTCCGTCTCTGTGGCTGTCTTTGACAGAGCCATGGCCAACAATCACGCGCGAAGGATCACGGGAAGGGGAGAGAGAATTGAATTTGAAATGAAATGATATGATGAAGAGGAAGAATGCGAGAGAGGGAGAGTTAATGGAGAGTGCAATACAATGAAGCGACATCTTCGCAAGAAAACACGATTCAAACTCAGGCTGAGCTCTATACATAGAAAACCACTATTTCTATTTCTGGGTCACTTCCTCTTTCAAGGTCTGATCCTCCTTTTTATTCATTCGTTCCTTCAATTCAATATTGACCAAATTAGATATGTCTAGTCTAATTGTCTCAATGCCAACGTGAAGTCTTGAATTTGGACCCGACATTGACACGCTTGTGATCTTTTTAACAATGTTGCCATAATTTATAAAAGAAAATTACAATTGAACCTCTAATGTGTTTGCATCTATCATTTTTTAGATGTTTTATTTATCTATTTTATTGTATAGTATCTGAATATTTAAATTATATTAGTATATTATAAATATGCAAGTTCATCGGTACAATAATTTGAAGTCATTTTTATTCATTAATAAATTGGTGCACTTCCATCATGAGCAATAACTGCACGTTTATTTCAATATTATTTTTTTATTTTTTATTTATATTTTTATTCATAGAATAAATCTAACAAAATATTTTTTATTATCTACAGAATTTTTTTTAATAATATATCAAAATTTTTATTTTATAATTCTAATTATAGTTTTAATTTTAATTCAAATTTTTTATCTTAAATGATCACAATATATCTATAATATATATGTATTGTTTAATAAAATTTGCATCCTTTTTAGTCGTTTTACATTTAAATTTACTTTTTAAATAATTATCCAAAAAAGTTTCAATTTAGAAAAAAAAAAAACCACTCTTATATTACCAATCTAAACACAAATCACATTACACCACTTAACTTCTATTCTAACTTAAATTTTTCAAATTCATGTTAATAAAAAAAAAAAGCTAATTTTGCCACGGCATTATCAAACAGGCCCTTCATTACTTGTTAGAGGCATCGATAGTTTAACTAAATTTGATCATAATTGCATCTTTACTCGTTCTCTTTGATTTGAAAGAAACTAGCAAGTTGAAAAGACTTCCTTATAAAATTATTTATAAATTTTGAAATAGTCGAGGCGAGAGACTATTTATGTTACTTATATGTTGAATAAGGCAAACTCGTTTCGAGCTAAAAAAAAAAAAAAGGCAAACACGTAAGCAAAGCAAAACCAACCAGAAGTAAGGCCTAATCCATGTCCAGGGAATCAAGAAAAATTAGACAAGACCATCTGTTTTTGCAACTAGGGCTAATGAGCAGGCCCATATCTTCCATTCAACAGAAAGTGGGAGGAAAAGGGCCCAAATATGAGAGACCAATGATTCTTTTCCTTCCATTTTATTTTTCCCCAAGAATAGAGCATTAGCTATTCAGCTCAATGACCTCCTCCTGTTCCGCAAACCTCACCCATCTGAAACTGCCACGAAAACAATAACTAGTTAGCCAAATGTTCATTAAATAAACGTTGATTCCCACACAAAACTGCAGCGAGGCCCAAGAAAAAACAAATATAGTTCTGACAGATAACATAGAATGATAAATGAATGCATGCATTCGGTACTTCCCACCAACATTTCAACGTTTTCTTCGTGCTTTGAAATAAAAATACTATTGCTTCAATATCTAGACCGCAGCTTACCAGACTATTAGGAATTAAGCAGAAAGTTTTGCTTTAAGCTCATTTGCCACAGCATCGATGAACTCCTCGGTGTTCAGATAATGCTCCCTAGAAAGCCTGCTCGCACATGAAATTTAAAGAGAAAAATCAATCTAGGCCTTCTAGAAATGGCAAATTTGGCACATATTGCAACAAAAAAACAGGTAGCATACTTGGATCCATGAAGAATGAGTGCCAAATCCTTGGTCATCTTCCCAGATTCTACTGTTCCGATGCAAGCAGACTCTAGTTTTTCAGTGAAATCCAAGAGTCTGGCATTGTCATCCAACTTTGCCCTGTCAATAAAGAAGTATTTTAATTTCAGGTGTCTGATACAAACGGAATGGAACAAAACACTCAACACTGCAATAGAATTGCAGTTAATTACCTGTGGGCTAGGCCTCTGGTCCAAGCAAAGATGGAAGCTATGCTATTTGTACTGGTTTCCCCTCCCTTCTGATGAACCCTGAAATGGCGTGTCACTGTACCATGGGCTGCTTCTGCTTCAATGGTCTTTCCATCAGGGCAAACCTGAACCAATCCGTACTCTCAGTATTGTACAAGCATGAAAATACCAATAAGCCTCGAATGGGCGTTACCCAACCAAATCATGAAGTACAGGAATAAAAAATCAGAGGTTGGGAGTGAACACTAGCTAGAAGAGAATACAATATCACATTAATGTATCAGGACTAAAAATAACACTCACCAGCACTGATGTCATCAGACCCAGTGATCCAAAACCTAAAACAACATAAAAAGGTATTAGTGCCTGAAAGAAAAGTAAAGTAGAAAAAGAAAATAACAAAAGTAAAGAAAGGATATCATACAAACCTTGAGCTAAGAAATCACTTTGGACATCTCCATCATAGTTTTTGCATGCCCATACATAACCTCCTTCACTCTTGAGAGCATATGCAACCATATCATCAATAAGACGGTGCTCATACCTGCCAGTCCATGAGATAAATACAATTAGATAAATGTATGATACAAAATACTTTTGTTCATTTGCAACGTCAGAGCATTTGTACACTTACCATATCCCAGCAGCCTCAAACTTTGATTTCCAGCTGGCCTCATAAACTTCTTGGAAAATGTCCTTAAACCTTCAACCAATAAGTGAACAAAATTATAATTAAACGGGGCAAATTAACACAAGGCCAAATCAAATGACAGCAAAACCAGAATTGCAAATTTGTTGCCTGAAATGAAAATAAATAACGAACTTTTGCATACCTTCCATCGTACTTCTTAAGGATTGTATTTTTTGTGCTAAGATATAGAGGCCATTTTTTCTGATAAGCAGTTGTCATGGAAGCATCAGCAAATGCACGGATAGACTGTAACCGTCAAAAGAAAAGGGAACAGAAAGAAAAGAGCATTAGTAACCTGCAAAATCAGAGAACGTTACCCAATCAAACCAACAAAGGACAATGTAAATTAACCTCATCGGTGTTATACATGGCTATTGCAACACCCCCTTCACCAGTGAAGTTATAAACCTCTAGTTCAGTCTTCTCACCCTGCCCTTCTGGTACTGCAAGAATAAAGAAAACATGAGTAATATTACTAATTACTAGAAAAATGATAAATAGATACTAGTTCTCCAGGAAGTAGGAAGGAATGACATGCAAGTGATGAACTAATAAAAATTAAAATGTAAAGTAACAAATTTATGATAACAAGAGAGACCCATCTAAAACAGAGTGTATACCAAAGACTAGCTTCAATTGGCCAGCTCCTTTAATAACTGTGTCAGTGGCCCGATATTGGTCACCAAAGGCATGCCTTCCAATGCAAATTGGCTTAGTCCAGCCTGACAAATTGTATCATTAGAATGGTTGCACTCCATAAATCAAGATGGAAAAGGAGCACAACACAAAATTCAATATTAGTACCTGGAACAAGACGAGGGACGTTTTTGCAGAGAATTGGTTCTCTAAAGACAGTTCCTAGAAAATTTTTGCAAAAGTGTAACCAATAAGAAACCAACATAAATTTTCACCCACTAGATACAAACAAGAAAAATAATCATTTAGTCCCTAGCATTTAACAAATAATAAACACTGAATGAAAGTTCAATACCATTCAAAATGTTCCTAATTGTGCCATTTGGACTCTTCCACATATGCTTCAGGCCAAACTCCTTCACACGAGCTTCATCTGTTCATTGAAAGACCACAAATCTTAGTGTTGCTAACATCTATAACCTACCTTTATGTTGTTAAATTCCTGAACAAGCAATAAAAACATTAATTGCAGGGCATTTCCGTTCTCATTTTTGTCAATGTATGAATGTGAATCTATGAATCCCAAATTCTGTCAGGGGAAAAATAGACCCAGCAACAATACCTGGAGTAACAGTTGCACACTTGATTGCGACATTGTACCTGTACAGCAGTGAGCAATCATTAGGGAAACAAGAATAAAATAATACAAAAAACATAGTAGAGATATATGTAAATCCAAAATTTAAAAAGTTATCACGCATATATTTTTTTCATATCACCCAAAATAAATTGCAGGCATAACATTCGTTCTAATCCTACAATATTCAAGATAAACTAGAAAAAGAAAATAATTTCAAAATCAATCCAAGACTTCAGGCTTAAACAACGCCAAAATTTTCAAATGATTTTGAATTACAGAGACTAAACAAATTATAGATGCAAAAGTAGAACGCCTAACAAGTCAAGAAATAATGTAAATAACCTACTTAAGAGTAGCTTCTGCACTTTCAACAGTAACTTTATCATCAGTCTCATCACGGTAGGGAAGGCCTAAGTCAAAATACTTGATGTCCAGCTCGATAAATGGAAGAATGAGCTGTCAGAAAAAAGTTACGATCAAGTCATGACGAACCCAAAAATGTATCCTGATTGTCACATTAAGAGCAAAGGCGATTAAAAAAAATCACCTTATCCTTGATTGACTTCCAGATAACTCGAGTCATTTCATCTCCTGCAGCGCAGCAATTAGAGAGAATGCTGTGAGGAAAGTACGGGTTTCGGAATAGAACAATGTAATCAGCCATGCAAGATATATGCAAGATATATGGATCAAATTAAAAATACTGTATTCGTATATTAGCAGTCCATAATATGTCTCAATACAGAACATAGTCCTCTACAAGGCCAGTTCTTCCTTTAGAATTGGAAATCAAATTTCAGTGAACGCTTAAAATACTATTGATGTATCCTTGGAAAATTCTAAACAGGCACAAGAAACATTGACCAAACTAGATCAACCCCATCTAAAAAAATATCAACAAACTAATGGAGATTGCATTCCGAAACCGCTGATTTTACCAGATGTGAGCAGATGAAATATTCACGAAAAGAAATCGGCAAACGCAACTCAGTAAAACTTTTTTATGCAGCATAGCACAAACAGAAATACGTCCATCGATAAAAAGCAAACACAAGGAAAAGAGAGACTAGCCAATTCCAAGTGAAAGTAAAATAACAACAGAAAGGATGCCTAGGCCCACGATTCATTAAAGTTAAAAAGCATGAGAATTACTCCATTTCAAGAATATCTCGAAAATGCATGGAAAGGAGGTGAAAGAAAAACATTAACGCGTCATGGTTCACAGAATATTACAAGAAAAAGATCAAGTTTAAGCAAATAATAAGATAGAGAAACATCAAAGAGTAAGAGAACGGGAGTGAAACAATCAGATCCAAACGCACCGTCCATCTCAACGATGGGATTGGCGACCTTGATCTTCTCGAATCCCATTTTCCACTTGGTATCTGCGCGAAGGATATTGGAGAAAAGACGGAAGACGGAAGATGTGAGGGCAGTCTCCGCCGGCGGCTAGAGAATGAGAGAAGTAGAGAGGGGAATTCGGAGTTGTTAGGTGTGGTGTTGAAAAGAGCGACGAAAACACAGGTCGGAGGAAGAATTAAAAAGGAGGCGCAAAGCAAGTGGAGCACGGGAATTGGAGCTATATTTATTTTCCAATGTCCTTTTTTTTTTTTCTAATGTCCTTAATATCCTTTCATATCTGGGCATTTTTGGTAAACCATCTGATAGACTTATAAGTCCATCATATGGGATAATAAGTCCATCAAAAAAATTTGAGTGTTTGGGTCAGCTATTTATTTGATGGACTTCATGCTATAATAGGGTTGTTTTTTTGAAGCTACATCATGGAGCTTATTATCTCATCAATTTCTTCTCCATCAAACAACAAGTGGGCCCCATTTGTTAAATGACTGTCCCACCCCTCCCCAATTCGTGCCTCTCTCCTCTCCTCTTTTTTGTCTCGTTCTCTTCGTTCGCCTGCTCTCATCTCCTCCATTCCTGCCATTAATTCGAAATCTCAGCAATTAATGAAGATGGCGAGCTACCTCCTGTTCTCCATTAAAGTCTGACCTACCTCGTCTCCTCTTCAATTCATGTTCTTCTTTGCGCTTCAATTCCACGTAATTAATCAGATCTGTTCTTCTTCTCCATTGTGTCACCGTTGATCTTGCCGGATCTTTGGTTGAACTTTTGTGTTGGCAGGGTGGGAGGGTACTGCACATGATGCTCGTGTCTTCCGGACTGCAATCGAGACTCCACATATGAACTTCCCCCATCCACCTGACGGTATATCTCTGACATCCTCACTTCAATTACATTAATTTCAGTCTTTATTTCACATTTCCTATAATTTACTAATGTCAAATGCATGTCAACATTTATCAGGGAAATATTACTTGGTCGACGCTGGCTATCCAACACCAGTTGGATATATTGATCCGTATAAACGTGAGCGTTATCACCTTCCAGAATTCAGGCGACAGTTGGGATTTCAAAATCCCAATGAGTACTTCAATTTTTATCATTCAAGTTTGAGATGCACGATAGAAATGACGTTTGGAGTTTGGAAAAATAGGTTTCACATCTTACAAAATATGCACTCATATAAATTTCGAACACAAGTCCGCATAGTTTGCGCTACAATGGCAATACATAATTTTATCCGGAGATATTCCCAAAATGATGTGGAATTTGATGAAGCTGAAGAAGGAGATATGAGTGATGAAGATGATCCACTTGATAATGATGATCCAATTGATGAAGCATCCTCATTATTATATTCACCACAAATGAATCGTCTTCGTGATCAAATTAGAAACCAACTTGTAAGGACTAGGTTTATTTAAGCACTTCATTATGTTGTAATTTTTTTAATGGTAATTTTACTATTTTATTTAGTAAATTTATATTTATTTTAATTTTTTATCCCAAATTATCACATTTTATATAACATATGTGTGTGTTTGTGTGAATTTGATTCATGCATTTTTCAGTCATTTTTCATCTCATCCATATTTTTAAAAGCTATGTCAAACAAGTGCCCATTAGAAATAAAAGTCACTTCTACCACCACTATCCCAAACACAAACTTTGCCACCACAATCCATTGGATCGCAAGACGATTTTGTTAAATACTTGTTTGAAATAATAATGGGAAAATTCATCTCAGGTCCATATTGGCAAACAAATGTCAAAAAATGCCTAAGAAAAAGTCATATGTTAAAAAAGGCCCCAATACTTTTTCTAGTATTATTTCATAAAACGTTAGTTGTTAATAAGACTGATATAATTGTTAACGGGTACTGATTTAGTTGTTAATGGGACTGATTAGGTTGTTAGGATATTGTTGTTAATGGGACTGATATAGCTGTTATCAGGTATTGATTTAGTTGTTAATAAGACTGATTTAGTTGTTAACATTTTATGAAATAATACCCGAAAAGGCCCTGAGACCTTTTTTGACATGTGACTTTTTCTTGAGCCTTTTTTAACATTTGTTTGCTAATATGGGCTCTGAGATGGGTTTTCCCAATAATAATTGAAATTATTAAAAATAATTTTTCAATCATAATTTACCGTATACACGAAGTAAATATGTGAAAAGAATTTTGTCTCGATTTATGTTAATAAATACTTTTGAAATGTTCAAAAGTGATCTTAAACAAAAACTAAAGTAATTTCCATAAACTACCTCCTCCCGTGAAGAGAAGAAATTGTCCTCTCATGAGTCATGAAGTGTGGAGAGGAAACTCCCTCCAACTCCTCCCTCTTTAATTTAATGTATCCACTCATTAGATCAAGTTTTAATAGTTAAGATTTAATATTATATAAATTATTATTATTATTATAACATTAAATATAATAAAAATCTACCATTGTTAATAAAATAAATCTCAATTATTAAAACTTTATCTAATGATAGATACGTTAAATGGGACTATACTTACATTAAGTTCCTTATATACATTACCTCAAGTTATCCAATCACATGATTAATAAAATTGACTTTTTGCCAAAAAAAGTTCTCTAATCACATTATGTGTCTTATTATTATTATTATTATTTGTCATATGAGTGTATAGTTAAATGATAATAATTCAAAAATAGGATACATGTCTAAATGTAATTGGAGAACTTAATAAAATATATATAAGAAACTCTACTTAAGCATTTTCTCATTAAATAGAAAGGAAATAGAGAAATCAATGAAAATATTTGTCTCCCAATAAAGTTTAAGTCATCAAAACGGTGAGACGTACTTTTTAATATGGTTATTTGCTTGTTTCAGATTCTAAAACCCATTTCATTAAACTTATGTTTAGATTAATTTTAGAGAATAACTTTTACGATTTAGAGTTACGAGATAAATATGCAAGAAGAATTTTGTCTCGACTTACTAAAAAGAGCTTCTAAAATCATGATTTTGTTATTTCCCAAATATACACTTAATATTTGTTGGTAGTAAAAACTAACATGTACTTTAAAAACAAGAAATTTTATACTTACATTTTACTTAAATTTTTAATAAGATCTTATGTTTTTTCTACTTTTTCCCCCTTTTAGCTAACATACTTTTTTTTGCTTAATCCATCCATCACCATTTGCCATCACTCCCCATCTGAGGAGGATGACAATGACGACGATGACGACGACAACAACAACAACAAAGTCTTATCTCATTAGACAGGGTCAGTTTCATGGATCATACGATTTCATCATGCTTTGTTGAAAATCAGATCTTTAGATATATTATTAACTAAAAGATCTCTCTCTATGACCTAATTAAGTGTTCGCTTCGACCTTCATCGACCTCTTCTTACAGGACTCCATATATACTGCTTGATCAACCCCCCTCACCAGTGCACTCAATAGCCTTTTGAACATATTCAAACCACCTCAAACGGTTTTATACCATTTTTTCTTCAATAGAGGCCGTTCTAATTCGTTCGCGTATGTGAGCATTACAAATCTTGTACTTTCTTATATGACCATACAATCATCTCAATATCCTCATTTCGGCTACCCTCATTTTATGTTCATGTCCTTCAGAGCCCAAACTCACTACCATACAGTATTGTTGGTCTTATAGCAGTGCGAAGTTTATGAAAAGTAATCGAAATTGATTGCAAGGGGTTTATGCCATGTTTGGTTGTTAGAACCTCCTCAGATAAAAATTGATTAATCTTCGGTGTGAGATTATGGGAATCTCCTTAGGAAGTTTAGTCCAAGAGCCTTCTGAAAATCTTTCTTTTCTTCAAATACAAATAGAAGAATTGATTTCATAAATGAAAAACACAAACCAACAAAAAAGTAAAATATTTTTTCAAATAAATTAAATAAACATTTTTTCTAAAAGATACCAACAAAGTGACATGCCTTTTACCCCCGAACTACGCAGGCTTTGATTCCTTTAAAAAGTACGTAGGCCCTAAGTCCTCTTTCTAGGTCAAGTTCGATTTTGTAAATAAAAATAATTCCCCTTATTTTCCTTTTTATAAATAAACATTATTATTTTTATTGATTTTTTATTTTATTTCTTTTGTGGGTAATTTTAATAAAATTAAATGCCATATTTATTTTTAAATAATTGACTTAAGGTAACCATTCTTATGAATGGGTGTTGTGGGATACCTAACACCTTCCCTATACACAATCGACTCTCAACCCTATATGGTTCTTGTAGATCAATTTTTCATTTTTAGATTTTTTTTCCAAAATCATCATGTTTTAAGTTTTTGGTGGTGGCTCCATATTTTTCAAAATTTCAGGCGCTACCGTGAATTATCAAAATTAAGCATATTATACTAACAAAAGTTGGTATAATTGGTAAGGAGATTGATTTATAACCATGAGGGTTGTTGTGAGTTCAAATCCCACCGAGAATCTTATTAGTGGGCGATATGTAAGTACACTTTGAGTTCAGAGACATGCCCTAACTCTAAGGACCCCGTGATCCAACTCGCCTAAACTTTTTTGTACCAAAAAAAAAGCATATTATTAAGTATTACCTTCCGTCACTAATATAAAAACTAGTTAGAGGTTGGACTTAGTTTTAAATATAAGAAATCAATCCATTTTACTCCCCTTATTTATAATTTTTTAAAACCATCCCTGTTGATTAATGGTTTGCAACAAGGAATAATTTCAATACAACTTATTTAAAAGGGTATTTAGGAGATCCAACACACATTATTAACAAATAACTGATTTTCTTAATCAACCAAAATTAGTTTGGTAGATATTATATCAAGGAGAGGAGTTGGTACTACGAGTATTAAATTATGCATTATTTGGTAAGATGCAGAGTGCCACTCTGACGTATCTGTTAGTCTTAAGGCCAAATCCAAAATGATTTCATATGAGAATAAAATCATCGGAGATATGACAAAAATGCAATGAGCACTAATTGGAAAGAAGGAGCCAAGAAAAAGTCAATGTACAGTGACTGTAATTATATATATATGCGCGCGCGCTCATAGATAGTGTTTATGACTTAATATAGAGATAAAGAGCATGTGTTGTGTGGGGGTGGGGGATGAATGTGGATATACATATCAATCACCAATACTATATAGACTGTGTATATATGTGTGTGGTCTGGGATCACATGCATATCGAGGTATAGTTAGAGGAATGATTATGAGTGGCAAGAAGGTAAAAAAGAGAGGGAATGAGGGGTGAAAGTGGGAAGGACGAGAATAAATGAGAGGAAGTTGGGTAAGGATTGACGTCAATCGCATTTTAGTCAGCATATTCGACTAACTGCCTCACTCCCTCGTCCCTCCCACCTGTTTGTTTGACATTTCCTTAGCGGAACGCTAGATGGATGCGCATGCGCCTGACTTTCTTGCAGCAGACTCCGCTCACGTCAATGAGTTTATTATGGCATTCTCAAAATCCATAAAAAAGGATTATATCAACATGGATCCGACTGGAGTGGCCATTGGACAAGACCCTTTTGGATCGTCTCCAACGACCAACATCGTCACTTGCCTCCCACCCCACTATTCTCTCCCTCACTTGCATGGTGATTTATTCAGCAACGAAACTCAGTCTCCGGAAGCAAGACTACCCTGAACGGACCCGTTTAATCGGTCAGTGACTGTTTGAGTAAGGATTTATCTCTCCAAACGCTAGCCGTTATGTTTTTCTTCTCTTTCGACCTAATTCTTGATGCACATGATCAATTTCAAAATGAGTGCGAGCTGCTAATTGCAAAGACCGTACCTCAAATAATTTTACAACGTGCCACCTTTTTTACTTCATGGAAAATCACCAGCGTATCTAAAAGTTCAGACAGAAACAGAATCAAGGACAACATTCTTTTATTATTTTCCTACCAAACTCATGGAAAACACAAAAATATATACCGTCAACATTGTATGTAGTCGGATTCGGATACACCTCAATGCAAGCAAATCTAAAAGTTCAGACATCCTCAAGGACAACTGCCTTTTTTATTCAAAAAAATTATTTCCCTACCAAACTTAAAGCAATACACAGTGAAATAGCATATATGACCAAGATTGGTATGTATACAGTCGGATACACCTCAATAATGCAAGCAGCTTGCTCAAAGATCCTCAGGGCCATTAGTTTCCTGCAAATGAAAATTCAACCATTATGCCTGCTCAGAATGATAACATGTTAAGAATAAGCACATATAACGCGCATTCTTTACTCCCAAAAAAAGCACATATATTTAGTGAAAAACCTTGTCTGCGAGTACAGCTCCGTCTGGTATTTCCAGCTTTACTCCAGGTTTTGCAATGACACTCACTTTACCCTATGAAGCAACAGCGCCAGAAAGATAAATTATTTAAAAAACATTCCATCAGACTATTTTATGGATGCACTCAAGTAATGACGTTTCTTATTTTTGCTGCTCAAATAATTAGAATACAAATTTGAACATGGGAATTAGGACAGCTATCATGCATCTCTCACCCAAAATACAGCCGAAATCATAGAGGCCAAGACCAAAAAATGACAAGGGAACATTTCCAGCACCAACAGACTAGTTTTCAAATTATTAATATTTTTTTATAGAATTTTTACATTAAGCATCAAAGAAAATCTTCAAGAAAAAAAGACTCAACATGGTAGGATTATATTCTATACCTTGAGGGTAACACCTGCTCCAAACCATACATCACCTGCCACTTTAAGACTTTCAAGATTAACAATGCAAGGAATTGACTTGAACCGACTCAAGAAGTTGCTGACCTGTCAAGGAAACTGGGAAAATCAATATCACTATAACCAACAAAGACAAATAAGCAGTGATAAAAATCTTCACATTCTGAAATTCTGGACCCAATTCAATAGAAGGGTTTGCAGGATTTGCCCTTGCTTTGTTCCGGATGACAAAGGCATCTTCCAATGTGTAAAGATCTGACTGTAACACGGAACAACAACTTACTTTAGACAAAAGCCTCAAACCAGTCTACAAGTTTCTGAATCTAGTATCAGAATACAGAAAGTTTTATCACCTGGACAAGAAGCAAATCTGAAGTTGCCTTCACTGGAAGGAATCGAGATCGAGGCACATTTATTCCAATAGCCCGGTCAAAGAACTATAAAAAAAGACAAGAAAATATGAGCACTAGAAATGTCTCAACATTAACTGTTTAACAGCATGGTAGTAAAATGAATTACCCTTATCGCTGCACCAGCTGCTGTTTCCAACTGAAGAACTTTTACTCCGTCAACTTCCTAAAGCCCAAATAACTTTGTCAGCAATTTTCAACCTGAATGTTGTGAGCAGCACCAACGTCTATTCAACACAGGGAACAACCCCCAAAAAAAAAAAAAAACACAAAAAAAAAGGAAAAAGAAAATTAAGCTTAAGCTATTTCTTGCAGAAGATCAATTATCACCTTGGGATTGGGAATAATTTCCATCTTCAGAGCATCAGCTTCAACAAGCCTCTTAATTGCTTTTAAGTTCACCCACCTGCAGATCATATACTTTGAAAGTAGTATCCCACGAGAGTATCATTTCTACAACAATCAGAGAAACAACAGCTAGGAGCCTAGAAACTAGGGTAACTAGAAACTAGGGTAACTTACAGGTTATTTGTGTTGAAAATTTTGAACTTCTCTATTGACTTGAATTCATTGACCTGCACAAATAGACAGCGTTATAGGTTAATGGCATATGCAGGGAAATTCTTCTCCATCATACCAGACATCTATTGACAATCATGCTCCACCTAATGACAAGAGAAGCTTGGTTGATAATTCTCTTTTCTAACAAAATGTAATTGAGAGATGAAAGCTTTCTTTTCCGATCGAGATGTATGGATCCATGGGTCTATATGCATCTAGTAAAAAGGAATCCATTACAGTTCATAATAAATTTCACTAAAAGGTTATTGATAGCACCACAAAATATAATTATTTAAAATCAATCATGTTGATGGCATCTTAATCAACACGCTGATGTGAAAAAGGTAATTAAGTTTACCATGTTCAATAATCTTCATAGCTTTATTAATTAACTAAATATACTAAATAATTTTACAATTGCCCGCACCAGTTTTTTTATAAACGGTATCCTAGAAATATAAGACAGGCAATAAGCCTATCAGTGCAAAGATAGGCCGCCCACTATGGCTTCAGTACCAGGAGCACTAATGATCATATGGGGATTCGGTCCACCACTTCTCCTTCGCAACTTAGTTCCTACGGACTTCATTGTATGGTCAAAAAAAAAAAAAAAAATAAAAGATACAGTCTTTGTAGCTTACGTGCTCATTTGGGACTTGTGCGATTTCCAAGAGCTGCACCACAAAATGAAAGATAAAATGTCATTTGATGCTGATGTATTGGATCTTAATCTCATTTTTCGAATATTTTCTTTCAAGAACACAAGCCAAAGAAAACGGGTGCAGATATGTCAGATTCTGGACAGGTAATAAACACATGGAAGTTGGTATAAGGAGGTTTTGGTGAAAATTTGCAATACTCAGTGCTAAGATTTATTCAAACAAATCTAGGTCAGGAAGAAATGAGCCAGTGACAGATACATGCCTGAACCCTTCCTTCATAAGAGATCAAAGTGCCACCCTTTACATCAGCCAATGTTTTTGGAGTAACCTGTGCAACATAAAATTATGTACATACGATGCTAAGCCTGATGATGAGAAACAGTTAGTTCACGTTAACAATCTATTTTTACCTCCATGCAGTATTCATTCTTGTTCTGGATCAAATGATTTAAGATTTCTACACGAACTAGTTAAGGATACTGATGGCGCTAAAGATACTTTTCATGGGTAATTAATAAGATATCTGACCGAAAATAAAGACTTAAGTAAGGATACTCAAGTCGACTATGGCACCCAAGTTATCAGAATTGGCAACGAACACATACTCCTTACCCTGTAAAATAACAAAGGAAAAACACACACACAGAGAGAAAGTTAGACCATGACAATAATTACCAATAAAAACAGCAGACAAGGTCCAGCAACAAATAAATTGATGTCTGATGTCAACCTGTGATAAAAGAGTATCGAGTTTGCCACTGTTTGATAGTGAGGGGAAGACATCCCCATGGCCAGGAGGGTACCTATGAATTATTCATAAGTCAGACTTGAAAGTCTATTACCGTTGACATGCTCAAGATTTTAGTCTTGAGTAGGAATAATAATACGAGAGACAAAATGCACAAATGAGATCATACCACCCATCTCTGCCTGTTTGCCCTTTGGATGGCAATGGCAAGAAGTCATCAATAACCACTCGGGGATATTGGCTCTGCAAAAGTATGAGGAATAAAAAAAATTAAGCCCACGCAAAAATTAAAGCTAAGTCCAGAGAATCCAGAAATACAGCAAAAAGTCAGAGATAGTCATAAAAAACCTGGTTAAAAGTATGGATTTCAATGTTCGAGTTTTTATATTTTTCAACAATCTACAGAAAGAAAAATTGATCAGTTTACATAATTACATAATTACATAATTCTACTTATAATTCTACACCGAAAAAGTGGGCAAAAGGTGAGGACCATGCACCTTGAGAGTGTCATCATGAGTATTGAACGAGTTCATCAGAAGCAGAGGAACGCTGCTTCCATACTTGTTGTTAAGGTTCTAGAATGATAGGAGTTATCAGAGGAAAAAACCAGATGAAGAAAACATGGGGACAAAAAAATTATTGCAAGGACAGACTAGAAAATAACCTCAATTTGGATGACAATCAAATCAAGAAATGTCAATCCATCACGGACCTCGATGACAGATCTGCAATTATAGGCCATCATAAATGGTGACATCAGGAAAAAACTACCAAACTAATTTATATTGCAGGAAATCTCCTCACTAAATCCAAGCCATAAGACTAAACGTTACATTTCCATCATTTCTATAATCATCATGCGGACAAAAATTTACAATGATTTTTTAAGTGAAGGGATACATACCGTTTCTCTAAAATAAAATTCCACCATCAGTTTATTGATTACTATAGGACTACAGGCTATAAGTTGAAGTATCGAGGACATGTAAAAAAGCCATGCATTCTTGTCTAGCTAGAAAAACAGAGATTATTAATCACACCGCTAATCTTGATCTTGACCTGAAGCTTCTGGCGGTCCAAACTAATTAAAAGAAAGAGGGAAAAGAAAATGTGCGTGTCTGTGTGTAATTCAAACTATGCTTACTTTGGACCAGTACAGCCCATAGTTGTCCCCAAGCCTCCATTAAGCTTCAGCACCACAAGCTTGTCCAAGAGATTCTTAATCTCAGATGAACCTGCATCGATTTTGATTTCTGTAAACGATAATACTGATTTAATATGTATCAAATTGACAAAAGCAAGCAGAGCAAGATGGTTACCATCAGGAGCTGGTGCCAAACTCTCGTAAGGTACAACTACTTCATCAGTAGGCGTCTGGATCTTACTCCATTCAACATGCTCCGCTTCGCCACTTCATTGCATTTAAAAAAAACAAAGAAACAAGAAAAAAAAAGGTATCATCAACAAAATTTATAAATCAAAACATCTTTGCTCCGTGGCAGAGTGGAAACACCGAGAGATCAACGAAGTGCAAGCACAGATACGAAGGTTCCTAACAAGAGATTCACCTGAGATAGCGAGCCACGAGATTGATGAATCCAGTTTTCTCATTCTCACTGCAACAGACATCAAAATTCAGCAGTCGATATAAAGAAAATCCGATAGCGATCCAAGATCGCAGGCTTTACACGCATGATTTTACGACAAGGAACATGATCCGAGTAACGGTAACAAGAAATGACGAAGCTGTGCCCGAAAAGAAGAAGAAGAACGAAACAATTGAAGTCAAGAAACGTGAGACCTGATTTGACTCAATCCAGCAACAGCTGATTTGAGCTTGGAGAGCTTGTCGGTATCAGCGGGGCTGAGAGTGGCAGTGGCCATTGCTGTGGAAGCTTCGAAAGAAAGAAATAGATACGGGGTTCCGTGTGGAGATGAGAGCGTAAGGATAGCGAGTGTTAGAAGGGAGGATATAGAAGAAGCGAAAGAGAGTGGTGTGGTGGTGGTGGAGGTCGCAGAAATCGACACCAAAAAAGGCGTTTGGCAGTTTTTGATGTTTTGGACATTGGAATATACAGTCGAATATGAAATGTTCTAAAATAGTGGCGCCTATTTCACGCCAATGTAAGAACTCCCATCCTGGGGGCTCGGCCCATGATTTTCGGCCCCCTGATTGAGCTCAATTTTTCTTACTTTGGGCTTGACCTTGGGCGGCTCTTGCTCGTCTACAGTTTATCATCTCTCTATATTTCTGTTTTTTTTTTCTTCCTCGCCATCATTTCTAAATATTGATTTTTTTAATTTCCAAAAATCATAATTCCCATAAAAATTTGATTGTTTGCTCATTAATTTAAATTTATGGCATATAAAAAAAATAAAGACCAACCAATAAGCGTTCCTATTAAAATTTAAGCGATGTGTGTATAATGATAATGACACAAATAACAATAAATAAATATATATGTGTGTATATGGGAAGTACTTATTTTATTTTCACCTGTTTTATTTATATCTGAGTAATTTTAATGAATATTTTTGCTATGTTAAGATTAATTTATAAATAGTTTTAATTATTAGTAATATTATATATATATATATATAGAGAGAGAGAGAGGCCTGGTAACTTTATTTATCTATTAAAAAATAGTAGTATAAATAATATCTTAACCATTTCTTGTAATAAAGAATTATAAATTAAAAGGATGAGAACTAAAAAACCATTGGTTGAGATAGTAAGTAATATCACCCTGTGAGGAAGAGAACACCTATGTAGGCTTAATTGCAAGGTTAGTAAAACTGGAACCGGTCGGAGTATTGGGTTAAGGGTCAGACCGGAGTCAAACCGATAAGAAAGTAAATATTTTAGGGTTATTAATATAAATTTATAAAAAAATAATTTCCTTTAATAACCTTGACTGAAATATTAATATACACTGAATCTATTTTAAATATTACTTTTTGATTTCAGTTTTTTTTATTCACCATGTTATCATTTTCAAAAGACTTGAGCGTCTGTAATTATGCTCCTCGGACTATATAGTGTATAGTCTATCACATATGATGAGACTTGATGGAAATCCCACGTAAAAATTGACTTGATAGTACAAGGAGGCATGGCTTAATGAGACTCCATTGTTTTACCCACACAAAGAAAAGGGACTTCATCTATCTTTAGAAAACATTTACTCTTTCGTCTTTCCCTCTCTCTTGCTCTCTTCCTCTTGTTTACTTCCCTCTTTCTTCAACCCCATCACCACTCCCCCCACTTCCGGTGCTCTTCTCCGTCGTAACCAACACACGGCCCCCACTTGCTCGGTGTCGTCCAAGGTCGGCGTGTTCTGGTCCGTGTTTGGCGTCTTTGGATCTAGGGGACTGGATCTGTTCGCACCGGGAAAGTTTCAATGTTATCTCTTCTAACCGGATCTGTTCGCACCGGCCCTATTTTCATTGGATTTGTTGTTATCACTGGATGCTCTGTTTATCTCCTTCCCTCTGTCTTTCTCTCCTATAAACGTCTTCACTTGGATGTTTTTTTTTTTTGGGGGGGGGGGAACAACTCTAACTCCGATTTCTACAACAGACCATACTGGTTTCACGGCCGGTTCGATGGTTTCCGATCTGAACCGGTCGGTCCGGTTCGGGTTTAATAACATTGCTTAATTGTTAATTATATAATTAAATTTTATTAATCTTAAATTTAAAATATTTGTAAATTGAAAAATATCTAAAAATCTAATGAAGTGGTTAATATTAAATCCTCGATTTCATTAAAAAATTTATTTTAATAATCTAAATATATTGGTTTAATAATCTAAATATCAAAACCTCAATTTAATTTGTAGCAATTTGTCAGTTTATTTTATTTTAACAATCTATACATATTATATTAAAAGATTAAAACTTAAATATGTTTTATCATATACACAATCATCAATTGAGTTTGTTAAATCAACATTTTCCGTTAGCAGCATTAACTGCATTAGAAATATAGGACCAAAATTATACTTTATAAATTTAAAGGATAAAAAAATAAACGTCGTATTAAACTTAAGAGATTAAAAATATATTTTTACCATATTTATATATATTATGACTTGTGAGTAGTAATACAGGATACATTTTTCATTGCGGGATTATACCTAGTTTAATCTTTGATGAACTAGGGTGCAAGTAGTAAATGGGCGAGACGCTCTTTCTTCATGGTTAAAATAAAGGAGGAGAATCCCCTTGCCTTGTATCAAAAATAAAAAAATAAAGAAGGAGAAAATTAATTAATTTGAATATTGTCAATAGCTGTCGAGGTGAATTGTTTGCAAAGAAATTTTTTAAATAAATCTAGAAAAAAAAAAAACTAAAAAGGGGTTTTCTAAAGCAATCGCGCCAAATCCGATCCGTGCACAATTTAATTCACCTAAAATTACCAACATCACACGATTCCTATAATTACCGCTTTTAGAATCGCAAGATATGAGTATAAGTAAGATACATCAATAGATTTGTATATTTCCAACATATTTTTGAATCGAATTGTGAAATAATTCATAAGATTTTAATAACAATGCTTCCAATCATTTTTTCTTTTTCCCATTCCCTCCCATAAAGACTTAAGTCAACGAACAGTTCTCTATTTCCTTCGTATTAGTTTGTCGTGTTACTTAATTGGAATCCTGATCAGTGCTATAATTCCATGTTGGTTGTTATGACTTCACAATTAATAACAATGATAAAGGAATTGCAACTGTAATAGCTATTAGATATGGTTCAGCTTTTACAGTAACTAGATCTGCAAAGTATAGGAATACAGAAATAGAATAATACTGAAGGAAGAAAGTAACAGAATAGCAGAAAGGGGAGGGACCACAGAATAGGAAGAAATACACTCAATCATTCCACACCCTCTAACGGCCTCTTTTGTCCTTATTAATACTTCTCATTCTTCCATCTCTCTCGCCTTCCACGTTTTCTTCTTGATCCTTCTACTCTTCCTTGTGGGCTCAGGCCCTGCTTCCTTTATTGAATCCGATCCTGTACTCGGTATTGGGCCTTCCATTATCTGACCCAACTTATCCCCTCTCATTACATTACCCTCCCCATCAGATAAGACCTTGACCTCAAGGTCTAGATCAGGATACATGGAAGATAAACTCTCAGCGTTTTCCCATGTGGCATCAGCTAAGCCATCCCATTGGACTAACAGTTGAGTAACCCAATGATCTCCATCTTGAATGATGCGGGAATTCAGAACTGCGGATGGAGTGACGATTGGACCTTCTGGAACTGACAGTAAAGGCAATGGGACTATAGGTGTTGGTATAGTTGAACCCACCAGACGTTTAAGCAGAGAAATATGAAAGACAGGATGTATCTTAACATGCGCAGGCAATTCCAATCTGTAAGCCACTCGACCGATGCGATCAATGATTTTAAAGGGGCCAAAATACCTCAAGGCAAGTTTCTGGTATTTTCTCAAAGCCACTGAGTGTTGCCTGTACGGTTGCAATTTGACCCACACAAAATCGCCTATTTGAAACTCGATATCCACTCGTTTCTGGTCTGCATATGCCTTCATACGGGCCTGTGCCTTCTGAATATTTCCCTTGAGTGTAGCTAACAGCTCGTCACGCTGGCATAGCTGTTTATGAACATCGAAGGGCGTGTCATCAACAGAGGAATGACGTAATATAGGGGGAGCATCTCGACCATAGACCACTTTGAAAGGAACCATGCCAATGGAGTGCGAAAAGAGGTATTGTACCAATATTACGCCGGGGAAGATACTTTAACCATTGTCTTGGGTGATCATAAACGAGCGCGCAAGTATAATTCCAAACACTTATTAAGTGCTTCAGTTTGCCCATCCGATTGTGGATGGTAAGCCGAAGTATAGCAGACAGTTGTGAGCCACTGGAGTGTCATTAGATGTTTCCAAAATGCGGCAGGTGAATACCTTGTCTCTATCAGACACGATGGTGCGAGGAATGCCATGGAGTTTAACGATGTTAGTGACAAAAACTTCAGCAACCTTCTGGCTAGTAAAATTGGCAGATAATGGAATGAAATGTCCATATTTAGATAACCTATCCACAATGATAAAAATAACTGAATAACCATTTACCAAAGGAAGGCCGGTGATAAAATCCATTGAGATATCCTCCCATATTTGTGAAGGAATAGGTAACTGCTCAAGTAAGCCAGCAGGGTGTAAATGGGAGATCTTAGCCTGTTGACAAATGAGACACTGTCGAATAAATTCACGTATATCCGCACGCATCTTCGGCCAATAAAACAGGTGAGCGATTCTATAAAAAGTCCTCAAATACCCTGCGTGTCCCCCAATCTTGGAGGAGTGGAACTCAACGAGGACAGCATTAATAAGTTCCCTATCCTTATGAGGCAGAACTAACCTGGATCGCCAATATACATTGTCTTGTTTGATCTGATATGCCCTGCGCAAGTGATGGTTACGACATAAGGTCTTTGTTTAAGGCTCGAATGGCGTGAGGCTGTGCCGTTCATAGACGTGGTCGATAAACGACGTTTGGATTGATGATAGGGCCATACTAAAAACACGGGATAATGCGTCAGCTGCTTGATTGTGGCGTCCGGGCTTGTATTCAATACTGAAGCGGTAGCCAAGTAACTTAGGAAGACAAGCTTCTTGTTCAGGTGTTTGGATAATTTGTTTCCCCAGATGTTTCAAACTATCATGGTCGGTACGGATAATGAAGTAGTGCCCAAAAAGATAATGACGGAATTTTGCCACAGCCTCTGTGATTGCCGTGAGTTCCCGAACATAGACAGACTGGGATTGCATCCTCGGCGAGAGTTTCTTGGAGAAAAAAGCAATTGGATGTCCTTCTTGACTTAGCACAGCGCCGATACCCACACCGGAAGCGTCAGTTTCAAGGATGAAAGGCAATTGAAAATTGGGGAGAACCAGAATCGGAGCCTGTGTAATTGAGTTTTTGAGAGCATCGAATGCCTGTTGTGCCTCGTCTGTCCACACGAATGCATTTTTGGCTAGCAATTTGGTTAATGGGCCTGCGAGTTGGGCATAACCACGGATTAATCTACGATAGTAACCACTGAGCCCAAGGAAGCCTTTGAGCTTGGTGACGTTGTGGGAGCAGTTAACGTTGAACAGACCCGAAACTTTGGATGCATCCATTTCGACCCCCTTCTCCGATACAATATGGCCCAAATATTCTATACGAGTCCGGCCGAGCACATTTCGATTGTTTTGCAAACAATTGTTGTTCTGGCTTAATCAATACCGGGCGAACGTGGTCGGGTGTGCCACCCAAGTGGGAGCCGTAGATGAGTATATCATCAAAAAAATGAGAACAATTTACGAAGGAATGGCCGAAAGACCGAATTCATGAGTGCTTGAAACGTGTTGGTGAGTGCGTTTGTGAGACCAAATGGCATTACTAGCCATTCGTAGGAACCGTGGTGTGTTGGGCCATTTGTCTTCTCCCGTCGGAAGTCTTCATTAAAATCGATGATAGCCGAGAGGCGGAGGTCCAAATGAATAAAATTTTGATCCATGCAACTCATCCAACAATTCATCCACAGTGGGCATAGGGAAAGCGTCTTTTACCGTGATGGCATTCAAAGCACGATAGTCGACACAAAATCGCCATGTGCCGTCTTTCTTCTTGACAAGGATAACTGGAGCTGAAAATGGGTGATGCTTGGTTGAATTAAACCATTATCCAGTAGTTCCTCGACTATTCGCTCAATCTCTGTTTTCGACTCACTTGGATATCTCAGATGGTCCACCTTAACCGGCGCTGAATTGGGTAGGAGCTCAATCATATGCTCATGATCACGTATAGGAGGAAGACCTTGAGGTGTCTTGAATACAGATGCATAACAATCGAGTAGGTGCGCTAAATCTTCCGAAATGTCATTAAGTGAAGATTCCACTGGTTCTATGGCCTCCAATAAGAACAACTCTGTCCAACCTTCAGTCTGACACAATCTCGTTAAATGATGGTATTGAGCTGATGTAGTGGGATTACCCCTGAATCCCTTAAGTGTCACCCACTGACTGTCTTTGAGAAATTTGATAGTAGCCGTACTATGGTCTGCCACGTGAGGACCTAGAGTTGCTAACCAACAGCTCCAATGACCATATCAACTGCAGCTATAGGTAAGACTAGCATAGTTAATAGTAAAGTATATCCACAGATTTGGACGGGTATATCTCTTACCTGTTGATTGGTACGTAAAATTTGCCCAAATACTCGCTAAGATTCTCACCTCTTTGGTATACTCCACCGTCAGGCTCAAATGTGCCACTATTCGTGGATGTAGAAAGTTGTCTGAACTTCCGCCGTCAAGTAGGATCTGTATTTCAGTACCCATAATAAAACCAGTAAATCGTATAGTAGCCACACCTGGGGTCCCGTTAGCGGCAGGGACAGATAAATGATGGATAGTGCCATCAACGGTGGGGGGCTCTGTTTCTGGTTCAGGTTCGATTATTTCATCGGGTTCATCGTCCTCGATCATCATCATCAGCTGTCTCTTGGTACAACGATGAGTGGGTGAAAACTTCTCATCGCAAGTATAGCACAGTCCTTTCTCCCGCCGAACCTGCATTTCAGGAACTGCGCATTATACTCCTCGAGCCTACCCTGTTGTAGTAGTTTGAAGAGTTGTGACCTCGCACAGTCAAACTTTGAAGGTCCATATTGATCTTCCACCGCTTGAACAATGCACCCAAGTGAGGTATTCGGTTCGCTCGTTCTAACATTTGAAACCATGGTATCACATCTCCGTCGAGGTGAAGCGAGGCAATGACTAAGCGTTGAGCATCTGAAACTTCAAAGTATTTAAAATACTGCTCCGCTTTGAAGATCCATTGTAAGGCGTTGGTGCCATCGAATCGAGGGAAATCCATTTTCACTTGCCTGTTTATCGACGTGAAATAGGTTCCCTGTTTGCATTCTACGACGTTGCGAAGCGGTATATCGGTCCTGGATCCCGAGGATGAACCTTCTCCTTTCTTATCCAATGATCTAACTTGAGTAAAACAAAGCATCCATGAAACTCTCCAATCGCACAAATCGAGTCTCTGTGCCTTCCACGAATTGGCTCATTAACGCTTCGTTCTGTTTCCATGAATTTCTACTCGAATCAACCGAGCGTCGACTCTCCTTCCATGAATTGGCTCATTCTCTTCCGCTCTGCTTCCATGATCTCGCTTGTTCGCCTGCTTCTTTGCTGAGTTCTTTCGGACGCGTGTATTTTCGCCACGGAGTTCTCTCAATGAAGCACCAATTGTTATGACTTCACAATTAATAACAATGATAAAGGAATTGCAAGCGTAATAGCTATTAGATATGGTTAGAACTTTTACAAGAACTAGATACGCAAAGTATAGGAATACGAAAATAGAATAATACGAAGGAAGAAAGTAATGAGAATAGCGAAAAGGGAGGGACCACGAATAGGAAGAAATACACTCAATCATTCCACACCCTCTAACGGCTCTTTTGTCCTTATTAATACTTCTCATTCTTCCATCTCTCTAGACTTCCACGTTTTCTTCTTGATCCTTCTACTCTTCCTTGTGGGCTCAGGCCCTGCTTCCTTTATTGAATCCGATCCTGTACTCGGTATTGGGCCTTCCATTATCTGACCCAACTTATCCCCTCTCATTACATTGGTATAATTGGATCACACGATTGGATTTCAAGGCATGTCATATAAACTGGGAAAAACACCAAAATAGTAACTTTTTACAAAAATTTTATTAAATTAGAGCATTTGCGAAAAGTTTTACCGATCTAATGCAGTCAAAGACGTCAGTTGATCGACTAGAGACACGCCACCAAAGGCGCGTGCGAGTTCACGCCACGGTGGCGCCACCACAAGCATCAATTAAATTGACGCCACCAGTGGCGTCGAACTGACGCCATCAGCAGAGTGATGCTCGACGTGGCGGTGTCAGTCAACTGACGCCTTTGATTACATTAGATCAGTAAAACTTTTCCCAACTGTTTTAATTGAGTACAATTTTTTTAAAAAGTTCCTATATTGGTGCTTTTCCCCAACTTGTATGATGAACCACCAAATTCCCAATATGTCTTTTAAATAATATTGGTGGTTAGTTTTTACAATACGATGGTACTCCCTTTGATTCTAATTATATGAACACTTTTATAGTGTAAATTTTACTATAAAAGTGTTCCTATAATTAGAATCGGATGTAGTATATATTAACATTTTGCTACATCCAATGACATTTGAGGTTAGTTGATGATGGGAGACAGTGGGGTCCTAGAATTATAAGAAACAAGATCACTATCAACTTATCAAGTCATCACGGGATTAAAATAAAGTCATCGGATTATATATGATAAGAAAGAGGCATGAAGCATCAAATTAAAGGAGGACCAGAGAGCAGTTGGGGCTGAGGATATTAATATTGAATGTTATCCAAAATGGTTATGATCCAACAAGTTGGGTCTAGTTGGCTTGAACTTTATTCTTTACGAATCATGTCAAAATCATGTTGTAGTCCTCGATTCACTGTTCTTTTATTTATTTATTTGAAGAAAGTAACTGAACAAAATAAAAAAAGAAAAAGTGTTGAGTTGGATGGGAAATGAGAGTGGAGGAAGTAAGAGTGGTGGGCTTTTTAGAGATTGAAAAATAAAGGTGATGCTGATATTAGCACTGTGTTTGTCGAACTGTGATTGGCTACATATCATTCAACATGGTACGACTCGTCGTCCATTATTTCTTTAGTTTTCTGTCGTTTAAAAGGCGGTGAAGCACCAACGCTTTTCGCGACTCCTCTCGGGCTTTGCTTTTTTCTGGTTTCAACTTAATTAGCTGCCCTCCATGGTCAAAATAAAAGACACAAATAGCTTCCTTCCAGTTCAAGTTACGAGGAGTTGTATAGTTGGTTAAGGCGTCGGCTTTCATCCTAAAAGGAAGAAGATTCAATACCCGTTGGTCGATGTGAGGGTCTTGTTAGTGGGCGATCTATAAGTACCTCTATAAGCGCTCTTTGAGCCTAGAGGCATATCTTGGCCCTAGTAGGATACTGATATCTACCCCCACCTAAACTTTATATATATATAAAGAGTTTAAGTTAATATTTACATTGGAACTGGTCCAATTGATAAAATGTTGGTTCATAGTGTACACATTTCTGAGTTCAAATCTACTTGTTCGTGTGATGATCTTACTGGGGAATAATTTATAAATTCTTTTATAAGCGCTATTTTATTTTGAAGGCATACTCTAACTTGGTAGGTCCCGGAACCAACTCAGATAGATTTTCTTATACTAAAAAAAAAAGTGAACTATTACACTTTTTTGTTCGACACAATTTATGCTAGTACTTTGGCTTTTAGTACAGTTATTACATTAAAATTTAAATATTGCCCTCTCAGTTCTGAATATAAACATAAATAACTAATTTATATAAATTAGGAAAGTTATAGCTATGTTAATGCGTGCTGGTTTCTCAAAAACATGGAATTTGTGCCCAGAGGAATAGTTTGTTTGTTTGGAAAGGTTTGTAATATAAAAGGCACCGACCCTGGGGGACCGACAATGGATTTCAAAGGGATTATCTTGCTCTTACTTATTTTTTTCACCATGAACGATATACCTACAATGGAAGACGGACTTACCAACCTCCAGGGACGTCTTGACAAAATGGCTAACTTAATACGAGAACTGACTCAGCAGATTCCAACCCAAGTCAAGTTGGTCACACAACAACAGGAACAACTCCAACACTTATGACAAGAATAACACTTTAAGCGAGCAACTAGCTCCGCACTCCATGCAGGTCACTCCTCACCTGAGGCAGTTTCAAACTGCTATCGATCATTCCACACATGCCACCATTGGAACTCCTATGACAGATCAACTAAGGGTGGTAGGTAATGAAACTCCCAATAACACAAAAAAACCCAATGGCATTGGTATGCCAGCTATATTAACCATGTTGGTTGGTGAGACGGTGAGCCAGATAGAACAACCTGCAACGAACATCCTACCAACCTCTAGAATGTCAGATGACGAGAGGTAGAACCAAAGGTTTTAGGCACTAGAAGCAATTATACTTCGTCTCCCAGGAGTGTCCCCAATGAAAAAGAGCGCGCCCAACATCTTTGCTGATTCACCCTTCACAAATGACATCGTGTTGGTCGAGATGCCCAAGAGTTTACATTCCTGAATGCATGGCTCTATGATGGTTCAACAGACCCATACAAACAAATGGCGCAATACCGACAAAGGATGCATACCATAGTAATACCACAGGGGGCGCAGGAGACTTGAATGTGTAAAGGTTTCGGGTCCAGCCTAGTCAAACCTGTGTTGAGATGGTTTACCAACTTACCAACCAACTCGATAGAATCGTTTGCAAAATTGAATGATTTGTTCGTACAACGATTTTCTAGTAGTCGAAAGCCTGAAAAGCAAGCAAACGACCTTTACTGAGTTGTCTAGGGGAAACGAGAATCATTACGAGACTATGTTGGCATGTTTAACAAAGGAAATACCAACATACCCAACTGTGACGCACAAACTTCCATTGTTGTGTTTCGCAAAGTTTTGTTTCCTAACTCTAATTATACAAAGGACTGACCAAGTATACTTGTCATACCATGTACGACACACTAGTTAGGGCCTGAGCCCAAATTAAGTAGGAAGAAACAAGGTGAATGTGAATCAGTCTTGCTACCACGACGACGAACCATTATATAGGAGGAGAAGGAACCTAAGACGAACTAACTATGGTTGGAGGGTGGAGTCATACCCGACGACACACCAAGGAGGTGGAAGCCAGTTTAACAGTATATCAACCCCTCCCAACCAAGCATTGCCCTTGCGAATACCAGACTACAACTTCTCCGTCTGCTCTAGTGAGTTGGTTCATATCCTTGTAAATATGGGATATGGTGAAGTAGCCCCCAAAAACCAAAAAGCCAATGGATCGGTGAGACAGATCTAAGTGGTGTGAATTCCATTATAGTCATGGCCCTCAAACAACAGACTATGTTGTACTAAGGTTGGAAGTGGCAAAACTCATCAAACGTGGACACCTGACGAACCTACTAACCAAGAAAAGTAAGTCTGCCAAAATGGTACTAACCCTGCAAGTCAAACACTGACGGAACCACCCAAAAACCCTCAAGCCGTCAACTGTATTACGAGTGGCTCAGAGATAAGTGGCGCCACATACTCTGCAGTGCGACATACCAAGATCTTACCAAAGGAACCCTCTCAGAAGCGAATGAAAGACGTTCCAACCAACTCAAAGGAGGCACGAATCACGTTCTTTGATGAAAAATAGATGAGTTAGACCAACCACACGACGATGCATTGGTAATCTCTGTTTATCTTGGTAATTTCAATATTAAACATGTGTTGGTTGATCCAAGTAGCTCAGCTAATATCATATACTTAGAGGTCATCAAAGAAATGGGGATGGAATCCCAGATTGTTCAAACGCCATCTGTACTAGTCTTTGGTAATGGCACACCAAACAAGACTATTGGAGAGATTATACTCTTGACGTACGTAGTAGGATTGAGCTTACCTTTCAAATATCAGGTAATGGATTGTCTATCGGCTTATAACACGCTACTAGGAAGGCCTTGGATTTATAGTATGAAGGTCGTACCATACACCCTCCACCAAGTAGTGAAATTCCAAACCCCTGGGCTGTACAAGAAATAAAATGAGAACAATGGGTAGCTAGGGAATGCTACCAAGCGACCCTAAAGCCAGCCAACAAGCAACCAACATAGCAATTATAGGACCTATCCTCCACAGAAATACTAGACCAACCACAAGTAGAGGAGCTTGACAAGGTATGTGGTAACTCAAACCAACCAAAAAGGAAGGTCTACGTGGGGACAAAATTGACACCAAGCCTGCAAGGTAAGTTAGTCTCCTTTTTAATTAACAATACTGATTGTTTTGCTTGGTCTTATACAGATATGACAGGCATAGACCCTGAATTAACACACAGACTCAACAAGGACCCGATGTACAAAGCAGTCAAGCAAAAACGACATAAGTTCACACCAGAATGAAACATAATCATAAATGAGGAAGTACAGAACATAAGCTTTTAAAAATTGGGTCCATAAGGGAGGTGCAATACCCTGACTGGGTCGCAAATGTAGTGTTTGTACCAAAGAAAAATGGTAAGCATGGGGTATGTATAGACTATACTGACTTAAATAAAGCTTGTCTAAAAAAATCCTTCCCTTTATGGTATATTATTCTCTAGTTGATACCACTTCTGGACATGATTTGTTGAGTTTCTTGATGCTTTTTTTTTTTTAATCGAATTCCAAGGTATCTTGATGACCAAGAAAAAATAGCTTTTATAACCAAACGAGACATATATTATTATATGATCATGTCGTTTGGACTGAAGAATGCAGGAGCGACTTAACAAAGATTGTTGAATCCACCTACTCGCAAAGTCATCTTGTTAAACTTGGATCCACAAATATGGGAACAACCCCTATGGTCCGCTGAGATCCTACAAAAACGAAACTAACCTATCTAGTTAGTCAGTCTCATGCTATTATAAATAGAAGCCATAGTATGGCTAAAAGGCGCACCCAGTTTTTTATCTCTCATGCTACTTCTCCACTTGCTATCTTATAGTCAATAAAGACTCATAATAAATCTACTCTTTATTTGCAATTCCTCACTTTTATAGCAATTTTCCTATTTTATTTATATATTAATTTCTATGTTGTCGGTACCCTTTTCAAAAAAATCCCCTTCTTGTGAATTATTGCATTAACAATAACTATAGCTATCAATGCAAGCGCAATAAAGATTTTTAGTTACATCGCTATCAAGATTCGCACCCACAAAATAATTAATTAATTATTGTCGACTCTCGGTTTTTATTTATAAGATAAAATTACCCAATTACCTAATTTTCGTATATTATCATAAACCATTAAACTAATTTACCTAATTCACGTCTGAAATATATTTTCATTTTTTTAATGTTACCTTTATTTAACGCCCATTATTTTTAATAACATTTAATAGAAGATAAATGCATAATAAGTCATTTTTTCATTTCAATATGGTCAAATTTTATAATTTATCTTATGAATGGAAATAAACTACCCTTTGTCACCATTTGCCCCACTAACACCATATATATACTGTAGTATTTTTGAAGTGTGAGGAATTCAATCCTAAACATTAAACATAAAATAAGTTCATGAGTTTTTTTTTGTTGGATTTGAATGATAACAAAAAAAAAAAAAAAAAAAAACTACTATCTCTTGTTTTAAACATAGGACAAAATTTATAATACAGTTTATAATAAATTTTATCTTGATCAGAGAAAGTACCACCCTCTAAAATTATTCTATCTTGGGAAAATTATTTTTAGGACCCTTTTAAGGCTGACAATCTCAAAAAAAGGCCCTAAGATTTTGATAATCCCAAAAAAGGCCCCAGGGCCTTTTCTGGAATTTTCAGAATCTTGGGTGAGTTGTCAACGGGGTTGATATAGTTGTTAACGGGGTACTGATATAATTGTCAACGAGGCTGATATAGTTGTTGTTAACGGGACTGATTTAGTTGTTAAAACCTATCCGTTAACAACTATATCAGTCTCGTTAACAACTCACAAAACTTCTGAAAATCTCAGAAAAGGTCCTGGGGTCTTTTATGGGATTGTCAGAATCTTGGGGCATTTTTTGAAATTGTCAGTCCTAAAAGGCACTGAAATGTATTTAACATGGGAGCACGCGGTAAAAGTCACTCATCAATAATAGACTTTTGGAAAAAAGTGATTCTATCAGATTCAGTCATTCAGATGGGGCCGGGCAACATATTCTTCCGTACTTGAACATCTGTCTATTTTTTATTGGAAGGTCAGAATTTATTTTAGATACCTTTTTTTTTTTTTTTTTGTTAAACTACAGTTTTGGTAATTTCTAATCTGAAACCAAATATCACTAGTGTAATTTAAAATCACAAAATTAATATTACAATAATCATATACAATTTTTATCTTATTTATAAGTTTCTTTTAACTAAAAAATTTAATCATATTTACAAGTTCTCTTTAAAGTAATAAATAAGATTGTGACAATTTTTTTCTAATTTAAAACCAAATATCGTTAGTGTAATTTAAAAGCACAAAATTAATATTACAATAATCATATACCACTCTTGTCCTATTTATAAGTCTAATTTGACCAAAAAATTTGATCATATTTATAAATCATCTTTAAGGTAATAAATAAGATTGTGACAATTTTTTTTCTAATATGAAGCCAAATATCGTTAGTGTAATTTTAAATCAAAAAATTAATATTACAATAATTATATACCATTCTTTTCCTATTTATAAGTCTCATTTAACCAAAAAATTTGATCCTATCAATAAACTCTCTTTAAGGTAATAAATGAGATTGTGACAGTTTTTTTCTAATCTGAAGCCAAATATTGTTAGTGTAATTTAAAATCACAAAATTAATATTACAATAATCATATACCACTCTGATCCTATTTATAAGTTCCTTTTGATCAAAAAATTTGGTCATATTTATAAGTCCTCTTTAAGGTAATAAATGAGATTGTGACAATTTTGCCCACATTAATTATACCAATAAAAATAGAGAGAGCGAGAGAGAGAGAGAGAGTTGAAAGATATTCATTCGTAAATAAGGGCAAAATTAAAAATTTAATCCATAAACATTAAGCTAATAACTACCTTTTTTTAGTATGTTGATTTAGTTAAAAAAGACTTATAAATAGAATTAGAGTGATAATTAAGAAAATGCCAAGTGGAATTACCATACATACTTGTCTATGAATATACTTACGATAAAGACATGATAAATATTTATGCGAATTTAATTTGAGTCTTTTGGTTAACTTCATATATTTATGACCAATTTTATACTCTCTTCTGTCCTAATTATAAGACAAAGTTGTTTTTTTATATGAGATTGAAGAAGCTAATTAAATTACTTTAGACTATGTATATTTATATTTTTTTCCTCCAAACTAGTTAGTTTAACTAATAAACCAATATATAATCTAAGGATACATAAGATATGATATGATTAAGTAATTTATTTAACTTCCTTAATCTCTTCAAAAAAAATCAATCCAATTTTATAATTAGGACCGGAGGCAGTATGTGTTTAGAATTCCCCCCTTAAATATCAAGCTTAGAGATATAGTAGTACGAATAGTAGTGAAAATGTAGATTTTACTTAAAAATGGAAGGATAACGAAAAATCGTAAAACGTAAAATCGTAAAAATATAAAAGCATTTGGAAAATTAGTAAAATCGTTTTAATGAAAAAAATCGTAAAAATGTAAAATTGCAGCAACAAAACGAGTTTTTAACTATCTTGGTAGTACGTGGTACATGCACATTTGAGTCCTTGTGAAAAGTGAAAACAATCTCCAATTCAATGAATAATGTATTTATTAAGGACAATTATGTTGTTATGTATATAGTTAAGTTTGGGGCATGCTTTTATCTGTTGACAATGATTGATACTAGGGAGATAAAATGCAAAAATATCAATGTTAACGAAGAAGCATCGTACGACTTAGCTTCCTAGCTAGTGGAAACAGGAATTTAGAAAGGATCGATGATGAGGAATATATTGGTTCTTAGGAAAAAGAACACACAGAGAATAAAATTTTATTGTCGCCCACAAATCCCTGTGAAAAGAGCTGATCTTCATCTATTTGCATAGACGCTTTTATTTACTTTGGAATCATGGTACGATAATAATAATTATTCTAATTCTTTTGCCATTTTCACTCCTCCATTACACTTTATTCTCGTGTCTGCATTATACAATTGGTTTGCTACTTGACATCAGATATACTAAATTCGCTCGCCTCTAATTATTTGTTCAGCTGGATTCACTTCATTTTCAAGTATTCTCATTTGCTTTATTATATTCGCTTCTTCCCTTTTTTTTTTTTTCCTCCCCTTTTCAGGTCTGATTGAGTTGGTGTTTAAAAATTATGTTCATACAAGTCGAAATAACAACTCTTTTTACATGTTTATCTCATATACTATAAATTACATCGGAAAAATAGTTTTCACCGCTAATCCAAACATACAATTCTTCTTAGATTGATTGTTTATAGTCAAATTTAATACCCTATTTGGTCCTAAATGCATATTCTAATTTAATACTTCCCCATTTGAAGCTAATTAAGTCAGTTATTTTTAATAAATATGTGCTGATTTTTTTTTTAAATACTCTCTTTAACTATTATATCATCGCTAAAAACACTATTTATAAGGCCTTCAAGGCCATTTGCAAGTGGGATACAGACAAAAATAAAACAAAGTATGGAGCGAATTTGTGCAATTCATCCTTTCTTATCGAAATGAAGCTACTACCTCGTGTCTTTATTATAAGACTTAATTGGTTTTTTTTAAAAAAAAATTAAGAAAACTAAATTAAATAAGTTAGTTAATCATAAATATAAGTAAGTAATTTATTTAGTTTTATTAATATTTAAAAAAAAGATAACTAGATCCTACATTAAGTATCTGTGATAATATATAATTGTGTCTGTTACATGATAATGGAGTAGGGCAAGAGACGAGGGGTGTGTGGGTATTTTGAGTGCACAGAGGGCGCTTATTGTCATTTTCCCTTCCAGAAAATATCCCAAGTCCTTTCTCCTTCTCATTCGCTGTATTTGCCGTGAGACAAATGAAGTCTGTCGTGTGACTGCAATCAACCAATCATTCGAGGTCGGCATTAGTATCAGATATTCAGATGTACGTTCTAAATCCTTAGCCGACAAAAAAAGTAAGTTTAATTTGGAGAATATAAAATTTAGAAAGAGAAGAAAAAGGAATAATTAGGTGCTGATATTTTATCATGATAATATCAATGAGCTACAGCCGCCAGAATTCAGTTGTTACATGTGATTCGTTATCAAGAAAATTAAAACACGATCAACATGGTTTGGTTTCAAATATTTTTCTACTCATATTATAAGTTACAAAGAGATTTACAAACAACAGGTAAGAAAAATATGTACTAATAAAAATATGAGTTTAATGTTTCTGCTTTTGTTACAGAAACATTTTTATGTCACACTCACGGGTCCTACTAATATTTTCTTTATCTTCCCTTTGTAATGGGACCCACTAACTTTTATATGAGTGTGACAGAAAAAATGTTTCTGCAGCAAAAGTATAAACATTAAACCCTAAAAATATAACCAATATTATATGTGTGCTTGTATTTAATCCTATTATTGTTTGTTTTTTATTTATAAAAAAAATAGTAGATTGGCGGCGGGTTCCGTTGTTAAACATCACTCTAATCCTATTTATATGTCTACTTTCACTTAGTGAAAGTGGATTTATAAATAGGATTAAAGTGGTAAGCCATCAATTAACTGTTTAAAAAATAATAATAATAATAATTATTCTTTGGTCGTGCTACTGTTAGTTTTATACTTTTGTCATTCTCTTTAATTTGATCTAATCTAATCTTATTATTATTTACAATTCTACACACTCTTATTAAAAATCATATAGATTTGATATTAAAAGTCTCAATAAACAATATATTATATAATATATTTTTTGTGTGAAAAAAACAAATTTTTTTGGTAACTAAACAATATAACATTTTAAATAAACTACACTATTCACAATGGATAAACAGTGTGGTTCGTTTTTAAAAGAAAAAATTAGGGAAAAGTCTTCATTGGAAAATTAAGTGGCCAATAATTCCTGGAATTTGCAAGTTACGATTTGTAAATGAGCTTCTGAGGCCAATTAAATTTGCCAATGAGGGACTTTTCCCCATTTTTCCTTTTTAGAATTATTCCCAACTCAACGCTTTTTTGAGAAATAGTTATTTATTTTTTTTTGCTCGGAGAGAAATAGTTATTTAACCTTTTTACTATTCATGCTCCATAGAGTAACTTTTTTGTGCCTGCGCTCCACTGAGAGGCGAAAAGAGAGGAATACGATTCCAAGGTCTTGTCTGGTAGTTTGGTCATTTTCTTCATTGGAACATATCACGTGAAAAAAAGAGTGGAGAATGCCGAAACGAGAAATATCACTGACACAATTTATAAGATGTGACATATCAATATTGGAAGCAAACATACAAATGAAACACGCTAAGTCCCAGATGACATCTTTGACAGTGTTAACTAGTTCAAAGATTAATCTTGACTTTTTCCCTCTTACTTTGAATTACCTAGATCAATTTCACACATTTTATTTTGAAAAAAACCCCCCAAAAAAATGGTGTTTGAATTTTAAAATCTCAACTAAGTGATTTTTTAATAAAATGAATTCTCAATTACTTTGGGTGTGCATGGTAACCATTCTGTTCCCCAGCACTGATTCTGAGATGAAACAATTTTTTTCTGATTCTGTGCCTGAGAATAGTTCTGAGAATCAGAATTACGTCTGTTAACTCATTTTATTTTTACTTCAAGAATCAGAATTACATTTGTTAACACATTTTATTTTTATTTATGTAATTTTTATATTCAAAAAATTATTTATGTGGCGACGGCAGCGGTGGTGGTGGTGGTGGCAACGGTGGGGGTAGGAGTAGGGAGGGTATCCGTCGCTTAGGGTGATTGAAATTTATTCGCTTCGTCAATGTCACGATCGAAAGAAGGGAAAAAATAGATTTTGTCTTTGTACTTTAGAATAGAGAAGCATAAATTTTCTGCTTTTTTTTTTATTCCCCAGCACAAAAAAGAAACATGTTCATCCCGGGAACCAAAAAAAAACTGGATTTGCCAAACACAATTCCTATCCAATTTTGTTCATGGGAACAAAAATTAAGAAAAAACTCAGTCTGGGAGCGTTACCATGCACACCCTTTACTGTTTTTGTTAATCTCATTATTAATATTGTCAACAGAATTCTAAAGTTCAAGTGATATTTTTTTTTATTATTTTTACTTTTATATTTTATTCAAATTTTATTGCATTTTAATTAGGAAAAATTTCAACTAGCCCCCAATAGATGAAACTTTATTTCAGTCAACCTCAAAAAAATCTCTACACCTCACTGGGTCAAAATGAAATTAGATTTTGTGGGTGAAAAAGATAATGATGCCGTTACCTTATTTCTCTTGTGAAATCATGTTATTTGTCTTATAAGTGTATTTATTTAACTCGTGAGTTTTCTTATTTGTCTTGTAAATAACTAAAATATTTTTAACTTCATGGTTCTTTTCAATCCCTTTATTTATCTTGTAAGTATCATCATCATTTGTCTTATAAATAGCCAAAATATTTTTCTTTTGGATATTTTTATTTGTCTTATAAATGTTTTTATGTGTCTTTCTGAAATGCTCTGGTAAAAAAAATAAAGGAAGTGCATAATTGTTTTTCCACCCTTCGTAATTTCAGTCAACCCAGGCCGTGGAGTTTCATATTTTTTTTGGGTTGACTGAAATAAAATCTCATCTATAAGATCTAATTAAGATACTAAAAATGCACTTATAAGTTTAACGGATGAAACTAAAAGTTGATGTATATTTAGAATATCAAGCATATACTTTAGCATATTTTAAATTTAAATATATATTTTTTCTAAAAAAATAATTTTCACATGATTAGTGTTTGAATATTTTTGAGTAAAAATTTTACCTCAATCTTTGACTCATGGAAATATCTTCACCTATAGCTTTGACAGTGACATCACCTCACACACTCTCTCTCCTTCACAGATTAAAGGGCACAGGTGACAGGTCCATTTACACAAAAAACGGTGTATTTCATGGTAGAGGGCGTCAACGGACGGGAGTTGGCAATGGAGAGAATCCTGATCACTGGCAATAGAAAGTGAATATGATAGCACTCACTCCCTCAGGTAGTACTGTTTATTATCTTAATATAGGCACTAATTGAGATTTAGATTTAGTTCTAAATAAAATATCTCACTGTACACCAACGGGGGTTGGTAAGAATGGTAAGCGGCTTGTATTGCTTAAACAAAGTCTTGAGTTTGAGCTTTTTGAATGCAGAAAAGTCTCGTTGGGAGACTCACCCACCATAGTTAGATGCACGACCTGGGTCGGATTCGGATTAGTCAGAGCGAAGCTTTGGATATAAAAAAAAAAATTCTCATTGTGCCTTGTCTCCCAAATTTATAAATTCCCCCCATAGTATCCTTTTTTTTGGGTACCAAATGCAAAGTATTTTTATTCATTGTAATTTGTACATACAAAGGTTTCTATCAACGGATGATTATGATAAAAGATGGCATTTTAATAAAACCATTGTATATTTGTTATAAATATCTAACATAACTATTATATCTCTCGTACGAAATATAAAATTCAATTGACTTTTGTGGAGATACTAAAAAAATTATTTAATTACTTTAAAGTATTTTTATTTAATGTTTTTTCTCTAGACTATTTTTTCTAACTTATAAACTAATATATAATATAATAATACATAATATATTATATTATTAAATAATTTATTTAGTTTTACTAATTTCCAAAAAAAAGTCATCTAAATTTTATATTTAGGCTTAGAGATAGTGATTTTCTTAACCTACATATATTAGTCAACTAAATATTATATTTTTTATTATTAACTAGCTATCATATTAAAGACGAAAGGTTGTAGTAAGTTTGGTTTCATAGGATATTTCATAATCTTACAGAGTGATAAATATTTTCCTATCATGTAATAATAAAAAAATTTAGCGAAGTTAATAAAAATAATTTTAAAATATTTTTTAATAAAAATAATTATTTTAAAATATTTTTAATAAAAATAATTATTTTAAAATATTTTTATTAATGCAGGAGAATTAATTGAAAACCACTGTTATTTTTCGGAGTGCCTACCGTGTTAGGAGTTGACACCTGGCACTTTTTATTTATCTTTCTGGTTATCCTCTTTATTACAAAAAAGTAAAGGACGTGGCTTAGAAATTTTGGGAGGAATTTAGAAATAAATTGAAAAACAGAGGGAAAAACGAGTGGTGAGGAAGGATGAGGATCTCTGAGCAAAAAAAAGGAAGGATGAGGATCCAAGCACACGTGGCGGATTACTATAAGTGGGGCGGCAAGTGGTGACGACGTAGGAAAATAGCGCAAACAGGAATGCTGTCTCGTTTGGTTTCCTCTCGCGCCTATCCATAAATGTGGGCCCCTCCTCACTCTCCTCTCTCATTCATTCCCTCGCTTTTTCAAGATATTTCAGCCTTATATATATCTTCCTTAAATATCCTCTTTATTTTTTTGGTCAAATTAAATATCCTCTTTATTATTATTATACTAATTTTTATTATTGGAATGAAGTTGAAATAATACCCGGTCTCTGTCACACACTCACACTCACGCCACTTGCACCTTCTCGCTGGCTCACGCACTACTCACACTCCCCCTGACTCCCATATGTTTCTTTTATTCTTTATTAATTGATATTTGGAGGATAATTTTTATGATTAATAGAAACTTTGTTTCAGTTTTACAAAAAACAAAAAAAGAGCTTCTGAAATCATGATTGAAAAATTATTGTGCGAACATGGGTTGTCATGTCATTTACGGTATAATAAATTCAAATACAACAACTCATGGGTTAATCTGTCATACATCCTAAATATTAGCTGGCATTTTAATGAAATTAAAAGATTTTATTTTCATTATTTGTGAAATCTTAATTTAATGATTTACTTTTTTTTAAAAATAAAATATAAATATAAATCAAATAAGCAGCTAATTAGAATTAATATTAGTTTTTTTTTTTTGCGCAATAATTAATATTAGTTGAGTTGTGTTGTATTGTAATTTATTAGACCATAAATTACATCACAAATGAGGTTCACTGAAGAATTTCTCACCATAATTTTGTTATTTCCTAAACATTCACTAATCTCTTAATCTCCTTTTTAATTTCTTTTTGTAAAAAGAATTAATAAAATATTTTACCTAGATTTTACCTAATTTATGTATCTCACTTGTGCCTCCACGACCACACACTGAGCGAAGACTACCTTTTTTTTCTTACTTTATCCACACACACGTACACATACGCCTTGAAAAGTCATCGCTGCAAGGCGTGCGTGGCTCCAGACGCAAGCACTAAGTCACCGAGCATGTGATTTTTTTACCCACAGATAGAAAATATTTTTTCTTAAAAAAATACACCTCTATATTCACAAACACACACTTATACATATAAAGTTTTTTTTAACCAAATTGTATTATTCAAGAAAATAATTAAAACTAGTTAAAAGTAATAAATAAGTGGAACATATACTTTGTTTTTCAAATATATCCTAACCTTATTGTTGGATGAAGAAGAGAGTAATAATAAAATAAAAGATAAAAGAGAATGTGTTGGGAATTTAATGAAGGGTAAAATGGTAAAAAAGCATATAACTCAGAAAAATTAAAGAGGGCTTTATAAAAAGGTACACACCATTTAAAAAACAGAAGACCTCATAAATAGAAACTTGAACACTTATCAAGCTATGTGAATTATGACGATCCTCTAAACAGTACATAGTCTCTGGATTTTCTCTCTCGTAGCCAAATAATCCAACTAATAAATAAATAAATAAAATTTCTTGTTGATAAATTGTAGACTTTTCTAATTAGATGGAAATAATTAGGAGAAAATATATCGAGAAATTGTGTATATTGATAATAGAGCAATAATACTCATACAAGAAGTGTAATGTGATTAAGAGTAATGGTGAGGGTAATGATCCATTTATATAGACTAGGGCCCTTAACTAACCCTCTAACTAAGGGTAAAACACTTTTTTAATTCAAAAAAATTAATTTATGTGTTTAGATGATATTTTTAAAAAAGGTCACCTTAACTAAAAGCTCAAATTTTGAGCTTAAAAAAGCACAACATGGGGCTAACACTTTTTTTTAAGTCAATCCAAACGGGCTCTAACTCTTTAACTGATCACTAACTAATCAATTGAACTATAAAAACTAAGCCCTTAATCTAATGGGCCTTAACCATCCAATCTATTCATTTATATTCTAACATACCCCTCAAGTTGAATACCATTTATCTTAAATGTGCTCAACTTGAAAAACACAAAATAAGGGGATAAGGTGAATTAAATTGACTAATTTTTCAATCACAAAACAATACAAGATACAAAAATTTCTTCAATTCACAACAATCTTCCTCTATTCTTCTTTTGCTGATTCCCTTTTGAACAGCTCCAATCTGTAAGCTTATGAACTTTCTTCTGCTGCATTCAAGTATGAAGTCTAAGATTCTGAACTTTCTTCTGCTGTATTCAAGCATGAAGTCTAAGCTTCTGAACTTTCTTCTGCTCCATTCAAGCATGAAGTCTAAGCTTCTGAACTTTCTTCTGCTCCATTCAAGCATGAAGTCTAAGCTTCTGAACTTTCTTCTGCTGTATTCAAGCATAAAGTCTAAGCTTCTGAACTTTCTTTTGCTCCATTCAAGCATGAAGTCTAAGCTTCTGAACTTTCTTTTGCTGTATTCAAGCATGAAGTCTAAGCTTCTGAACTTTCTTCTGCTGCATTCAAGCATGAGCCCCATTTAGAGTTCCTATAAGAACACTTCCATTCATTGCAAAATGTTGCTTGTTCCTCTGGCCTCCATCAATATGTGCAAGAATAAACCAAATAATTCCAATGGCAAAAAATGAACCAAATCATACATCACTGAACAAATCAAGATATGTCAACTAACAAATCAGCCTTGTGCCATCTCAACTAGGTTCACCTACTCTCCCAATCTCTCTCTTAGGTTCTTTAAAACATCCATAATACTGTTGGTGTTTCATGGAGTCTCTTCAAGGAATACTTGCACTCTAATAAAAGAATCCATTGTTGGAAAGATTTGGATGGAAGGTCAATAACAAAGACCTCATCAATGTCACTCAGATCTTCCAAAAACAAAGTGAATCAATGGTTTCTTTGCAGTAGAGTCGCAGTGGCAGATTAAGAAACTATATGAAATAATCTGAACATAAAACCTTGTAAACCAGTTGAGAGACGAGTTTTGCACCAGTCATGGTACATGCCAAAAAGACCACGTTCGTATATAATGGGAAGAGTATCTGCATTCTCTATCGAAACCACATTCATTCATGACCCATATTTTTCAAATCCTCAATTCTACAAACAAATTGTATGCAGAAATACTGCACAGTTAGACACCTACATAACCTTTTGGAGGTTCACTGTAACATGCTCATGATAGAGAGTAGATGTTCATGTTCTGCTTTCACTCTCAGTGTAATCATGTGAGCATCACACTAATCTTCTCAGCAAAATCATCCCCATCCTCCTCATCATCCATGTATCCTTCCTGCTCTGGATTTTTACCTTCATCAAAATTGTAGTCTCCCTCCTCAACTTGCTCATAGTAATAATCACCATCCTTCTGATCATCACCTTCATACTCCTGGTCTTCTACTACATCGTTGTCGATCATTCCTTCTTCAAATGATTGATCAGTCAATTCCCATGACATTTTTCACATTTGACCCGTCAAGAGAAAGCCACCGAGGCGGAAGCGCAAGCCATCATTGATGGCCTCAAACATTTGAATATCTTTCATCAGGGTGGCCTCTATCTTGATGGTTTCTTCAAGTACCTCTTCAGTGACGCTAATCTGCCGCTGCCACCTTCTCTTGGGGTGCACCATGTATGCATTGAAATGCTAAGAACTTTGAAGCAGAAGGGCTGGCTGTTGCTTTGGAAACTGTGTTGGTATTATCAAGTGTACCAAGAGATAGCAGAAACAAGATGAAGTATATGTATACATAACTATAGAAAGACCAAGTAGATGATCTTCGTCGTCGACGGCTGACACCGTGCAAGAGAAAACAGAGTCCGCTCTCCGGTTGTTTTGTCTTCTAAGTGACGGAGCATTACTGGTCGTGAGTTCGTTCCTCACGGTCGGTGCCAGAATCTTTAATTGGCTCCACCAAGAACGCTGGATGCCGACGCTCTCCTTCTTAGTTCGGTTACCGCCGATGATGGGAACAGAACTCCAAAGACAAGTGAACCACGAACTAGAAGGTCTTCTGGTGCCGGATTCGTGAACAGTGAGGACGATCTTGGTGCCGGAATCTTTAATCGGCCAAGAACGCTAGATGCCGACGGTCTTCTGGTCCCGGCCAAGATTTGCAGCGAGAAGGGTCGTGAAGCTGAGAAGGAAAACCGATCTCGGTGTGAGTTGATGCCTCCAGATCGAGAAGCTCGCGATTTTGATTCAAAAATGGATGCTGCGTCTCCTAGTGTTTGACCCGTTCATGCCAGCCGGATCTTGATGTTGACCCGGTTCGTGTGGGCTGAGTTCTTGGGCTTTCTTGAAAAACAACCCAACCTCTTCAAACTATTACCAATGGCTGCTCCACTTCGTTCGTGGCCCTTATTGGATTGAAGCTTGGGATCTTGAAAAATAACCTGATGCTATGATACCATGTAGACTTTTCTAATTAGATGGAAATAATTAGGAGAAAAGATATCGAGAAATTGTGTATATTGATAATAGAGCAATAATGCTCATACAAGAAATATAATGTGATTAAGAGTAATGGTGAGGGTAAGGATCCCTTTATATAGACTAGGCCCTTAACTAACCCTCTGACTAACTCTTTAACTAATCAATTGAACTATAACAACTAAGCATTTACTCTAGTGCAAAAAAGGGCTTTAAGACTGCCTCATTTGGAGCGGATAATCGACGCACCGGTCTTAAAGGTGTGCAAGGCGTACTTATATTTTCTACACTCCAAAATAATACGGAAAAATATAAATATAAAGGTATTAAAGTTTTAAGACCGAACATATATAAAAGCCGGTCTTAAAACTTTGATTTTTAAGACCGAACTTAAAATTTGTCCTAGACTAAAGTTTAAATAAAAAGTAATAAATGTTAAGACCATAGTTACAGAATGACCGGTCTTAAAAGTTAGACTTTTAAGAACGGACCAAAAATTTGGCCGGTACTAAAGTTTGAATAAAAATTAATTAATTTTAAGACCGACATATATAGAGATCGGTCTTAAAGGTTATCTTTTAAGACCGTATATGTGTATTTGTCCTGGTCTTAAAAATGAAGCGCCAAACGTTAACTTCACGCGGAAGCTTTTGTCACTCTCATTGTCACTCTCATACTCTCACCGAAGAACCCCCGTTCACGTTGCGAAACCCTTCCCGTTCCATTACCTCTCTTCCTCGCCCGCGCACTGTTAGCCTCTCGTTACTCCCTCATTTTCTCGTGCATTCCTCTCTTACTGTCTTGAAAATGAACGGTGAAAACGATTCCACTCGTGTTCTTGAAACTCCGATACTCGGTTTGACCGGGAGGGTCGGACAAACGAACCCTCTTCATCTCACATTGAGCCTCTCGCCGTGCACGCCGTGGTAGAAGCAGTACACGAATGATGGAAGTATCCCTTAGTCGTAATACTGGGACGAAGCTCGAGATTCATTTTGATGAAAATTTGCAACCTTTCGGTCCTAATAAAAGCACATATACTAGTTTTGTCTGCGCTCTAGTACGCAGCAAGGTTAGCATTTTGACCGATGAGTGGAAAAATGTGGACCAAAAACAATAAAGGATCCTATGTGGGACACTATCCGCTTACATTCACCGTCCCCGAGTCCGAGAAGTTCAAAGACTCAACATTGTCTTATTGTCTTTGAGCGGTTCAGAAGTTTAAGACCTTTCTCGGCTAACACTTATATTTTTGCCGAGGAGAAGCCTCGACCATCAACCCCGGGACAAGTACAAATTTATTGATGAACAAACTTGGCAACAATTTGTTCGAAGCGGACCACTCCTCGAAGCTCGGTGAGTTATATTTAGTTTTGTTTGCACTTTTGTTTGCTTATTAACCCGTGAGGATATGTGAATGTTATTGTGTACATCTAACTCGTTAGTTAAATGGTTTGGTGTGTGAATAGAAGTATACATTTGCTGCCTTTGTCCCGCATGAGAGGAGCATGTCCTAGTTCCATGCAAGTTTGATATGTAAACCGTGTAATGGCCATGGTTAGACGTTGTCGTTAGTTAGTTAGTTATTCTAATATGTGTAGGAACCATTTATGATGAATGAATGAATTGACCGAGTTGGCAGCATTTCGCAACTCCCTTTCCTTTGGTTTTCCCAATTTCTTCTACAATGCTACATCTTCCTTAAGTAAAATGTTGAAACTTGATGAAGTGAATTTGACTAATGTTTGACGCTCATATCAAGCGTAAGTTCTCTAATTTCGTTAGTGACATGGCTGGAATTCATAATTGATATATAGTTGTTTTCAATCCCGATTCACGTAAAATAAGGGAAAAATATCGGAGATTGGGAGAAAGAATGATTGCCCACACAGGCTTCTCGCGGATATGAAAAGGCCGAAAAGATTTGATGGCGACCAAACGGAAGAGATTAGAAGATGAAGCTGAATCCAATCCTTCTACGGTAGTTGACCACCCGCCATCTCCAATACGTCGCGAGGAGCTCGGTTGTATATTCGGCAAAAGCCAAGCGGCGCCTACACGAGTGAAAAACTCGTGTAGTTGCTTTGAACGAATTGTAAGTATCGATATTGTTATTTTTTACTTACTAAACATGTTTCATCACTAAGCTTCTCGTTATCTCGTATCTTACAGAAGATCTTAAAAAGAAAGAGGCGAGGGATCTTTGCGTCGGACGGGAGGAATGATGTTCGACCGCCGCGACCGGAAACTGATCACGCGGGCGTGTAAGGGGATTGGAGGACGGGTAGGCCTAAAGCAATACTTTGGTAAATCCAAACGCCACGTACAAAGTATGGTTACCCGGGAGGAGATGGATCGACGCCGCCAAATTAAGTGAGGAATCGCGGCGAAAGATGCTACATTGAGGATGTTTCAATCTGAGATGAGCAAGATGAAGGAGGAGATGGAGAAAATGAAGTTCCTCCCGAGCTCTCGGCCGAGACCAGTGTGGATCCCTTGACACCTTCACCAACCTATGTAGCAGCAGAGCACTAGAGGGAGCTGCATTGTTGGACGCCGAGTCGAGCAACCTTGTCATCTCGTATGTGGAGGATCGTGATGGTCATAGACAATTGGTTGCTAAAGGGACTGTCCACAACTTGGGATCAACTCGTACACCACGAACAAATGGCCGATGATGAAGTCGAGTGTCGCTTGAAGAGGTGATCTTTGATGCACTGTCCCTCTCCCAACCGATGAGTCAAGGTTGTGAGCGATGTCAAGGGAACCTTCATCTCTTGGCCAAATGAAGCTTGTAGATGTCTCTACTCCTCCTCAAGCTCCACCCCCTCCTCAAGCTCCACCCCCTCCTCAAGTTCCATCCCCTACTGCTAACTTGACGGCCAAGGAAAAAATAAAAGATTTGGTAGCCAAAAATGGTTTAAAGATAAATCGTGGCCTCATCAATGAAGTAGTAGGCCTCCCTCATCCTCAACCGCTTTAGTTGATAATGAAGATGTAGAGTCCATGCCGCTTCCTCGGAGCCGAGGTTACTAGTGCATGTGTTCAACTATTTATGAAGTAAGTATCTTCTTCCTTGATTACATAATTGAAATGCACCGTTTAGACACACATATATACATATATACTAATTCCTCATCGATGTCATTCTTGTAGGTGCATGCACGAGAAACCGGTTCAAGAGGCGAGACTTTCGGATTTTGGATTCTTGTGCCTAGCAGTATGCAAGCACAACACTACCTCTGAATTGAGACAGAGTACATATCAAATAGGTTGTGTAAAGTGCAAAGAAAGGTGTACTTGTTTCCACACTCGGCTCGGGTATACATATATACTTGTCTCGCAATTCACTTAATATAATTATGCTACATATATATATATCACCGAGTACTTTATCGTGTGAATTTTCAGCAACCACTCGGCGCTTGGTCATCATGAACATGGAGTTGCATTATGTTATCTTCTTATGCTCCACTCACGCGATCCATCGACTACGTTGCGGTGATGATCAACAAGTAAGAATGTCATTTTGATCGTCTTGTCTCGAAATCTGTTGTGAATTTTCAAGTGAACATTACCGATAAATTTCGATTTTGATGATAGTGCCATGAAGACCTTCCGTGTTGATGTAAAAAAGCGTGGTGCTCACTCACGATCCTAAATGGCACAAAATTAAGGTTAGTACATAATTGGACATGACATAATTGCCTTCAAGTTGGTCAAGAAGCTATATATGCTCTTATATATATTTATTGTTATTTTTAGACCCGTCGGCAACCGAACGATCGAACTTATGTGGCCCGTACGTCATGAAACACTTATATGATATTGTGACGAAGGAAACACTAAAGTCACTTTAAGGGTAAGATGTTATGGCTGAATTCGATCATCGATGGCTTAATGTTACATATGAAATATGCACATAATATGTTAATTCGTTTCGTCTTTGATGTTACGTAGGTTTGCCCGTGAAGAGCCATTTGATGATGATGAAATCGAGCACATACGCGAGGTTTTTGTGAATATCTGTATAAACTAGTCTTAGAAAATCCAAGTCAAGACAATAATTAATGTCCTAAATTAATTCATTTGTAAATAATATATGATGCCGTAGCAACAATAGCCTTCGTACATATGTTTATTTTTTCGACTAGCTAATTAATTCATTTGTAAATATAGCAATGTAATTCAATAATAAATTTGTTTATTTTTTCGAACAATTTGTGTGTGTCCATTTTGGGTTTCTGAATGAATGGGATGGTGGATAAAGCTATTTAGTGCTTGAAATTTGAGGTACAAGCGGATGTTGAAAATGAGCCGATGAGGTTCGAAAAGTATTCGCGACTTTTAGGACCGTATATTTTTAAAAGTGCGGTCCTAAAGGTCTTCGTCCATTTTAAGACCGTATATTTAACAAATATCCGGTCCTAAAAGTCTTCGTCTAATTCTAAAAATTTGGGTAGAGACTTTTAGGACCGTATATTTGTTAAAAGTACGGTCCTAAAGGTCTTCGTCCATTTTAAGACCGTATATTTAACAAATATCCGGTCCTAAAAGTCTTCGTCTAATTCTAAAAATTTGGGTAGAGACTTTTAGGACCTTATATTTGTTAAAAGTACGGTCCTAAAAGTATAGAAAATATACGGCTAAATTATTAGGACCGTTTATTTGTTAGTAGTCAGGTCTTAAAAGTCTTCATTTTATTTAATAGATTGCCGAAACCTTTAGGACCGTATATTTGTTAGTTGTCCGCTCCTAACTAAATTTTAAAATAAGGCTTAATTTTTAGGACCGACGATTTATTAAACGTCCGGTCCTAATATTCTTCATTTTAATATAGTTGGTGACTCGATTTTTAGACATATCGTTAGGGTTCAAGGCAACCATGTTTCTGGCGTTCTTCTCAAGTTTTGTGCTTCGTTGTTCTCGTTTCAACTTTTCTGGATGTGAAGAACGTCATCGGTGTCCCTTTTCTTTTAGTTGGAAAAAGAAAGAAGATAACGAAAACGACACCGAAAATTTTCATCACATCCGGAAAAGTTGAGGGAAGACAACGATGGTCCAAACTTGAGAATAGTCGTCACTCTGTTTGTTTTTATTCGAAAAAGGTAAATAATGTTTTTTTGTTTTGTTTTGTATGGTCGCAATCTGTTAACTTTATTCTCGCAAATTTTTAAGATTGATCACCACGAATAGGACAATGTTTTGTTTGTTCTTGTTGTCGGAGAAAAAAGAACATAAAGTTAAAGACAAACAAGGAAGGCAATTGGGAAATAAAAATTTTATTTAATAATATTTTTTTCTGCTGCCTCATAAGGCAGCAGTACAAAAAAAAAACTTAAAAATTCTAATCCTCCCCATCGTTGTCGGAGGGGAGGGAATGGTCGGAGACGTCGTCATCAGAGGTATGGTACTCAACGTCATTGGCGTCGAGTACCGCTTTCAGCTTGTTGTTGACGGCGTGATAGACCTTTCATCATCGACGTTTATCTCTCCCGCCATCTGTCTTTATATACTCCACACACTACCTCCTCTTTGTCCTTTTTAACTCCTCACTTCCTAGCTCTACGCCCCAACTTCTCAAAATCCTCAAACCATGGTTAGATACAAGCAAACCGCTCGTAGGGTGCATACACGCCTCACTCTCGTGCCATGGCTAGATCATTATATGGTGCGCTCCTCCAAATGACAAGCGTCGTATTGTTTCCGAAGACTCTCGGGTCGTTGGACCCATTGTTATTTCTTCGGATGATGAAGAGATTGCTCATGCTGCACCCCCTCGATCCTTCGCCGATCCTTTTCTTGCCGAGTTCAACCGTCATCTTGAAGCCGGCCATGCAGATGTTCGTAATCCCCTCTCCAACTGTTGGCCCCGCCGCGCCTACCTCGACCCCTCTCCGCTCTCCCGTAATGATCCATTCATATTGCGGGTGGAGAGAATAAGACAACAACTTGCCGATCTCCTAGGGAAATTAATGCTCTTCACGCCGAAATCGCCGAGGTTGTTCATCGATTCTTGTGGATGATAATATTCACTTGTTTTTCATTTGTGTTTTTGTTGTTGTGTATATATTCTCAAGTAATGTAAGAAACATTAAGAACACCGTATGAATTTTTGGCTCTTCTCCAGTAATTCATTAAAGAAACTTATTCTCCAATTTTGCTTTATTTTTTGTCCAAAAAATATCATTTATTTTATTGATTTAATATAAAAATCACGAAGGCCATTAAGACCGGACATTTTATTTTATAAGTAACGGTTCTAAAGATAATTTGAATTTTAGGACCGGATGTTTTATAAACCTCCGGTCTTAAAAATTAAAAATCTAATAAAATTTTAGGACCGGATAATTTTAAAACTCCGGTCTTAAAATGTTAAGTGTATCTTTAGGACCGGACATTTAATTAATAACCGGTATTAATAAAATCCAAAAAGCTAAATAAGGTATCTTTGTCGCGCGGAAAAATTAAATTTCCCTCTCTGAACTCTTGTCGCGCCGAAAGTGAATACTCGAGTTCCGACTCGAAATTTCCCTCTCGCCTTCGTCGCCGCTTCGCGTACCTTTCTCGACAATCACTCTCTGGTTCCTTAGCTAAACGTCTATAGATGAAGCCGTAAGAGATGTTTCGGTTAAAACTTTATTACTTTCCACTTATCGTTATTGGTTTTTCATGGGTTTAACGAAATCGGTGTAATGTTGTTATGGGTATTCTCTGTTGTTAACGAATATTGTTTTTTGAAGATTATATTTGCACTTTAGACCTACCCAACCGACCAACAAGTGTTTTTAGGTTACTCTTGCTTTGTCTTGTCTCGCAACATCAACGTTCGTGAGCGGAGAAGTAAGACGACTCAAGAAACGCATATCCTACAAAGTTAGTCCACAAGACCTTCATCCCCGCATTTAATTTCCTCGTCTTGCATTTATTTTGGTTCTTCGATTCACTGTGATGCATTTATGACCAAATGTAATTCTTAATTCGTCTAAATAATATATAGGAATTCTACTATGGATCACGCTTGGATAGATGCTTTACGAACGAGTATTGAATATCGAATGGGGTTAGGGAATTTATAGAATTTGCTAAAAAAATGCCCATGATGATGGGGAAGTATTATTGCCCTTGTGTAAAATGTTTGAATGAGTGTCGACTATGTCCTGAAGTTATACGCACACATTTAATTTGTCACGGATTTTGTAAGACTTATACAGTATAGGTATGGCATGGTGAACAAGTGCCATCAAGTGGGAAACAACATGGGGAAGTGGCCTTTGATGATAATGACACGGATATGGATGATCGCATAGAGGACATTATCCGTGATGTAGCAGAAGAGGCTTTTGAGCGATCACATGCATATGGTAATATGTGCAGTGATGCGAGACACCGCTATACCGTGGTGTAAAAATACCAATTGTTGAACGCCGTATTGAAATTGGTAAGCTTGAAGGCACGTCATGGATGGAGCGACAAGAGTTTTTCGAATTGCTTGAGGCTTTGAAGGACATGCTTCCGGATGATAACGTGTTGCCGCATCGCTACTATGATGCTAAGAAGATACTTTGTCCACTTTGGGATGGAGTACAAAAAGATCCATGCATGCCCGAATGATTGTGTATTATATAGAAAAGAGTTTGAAGAGAAGCAGAGTTGTCCGATGTGTGAAACCCCACGGTACAAGTCAGATAAGGCTGTCTATGTTGATTTCGGGACCAAAACAACCCGGAAATGACATAGATGTTTACCTAGAGCCCTTGATCGAAGACTTGAAGGAGTTGTGGGAAGAAGGTGTCGATGTTTTTGACTCTTTCAAGAAGGAGGTCTTTAGAATGAGAGCCATGATATTTTGTACTATAAACGACTTCCCAAAGATATGGGAACTTGTCGAGTATAGTGTAAAAGGCCATAAAGCATGTCCGGTTTGTGAAGAAGGCACATGCTACCATCAACTTCAACATGGAAGAAAGACGGTGTATCTTGGACATAGGAGATTTCTTAGACGGGGCCACCCATATCGTCGATTAAAGAAGGCCTTTTTTGGTGGCCAAGAGTATGAAGAAGCTCCGGTGGCATTGATCGGGAGCAAGTGTATGAAAAGGTTAAAAATATCGGTGTCATCTTCGGTAAGCTTGGAAAGTGTAGAAAAGAAACAAATATATGGAAGAAGAGATCTGTATTCTTTGATCTTCCCTATTGGCGCAATCTTGATGTGAGACACTTGTATTGATGTCATGCATGTGGAGAAGAACGTATGTGATAGTATTGTGGGCACGCTTCTCAACATACAAGGTAGTTCGAAGGATGGTGTGAAGGCAAGATTGGATTTGCAAGCAATGGGAATACGCGAAGACTTGCATCCAAGGCCATATGGGAAGAGAACTTATTGTCCCCCTAGCTTCTCATACTTTGTCTAAGGATGAGAAACGAAGCTTTGTGAGTGTTTACATGGCACAAAAGTTCCCTCGGGGTATTCTTCAAATTTTAAGAGGCTTGTCTCGATGAAGGACTTGAAATTAGTAGGCCAAAAGTCTCATGACTGTCATGTCTTGATGCAACAGCTACTCCCGTAGCTATTCGAGGATCGCCGAATATGATCTTCGGGTCGTTTTGACTAGACTTTGTTTCTTCTTCAATGCGGTTTGTAGTAAAGTTTTCAAGATTGAAAAGTTGGATGAATTGGAGAATGAAGGATATCTTATCTTGTGCCACCTTGAAAAGCTTTTTGTTCCTTCATTTTTGACATCATGGTTCATCTCATTGTTCATCTAGTGAGGAGATAAAGTTGTGCGGCCCTATCCATTTACGGTGGATGTACCCTATTGAAAGATCTATGAAATTCCTAAAAGGGTATGTGAAGAACGCGTCTGAGCCGGAAGCATCAATTGTTCGAAATATGTTTCAAGAGGCCATGGAATTTTGTCAAAATTATTTGTCCAAAGTAAGACATATTGGGCTTCCAAAACGTCGGCATCTTTGAAGGGGGTAGACGTGGGGCTTGGTAAAGAGTGTGGATCGTGATGAATTGTCACAAGTCCACTTATACATCTTGAATAATGTTGATGAAGTTCAAGCCGGCATATCTGCACATAAAGAGGTCATAAGGAAAGAGAACCATCGAATGACCGAACAAAGGTTGATTAGGGAGCATAATGAACTTTTGCAAACCGGTTCAAACAAAGGTCGAGGGATCGAATGTGTTTCGAGACAATGAAATGGTTAGCACGTGGTCCCGAGTTTGATGTCATAAGTTGGAATTCGTATGTGATCAATGGTTATACATTTTACACGAAGTCCCTAGATGATAGGAGCACGGTCCCGAGCAGTGGTGTTATGTTAGAGGTGAATCTATGCACTTCTCCGGTTCGAAAGACAAGAGGCCTAAATTGGCGGTCATGCCATATTATGGGGTTATTGAAGAGATTTGGGAGGTGGACTATGTCAAAGTTAGATTTCCCATCTTCAAATGCAAGTGGGTTAATGTCAATAATGGTGTTCGGATCGATCGACTAGGATTCACTTTAGTCGATGTCAATAGTAGAAGTTTTGGAGATGAACCTTTTATTATGGCGAGATCATGCAAAACAAGTGTTCTATATCACCGATCAAGAAAATAAAATGTGGTCAGTAGCTCTCCAAGGAAAGAGGGTCATTGATATTGATGAGGAAAGTCATTCAAATTATGGTGATCTTCCCGAGAGTACTCCTTTTACAAGGGGTCTACCTGACATGAGCGAAGAAGATGAAGCGGATAATGAACCGGCATAAGAAATGATCATCAAGAAGGGATATGGGAGGATATCACTTTATAAAAGTGTCAATTCATAAGGTAATTAATATTCATATGCGGTATTCTTAGAAAACTTTAAGGTTTTAACAATTATTATATCTTTGTCTATGTTCTTAATTAAACAATGTCATCATTGAATATGAATTTGTTCTTGTTTTGTTTTTGTGGCAGGATCCGTTTCAAAGGGGCATGTTATAAAAGAGGATGCATGTTACGTTGTTGGGTGGGAATCAAATGAAGGCATGGTGAATAATATATTGGACTACATTTGTATGTTGAATTACGTCTTTGCATGTATTGTAACTCATTGCCTTTGTAATTAGTTATATGTTAGCTTATTTTATAAATTACTTTAGTTGTTTTAGACTTAATTAAGAGGCCACATAACTCATGGTGGATAATATTTGTATTCTTTTTCCCAATTCAATTTATTCATGTTCATAGCTTGTAGCTTAAAGTATATCGACTTTTATGTCTTGTTTTGTATGGTGGATTTGTGTATATATATTGATCGGGAAGAACAAAACAGGGAAAAATACGGGAAAATTTAGACCGCAAATAAAAATACGGTCTTAAATGTTCAAATATTAAGGCAGGATGTATATATAACACCGCTCTTAAAGGTGTTAGCGGTCTTAAAAGTTGGTCTTTTAAGACAGGTCCATTGAAACAATCCGGTCTTGAAAGTCGAGTCTTTTAAGGCCGGGTAATTATTCCTCCGGTCTTAGAGTCCGCTATCTTTAGGACCGGATTGATATTTGTCCGGTCTTAATATTTGGATCTTTTAAGAGCGGTCGACTTTTGTCCGGTCTTAAAGTTTGAGTTTTAGGACCGAACCAAAAATATTTCGATTTATTTAGTACGACTTTTAAGGCCGAAGGTTTAAAATGTCCTGGTCTTAAAGAAAATCTTTAAGACCGTGTAAAAGTCCGGTCTTAAAGGTCGACTTTTAATACCGCCTGGAACAAGACTGCTCGCGGGTCCGGTCCTAATATACCTTTTTTGTCCGGTCTTAAAAGCATTTTTTCCACTAGTGTTACTCTAATGGGTATTAACCAACCAATCTATTTCTTTATATTCTAACATAATGTTTAATGTTTAGCATATTTCCTATGCTTTGCGTACCTCCCTTTAAAAATGGGTTTTCAAAATTATTATTATTTTTTTAAATTTTGACAGTGACTGACACTTTTATTTGATTTTTCGCTCCGAAAAAAATGAGAATCCTGCGTGACAATATCTATGCAGCATTTCCCCCCTTCAGATATTATCATCCTTCATTTAATTTTTTCACTTCTGATTTGTATAAATATTAAATAATAATATAAATTTACGTTAAATTTTTAGAAGAAAATGATATATTTATTAATTTTAATTAAATATAAAAATCTTCGAGCATCGACGGGACCTCGTCACCTCGAGGCCGTCGGACGCGTTCTTTTTTTTTTTTTGACAAATACCGACGCGTTCCTCAAAAGTCAAAAGATCCCGAAAAAATAACCATTTCCCAAATTATGAAAAGAAAGTCTATTAAATCTGTACTTCTACTATTTTATTATTTATATTTAGTAAAATTTATGAACAGTATTATTTGGATTCGATTTCTCTGATCATATTTTTCTAATCATTTCTTATATTTTTTAATAATTAATCTCAAAAGTTATAATATTATTTTAATTTTTTTTCCTTCTAATTAATGGTTCAGATAAATTTATGAGAGAGGTAATAAAAAAAAGAGCTAATGAAAGCATTCGCATTGAATCCGACTTAATCTGTTCAGAAATCGGACAGATACTGGACAGGCTTGTATTGCGCACTGATTAGTGATATACGTGTCACTCGTATGTCGCGAGTATATCCATCCAGGACACTGCCTGCGAGTAGCACAACGCTGGCATGAGCATGATCTATGATCAACGGATAATTAAAAAAATGAAAAAGAGCACCAAAATTCAAAAAAGTGCAAAACAGACACACATTAGGCCGCCACGTTTATAGGCTGTCTTTTGACGACAGCCACAAGATTTAAACGAGCTGTCGAGATTTCGATGAGGGGCACACAAGGTATTTTTATTTTTATTTTTTCTTTTTCTTTTTGCCCCAAACAACGACGAAACGGAAATTCAACATCTGACGTGGCACCCCCTCCTGGTTCGCTTTTTCGCTTTTTTCCTTTTTCTTCATTACAAAGTCCATTTTTCACACACCCCACAACATTATTGTTGTCGTTCCCCTATCTCTTCTCCAGCCTCTCCTCGGTTCTTCTCCTTTTCCTCAACCTTCTCTGATTTTCCTCGGTTTCTCTTCTTCTTCCTCCTCTTATCTCTGTCACTATTTTTCATTCCTGGGTTCTGGAGATTTCAGACCTCGTTGTTTTCTCTCCCGATTCCGATTATTTTCCCGGAAAAACTGTCCCGGCTTCTTCTCCGGTGTGTGGTTTTGTTTGGTAGGAAGGGAAAAAGGTTTCGGATGGATTTTGGTTAACAATTGTGTGGGTGGAAAAGTTATTGAAATTTCTGGGGATTTGTTTCTGCGATCGAGCTCTGGTTGATGCCTTCGATTAGTGATTGATCAACAGATCTAACAGTTCGAGGGTAGAATAAAAACATAGAGTCGTCTCCTGGTTCTGAATCCGCTGAAATTTGCTGCTATGGCTATTCAGGTATGTATTACTACAGGAGTTTCTGTTCTGTAATTTTATTTTCGTTAAATATCTTTATTGATTCTGTGGGCTCAATTTTCTTGTAAAATCCTTTTTCTCATTTTGTTTTGGGCAAAGCAAAAGAACGAGGAATCTGTTTTGAAAGATTATAAGATTTCCTCTTTCAAATGCCAAAAGTGCATATATTCCATAAATCGATCACTATTGGGAATTTTGGGTGTTTCCTTTAGGATTTTTTTGGCCAAAGTTTCCTTTAGGATTTGTACAAATGATTTATGATTATAATTAATTAATTCTAGCCAATTACTTTAGCATCAGAAATTTTTCCTTGTTCTTCTTGGTAATTAGATTGTAAATATTTGCGCTTTGGATTTTGGACATAGGATCGTAATGAAGTTTTTAGATACAATGGTCTTCCGCTAGAAAATGGAGGATCTCTGAGTTCTGGACTAGGTTCTGCTTCACATGTTGAACAAAAGGATCAGATTTCTCGTGGAAAAGAACGTGCTCCAAAGGTTCAATCTTTAATCCTCTGTTTCTCACGTTTTATAGGTATTTGATTGGTTAATTGTTCGTGTTTATGATCTATAATTAATCCATTTTGTGTTTGCTTCAACAGGTAAGGAAACCATACACCATCACGAAACAGAGGGAGCGATGGACAGACGAAGAGCATGAGAGATTCATTGAAGCTCTGAAGCTCTATGGCAGGGCATGGCGAAAGATTGAAGGTAACATTTAATTTCAACTTTCTATATGCAATCTGGTTATTTCCGCGAAAAAAATCGAAACTTGGAAGATAAAAATTGCAAATTCGCTCGATATATACCTATAAAAAAGAAACAAAGAAAGGATTATAGGTGTTCTTGGTCTAATTCTTGAGATCCTTTATTTTTCGTAACAGAACATATTGGCACAAAGACAGCAGTTCAGATTCGAAGCCACGCTCAGAAGTATTTCACAAAGGTCTATTGCTTTCTCTTTGTTATACAAAATCCCTATTCAGATATGAAAGAAAGTTCAAATTTTGACGGCCCCCCCATTGATGTTTTTGAATCTGAAGGTTGTTCGCGAGTCTAGTGGGAGAAGCATAATAAGCACAGTGGAGTCCATTGAAATCCCACCTCCACGACCAAAGAAAAGGCCTTCTCATCCTTACCCTCGCAAGCGGGTAGTGTTCCCTGATACAGCAATCTCCAATGAAGGCAAGGCACTGAGATCTATTTCTCTCAAGTCATTAGAATCTGATCAAGAAAACCAGTCTCCAAAATCAGTGTTATCTACGATTGGCTTGGACACTCCTGGATACTCTGAACCAAATGGAACTTCATCTGAGGAAGATGGTTCTGCCCCAAATGCCGATTCATCGCTTGATCCACAAACTCCTCTGGTATTTCCTGATCTAATCTGTTTGATCACCAACACCTATAGCAATCACCCCCCAAAAAAAAAAAAAAGCTTTATATAATATGGCTGTGTTTGTTCTTTTCAGAAATTTGAGCTTTCCCCTAAGGGAAGTGTTTATGCCAAAGAAGATGCAGCAGAGGAACCTTATGGTCGGGTTGTTAAGCTTTTTGGGGCTAATCTTCTGGTTATAGATAGTTGTCCAACAAAGAAGAATTCTGATATAACAGAAGCTCCTGCTGGTTTTGCTCCTTGGACAAATCTAGTTGAAGATAAAGTTGAAAAGGAATTATCTTGGGGTGGTTCAAACATGACTAGCTCTGTAAATGATGGTGACATTAATGATGAAAACCCAGATGATGTTGAAGCCAGAAGTCACATGCATTTCTCTGGAAAGGGAGAAAAATTGAGTCTTTTTAGCGACTTGACAACACCCCGAGAACCATCAACCATATCTGAATTATTGGTGAGGTCTAAAGGGTTTGTGCCATATAAAAAATTCTTAGCAGAGAGAGAAAATCAGCCCTTTCCTATAACAGCCGAGGAGAGGGATTGCCAAAGCATTCGCCTTTCTTTATAGGTCCTCAAGCAATCCCCAGAAAAGTAGGCTGAAATTTTTGACGTGTCTGATGCATTTTTCAGCTGCTGATTCTCCTGATGTTCATATTCATAAACCTGTTTTTTCTATAAGTAATTTCGCAAGTGACTTTTTTTTACCCCCAAATACTACTAGGCAGTATAGTACATGTAGGTCCTTTTTGGTATTTGTTGGAATTCTTTTTTCCCCTACTTTGTACTGTAGATTATGTAGTATTTTTTCCCAGTTGTCCATGCAAATTACAAGGTAATAAAATGATGCTACTATATTATGCTTATGCGTACCTTAATGAAGCCAGTTCAAGTTTATTCAATGGATGTATTCATTAGTTGGAGGTTGGAACTCTGAGTCTCTAGATCCCAAGGACGACAGTGAAAATCTATGATAAGACCCAACATCCAATTGCTACTCGATCATATAGAGAGGGACATCTTGAGCAAAAAAAAATATAGAGAGGGATATATGGTAGTGGCAAAAAGACAGAAAAAAGGGGATAAAATGAGCAATGAGGTGATACTAATGGTTCAAAGGATTATCCTCAGGTTTCTTGACTGTAAGGAAAAGGGTCATATGAGTAAGGAGTGTAGGTGCAGCTAGTGGTGTATTTATAGTGCGTTGAGGATCATGTTTGTGATCTCAAAGCTAGTGGTGCGTTTATAGTGCGTTAGGGATAACGTTTGTGATCTCAAAACTAGTGGTGTGTTTATAGTGCGTTTGAGAAAATTGGTTTTTCCGCCACAAAAAACAGCTTTTGGGGTAGTGTTTGGATTAGCAATATGATAATTGGGCTTTTAAAAGGGGGAAAAAAACCGATTTAAGCCCTAAACTAAAATTTCTTGATTTTGACTTTTCCTCCATGGAAAGAGGATAAATTAATTGTCTCATGAAGAAAAGATACTAGTCCCACTTTCCTTAAAGTCAGAGCAACTAACTAGTTTTGAGAAAAAAGAAACATACAAATACCTTAAATTAATTTATTTAACTTCATCGATCTCTGAAAAATAGTCATTGAATCTCATATTTAGGATGGGTAGAATTATTAAAGTCTTAACTTCAATAAAATCAGGACATAAACACAATGAGTTACAAAAAGCTTCCGCTAGCTCCTTCTATCTTTAACCGAAATTTAAAAGAGATACATAATTCAAATCTTAGCTACCTATTTTATGCGTAAAGATGAGGGGAGAGACGTGGGGTAAGGAGGACTTGAAGAGGTGAGGCTTTGATGTTGGTGAGCCCAACCTGTTCTCGCATGTCCACTGGTTTGTTATTAGGAGTTGCAATATGGAAGCCAGTGAGCAGATTGGCAAGTGTGAGTTGCATCATTAAGAGAGCAAAGGAGACACCAGGGCACATTCTTCTGCCGGCACCAAAGGGAATCAATTCAAAATGCTGTCCTCTTAAGTCCACATTCTTGTGTGTAGTGAGGAATCTCTCTGGCCTGAACTGTAATGGATCTTTGTATACCTTTGGGTCTCGATGGATTTTAGAGAGGTTGGTCAAGAGATGCGTGCCTGAGGGTATGTGGTACCCTGCCACTGTACAATCTTCTGTAGACTTGTGCATCACACTCAGAGGTGCTGCTGGGTACAAGCGCAAGGTTTCCTTGAGGATGGCTTGCAGGTAAGGTAGCTTCTTTAAATCCGATTCTGATGCCAACCTTTCTCTCCCAATTTGTGTCTCTACTTCATCTACTGCCTTCTTTAACACTTCACTATTGTTCATTAGTAAAGACAGTGCCCAAGTTAGTGTGGCCGTTGTTGTGTCTGTGGCCGCTAATATTAGGACCTGCAAAGTGCAAATTTCCCATTCAACTTAGCCAAGTTATCTATCCTTCAAGATGCCATACCGGTTTGGGAATCAGTTTCTGTTCTAAACACTTTGTTTAGTAATCAGATTTGAATCGTCCAAATCTTATCTTGCATCATCTAGATTTAAAAAGAAAACAAATAAAGACCACGTCAGATTATATCTGGATGGTCTAAATCTGATTAGCTATCTCAGCTCAGCAAGTTCTTAACAGGGAAATGAAATCAGTTCCGTTTGGCTTTGCTTATATATACTTGATGTACCAAAAGCGCTGCATACAACATCAATCTAGACGTGAAAGTGCTTAGTTGGGAAACTAGTTCGTTTGGCTTGCTTATATAAACTGGATGGACCAAATGCACAGCATACAACATTAATCTAGACGTGACGTATGTAAGAATATCATGAATATTCTAGAAATTTGAAAAATTAGAGATAATATGTGTGAAGGACTGACCAGGCTTGTAGCTTTAACCGCAGTATTTGAATCGTAGCCATAAATCGTTTCAGCTTCATCAGTGTTAGAAAGAAGCATGTCCATGAAGTCGCGGTGCTTAGGCTTGACTTGCCCAGAATCGGAGTTCCTGTTGCGTTTGTGTTCATCCACCCAAAACTGAATAAATTGGTCCAACTCTTTGGCTGTCTTCTTCATGGCCTTCTCTTGCCCGCCCAAATCCAGCCACCTCAAATACGGCAAAGCGTCTGATATCAAGAATGCTCCACTTAGTTCGAACAATTCCCTCAGTGTTTTCCGAATCCTTTCGTTCCCTTCCGTCTCAGCAAAACGTTTTCCCACCACCATCCTATACACAACGTTCAAGGTTATATCTCCAAACCATTTCCCCATCTCACAAGACAGAGGCACTGCTTCTAGTTTCTGATCACTACTGTTGTTCAGTTCTACCCAATGATCGTAGGTATCCTTCATGGCTGACTTAACCTCGGACTCTCTCACATGTTTGAGCATCTCTAGGCGATGGTTGGAGAGGACCTCCAGCGTGGCGATCTTCCGCACGTGACGCCAGTAGGGTCCGTAGGGACTGCCTCCGAGCAAGCTGAAGTTGTAGCCCAGGACTTCGCCGGCTACAAATTTTGGACGGCTAGCAAACGCTCTATCGTTCACGGTGAAGCATTCCTTGGCAATCTCCCAGCTGCTCACAATCAACGTTGGGTGAACCCCAAGCCTTAAGGTGAAGATTGGTCCGTATTTGTCGGCCATGTTGCCTAAAGTTTTGTGCGGAGGCTCTGACCCGTCTAAGAGGTGGAGGTGCCCTATTACAGGCCACGCGCCGCCAGCTTCCGGTGGTGCTTCTCTGGTCGTAGTTTTATTTCTGCGGTGGCTTCTTAATATGAAGAGAGAAAGGTAGAGAAAGAGCAACAATCCTATGATGCCTAACGGTATGCCTGATCGGATTATCATGTCCATGGCAGTGGTAATGTGGTTGTTTCTGGTGCTGTGTATGGACATGTTGCAAATGACGATGCTTACTAATTTGCTAGTTGCTGTGCTGCAATAAATATATATATATATATAAGATAAAAAGAGGGAAAAACAGCAATAATAGTAGGAGAGGCTGATTTTTCAAAACGCTGTTCACATGCAACTCTGTCTTCATCCAGAACCACGACACTAGTTTCATGAAATAAGCATCAGAAAAAGGGTCTTCGCGCTCCAGGAGCCACAGCATCGTCCCTCAGCATCGTCATCGCTTCAGGTCCAGGTGAATGGAAATGATTGGGTGCCTTGTGTTGGGGATAATATCTCATGCATACCTAAGGATGTCTTATCAACACGCCATAAGTATTTCGAATGTTTCTTGCATAATTTTTTTTTTTTTTTGCTCAGAAGTTTCTTGCATAAATTGTATTACATCATCATTAATTATTACAGTACATAAATAAATTAATATATGACTTTTTGTTAACAACATAATTTTTTTCGTAGATAACTAATGGTATATAATATAGATAAATTTTTGGAAAAATTATAATAAAAGACCTAAGGAAGATAATTTATTAAGAAACATCATAAAAATGATAATTATTTTAAAGGACAAAAAATTAAAATAAAAAGACTGAGTTACCTTATAAGATGAGGGAGAGGTGATACGAAGTGAAAGGTGTAGAGATGGTTGTATGAAGGTTGCCAAAATAAGTGAAAAAACTTCCGGATGACATCCACATGAGCATTAACCCAATTTCCATTCATTATCCCTTCATCTATAAATTTAAAATCTTTTATTGGGGCTTTTGTAGCAGTAGAGTCCCTGACATCATTTGACCCACTATCTTACTCATGAATCCCTGACTCACCAAAAATTGAGGCGTTGCTTTTGTCGCTAAAACAATCAATTAAACTAGGTCCTAACTTATTATGCAGTTTATGGTCAACCTAGGTCATTCTTCCAAGGAGCAATTTGTGGGTTTTCTCTAAGTTGAATTTAGGTGATGAAAAATGCAATGGAATGAATCTAAGCTAAAATGCAAGACACTGCTACCTAAATGAAATTAAACTAACTAAATGCAATATGAAAATGACTCTAAAACCTATATGAAAATGAAACTAATCTATATGAATTTGAATGCAATTCTTAGGGGCTTTTGTTATGAGAGAAGAATTAAAATTCTAAGAAGAAGACTAATTAAAAGTAAATCAAACAACAAAGATCTAGTTCAATTATGATGATGAAGGGGAGAACTTAGAATTCACATGGAGTTAACTTTTTTAGCCCAAATTTATTAATTAGATCAAAGGGAAATTAGTGAAAGATTGGAATTAATGAATTTAATTAACTAATTGAAACAGGAGAAACTCTCAAGTTCAATAACACCTAATCTACTAGAAAATTCATAATGGAATGAGCGCTAGTTAATTAAACTCATTAAAACCCAATCACAATTAATTTCTAAGTAATTTTAGAATCTTGTTTACAATTATCTAATTGAACAACTAGACAATTTATCAACTTAATTAAATAATTAAGAGAATAAACCAAGTTGACAATTAAATTAATAACGAGAACTCAATTATTAATTTAATTGACAATCCAAATGTTGCAAACAAGAATCCAACAATTGATTCAAGCATAAAAACTTCAAATTATCAATCTAGTCCAAAAGAAATAAGTTTACAATCTAAAACTAGATTGTTCTCAATAAATATAACTTGAAATCCTTTAAAATTAAATTATCTCAAGTCTCGAATTAAAAAGATAAAAAGAATAACATTCCCTTTTGGTCTTCAAGTGTAAATTTTCAGGCCTTAGCTTCCTCCATGCTCCTCCCAAACACACTTAAACTACCATAATATTCTCCAATTTTCAGGCCTTAACTTCTTCCATGCTCCTCCCAAACACACTTAAACTACCATAATATTCTCCTCTCTAAACATTATGCAGCTCACGACCATTTAACTAATGAATGGAGAATTCAAGAGATGCAAGGGAATAGTGGTGGGTCCCGTGGCTGGATTGAATGAATGGATGAATGAATCAAATCTCCTGTGCGTGTGTGGCTGCGTCTTCATTCACTGAACATCCGTCTCAATCTGCAGTTGCGTCTCAGGCCTTTCTGCGTGCGTGTATGCGGCTCTCAAAGAGAGCATGCCTCTTTTTTTTGGCAGCTAAGTCTTTTTTAATAAAAGAGGGGAGAGTTTTGGGTGTCAATTTGAGCCATTAAAATTTAGGAAGCCCAATAAAATTCCACCATTAGATTTCCTTTTAGCTTCCGTGCAAAAATTCTACACCATAAGATACTCTAATATGATAAAATCTTGATCTATCATATATTAAGAAATATTATTCAATCACAAGATAACAACCAGAATATTAATAATTTAAGCCCAATAATCTCATAATTAATTCAGATTTATATTATTTCCTAAAATTGGCTAACGGTCCAAATATTATTTAATAATTCCAAATTAATTAGCCTAAAATAGTCCCCAAATAAATGAATAAGGCGAGATAAAATATATGAAATTGAGATTTATCAACATCTGCATGAGCATTAACCCAGTTTCCATTCATTATCCTTTCATCTATAAAATTAAAACCTTTTATTGGGGCTTTTGCAGCAGTAGAGTCCCTGACATCATTTGACCCACTATCTTGCTCATGAATCCATGGTGAACCACTTCTTTTATTGCTTTTTCCACCTCTGTATAAGCTACCCCAACAAAAGAACATCTTATGAACTCCATTGAGTTGTAGGTCAAAGTACCAGTTTTATCATAAAGTATTGAATCAACTTGGCCAAGTTCTTCATTCAAATTTGAAGTACGGGCATGGGTTAGTTTGTCTGCTTCTTCATAGTACAAATAAATATCTCGGTTGATGAAGATAATTTTAACAATATCTATCGACACATGCAAGGAGATTGAAATACAGAAGCCATATAACATTAAGGCTGTCAAACAATGAAAAATTGCAGGGTGATCTTTTTGGATCATAGAAAATTGTAGAATCATCTGGTTGAGATACCATCTTTTCATCCATCCATTTTCCAAGTCATCTTTAGTTGAAATTCCAAAGAAAATCGATCCAACAGATGCCATTAGAAAAAGAAGACAAAACAAGAAATAGATTATTTTATCCATCTTCTTCTCAACCTTGCTTCTCCTTGAATGGGTGTCAGTAGAATTTTGAATTACCTTGGTGTCATGACCAGTGAAGATGATTGACAGCTCCAAATATGAATACTGTATTACGGAGTTTTGAATCTCTCAGAAGAAGTTGCTAATGAGAAAGGGGACATTGTTTCCCATCAAACTCAATGCTCCCAACAAAAGAGTATAAGTTGGCATTAGCTTCAAAATCACGGAAGTAGTGAGCTAACTTAGCAGATTCTGACTCGGTCTCTGATTGATTATCTATTAATCACTCTAAATTTTGATTTAATTAGAGAATATAGAAAATTTGGTTAAGTGCAATTTAGTATTTCTATTTTAATGTTTTAATTTCTGGTCCTTTAAAATAATTATCATTTTTATGGTCCTTCTTAATAAATATTATTTTTCTTAAGTCCCTTATTACAATTTTCCCTATTTTTTTTTCATATATTAGTATATATTATTAAAATATATGATCATTAAATTATATTCATTGATCTTGATTACAAATAGATGAATTAAAAATTACAACTATAGATGGAAAACGGCGTAGGAAAATGGGCATTTATTCTGAAATCTTTCTTCTAATAAAACGATTATTACTCTATCATTCATACCCTGGCCTATAAAATAAAATGCTTTTTTCTGGGCAGAGTTCTACTTGGATTTATTTGATTAGGACAAGTTAGCTGTATACTAATGTATTCACCATTTCTTGGAACCACTTTAGATAGGTATAGGGGCTCGTCTTATTTGGACTGTTTAGATGAGATCTGAATGGTCTAAATTTAATTTTTTTAAACTAGTGATTTTTGAATAAAAAATTCACTTTTTTGAAAAAAATATTAATTAAGAAATTATGTTTATTTTAAATTTTCTACCTATTAAAATATTTTTTTTAAAAAAACAAATACAAAAGGTAAAAAAATTAAATCTGAACTGCCCAGATCTCACCTGAATGGTCCAGATGGACGAGCACTTGATGCTTATCTAAAAAGGATAGACACGGAAACTGATTCTGACTTTAAGGTAATGCTAGCCACATTAATAAATTAGATTCATAATTCATCCACATACAAGCATGTATCCGATCTCTCAAGCCTCATCCCTCTGATTTCTTTGGCAACAAATTATTTGGCTTCATATATATTGTCCATACATCAATTGTATTACGTTCATCGTCACTCATTACATTCGTGCATAAATATATTATATCAAACGGTCAAACAATCAAATACTCGCATACATGACGTTATAATTGTGTGAACCAAAACTGATTCCTTGGGCCTACATACAAGGCAAGCTCAGTAAGAAAGTTTCAGGCCAGGAGAAGGCAAAACCATTGAAAGCCTAATAGGGTACAGACATTTATTGAGCCCAAAGCTCCTCACAAAACGCTTAGCGAAACCAAAATCAAAAGAAGCTCCAAGTCACACGAAGAGAGGAACGACCATATCCTCCTGCATCCATGAAGATAGCAACAGACAGACCTAGGTAGTGAATATAAAAGGAGAATGATAGCAACAGACGGATCTGGAGAGTGAATATAAAAGGAGAACGACAGTACCAAGAGGGGTTCGTGGTGTTAGAATACATGCTTGTAAAGCATGATCGACATGTTAGTGTGCCAGCTGTCACCACTAGTGTGTATCTGTTATATATTCCGTTGTGTCACGTGTTTCTGTTATGCTTCACGTGTAGACACCTAGTGTTTTAGTTTACTCACTTCGTTTATCACGTCAGGAACTCTATATAATGTAAACCATTAGAACAACTCAATAGATTGATTCATTCTCTGAATTATATCTCATATACTAAGATATTGGCATGGTATCAGAGCCATAAAAGCTCCGGCGAAGCTCTGTCTCCTCCAATCAATCGCAGGAAACAGAAAGAGACATTGGCGTTGACGGATCTCCAATCTTGGATTCATCTATCAACATCACAATGTCCACCACAACCTTCCCGGCGCAAGTCGATCCAGGGCTTAACGGCAGAGGCTTTACAAACAAAAAGATCACCGTAAAGCTCGATGACTCAAACTATCTTATATGGAAGCAGCAGGTGTACTTCATGGCCAAACAACATCGCCTATTCACCTATCTCGATGGTTCTGTGCGTGTGCCTCCTAAGCGTGTGCGTAGTAGTGAAAACGGATTGGAGATTGATAATCCAGAGTTTGAAGTATATGAACAACTGGATTCTGCACTTGCTTCATGGCTTCTCTCTTCAGTAACCTCATCTGTACTACCTGATTTAGTAGGTTTAGAAACTTCTTCTCAGATATGGCTCAAGTTAAATAGGCTGTACTCTGATAAGTCAGATTCCAAGATATTACACTATAAAAATCTGCTAACTAATCAGAGGAAAGGAGAACTAAATATGCGTGATTACTTAGCAAATCTCAAGTCTGTGTGTGATCATTTGGCTCTACTAGGCGAACCGGTTCCTGACGCTATCAGAATCTCACACATATTAAATGGACTTACCATGGTGTATGAGTCAGTTATAGCAATTATCAATGCAACAAAACAAAATTTTGATCTAGATACGGTTACTACAATGTTGCTGGATTCTGAAGCCAGGCAGAAATCCTTCCTCGCGAATTCTACCTCACACGCACATCTTGCCTCTGCTGTGTCTTCCAAGTATGCTGATTATCCTCAAGATGACCAAATGGTGTTCTCTGCTCAATCTAACACCAGTGGTTACATGAATGCTTGTGATCAATCGAATGTACAACCATATCGCTCTCAGTACAACAATCAATTCAACAGCAATAGAGGGCGTGGTCGTGGCCGAGTATCCTTCTACTAGAACAAACCATCCTGTCAGATATGCCACAAGATAGGACACCTAGCTGACGTGTGTTATTTCAGATATGATCACAACAGTCGCACCTATGCTCCTTCTGCTCAAGTGCACTATACTGATGCTGTCAATCCTTCATATCTGGCTGATCCTTATGATAATGACTATCAACCTACATGGCCTTCACACTACACTGAAGTGCCAATGACTCAATCAGTAGCTGCCTCCTATCCTTCCAATGTCAAAGGATCTCAGAATGCGAAATCCACTCAAGCACCTGCCTCTGCTTCAGTGACAGATAACCAAGCTACATCCTCTGAACATGTTGGAGCTCATGCTTTTGTTGCCTCACCGGAGATTATTACTGATGAAGCCTGGTATCTTGACTCTGGAGCCACTCAACACATCACAAACTCAGCACAATCCCTTCAATCCGCTGCTGCTCCCAAAGGTAAAAGTACTGTGGTTGTTGGTGGTGGTACCAACATACCAGTTACTTCCATTGGAAACACACGTTTAAATACTTCAAAGGCTAAGTTAAACTTAAACAAAGTGTTGTGTGTTCCAAGTATGCAAAAGAATCTGGTTTACATAGCTCAAATTACCAAAGAAAATGGAGTTTCTATTGAATTTTTCCCACATGATTGTGTTATTAAGGATCTGAAAACCAGGCAAATTCTCTTGATCGGAGTTGAATCCGCTGGGATGTATAGAATAGATGCTGTCAACACACCAAGAGCTGCAGCAAATGAAACTAATCAAGGTCGTGAAGATGGTTCAAGTTTTTGTCATCACACCACAACCACAACTCCCGATATGTTCTCACTTTGGCACAAAAGGCTTGGTCACCCACATGAAGACACTGTTAAAAATGTTCTTAGGACACTTAATATTTCTGCAAATAAGACACACACAGCAGTTGAGTGTACTGCTTGTAAAATGGGCAAAATTCATAGACTGCCTTTTAATCCCTCTCAAACTGTGTACACTAAACCACTTGAATTGATCACAATGGATTTGTGGGGTCCTGCCCCTTTTGCCTCAAATGGATTTGTCTACTATATAGCATTTGTTGATGTCTATAGTAGGTTCACATGGATCTACCTTTTACATAAAAAATCTGAGGCACTCCAAAAATTCAAAGAATACAAGTTGTTAGTTGAAAATCGTTTTGGTGTCAAGATTCAGCAGGTACAATCTGATAATGGTGGTGAGTTCCTTGCGTTTTCTCCCTTTCTTGTGCAATGTGGCATACAACATAGACTCACTTGCCCATACACTTCCCAACAAAATGGCATTATTGAGCGCCGTCACAGATCAATTGTTGAAACTGGCCTCACACTACTTGCCACTGCTTCCTTGCCATTATTCTACTGGGGAGATGCCTTCCTTGCTGCTGCATTTCTATTGAATAGGCTGCCTACTTCTGTCTTGCAAGGCATTACACCTTATGAGAAGCTGATTGGTAGTAAACCAGACTACTCCTTGCTCAGAGTCTTCGGTTGTGAGTGCTTTCCATACTTACGACCATATAACAAACATAAACTTGAATTCAGATCAGTCTCTTGCTTGTTCCTTGGCTATAGCTCCCAACACAGAGGTTACAGATGCCTAAACCGAACCACTGGTAAAGTGTATATCACTAGACATGTTTATTTTCATGAAAACACCTTCCCTACTCAATCTCAGTTCAGCATTAGACATGCATCCCAATCTTCATCCATTCCTAGTTTTAAACCACCTGTATCAATACCTACTCTAGCCATCCTCCCCGATGCATCTCCACCTTCCTTATCACCATCTCAGCTGTCACTAGCTGATATTCACTCCCCTGATCACTCCTCTTATGTTCCCTCCTCTGACTTACCATCCACACATTCCTCACCCATACCCTCTGGTCTTCCAGCTGCCCCTCACAATACCCATTCCATGCTAACAAGGAGCAAAATAGGTGTTTTCAAGCCTAAAGTGTTTACTGTGGCAGAAGATGTTCACATCCCTTCAAACATCAATGAAGCCTTGGCGGATCCAAATTGGAAAAAGGCAGTTTTAGAAGAATTTGAGGCACTCCAAAAATTCCAGACTTGGGAGCTGGTACCTGTACCTCATGACAGAAAAATAATTGGTTGTAAGTGGTTGTGCCGCCTAAAAACTCATGCTGATGGTTCAATTGCTAGATACAAGGGAAGGCTAGTTGCAAAGGGGTATTCACAAGAAGTAGGAGCAGACTTTCGAGACACTTTTAGCCCAGTAGTAAAGGCAACAACAATCAGGTCCTTGTTGACTCTTGCACATTACAAAGGACTGGAAATTACACCAAGTGGACTTCAACAATGCATTTTTGAATGGGGAATTGCAAGAGGAAGTCTTTATGGAACAACCCCCTGGTTTTGTACAAAAGGATGCACACGGTAATGATCTTGTATGCAAACTTAAAAAGGCATTGTATGGATTAAAACAGGCCCCTAGAGCCTGGTTTGTCAAGCTGAGTACCTACCTACAAACGTTGGGCTTCGTCTCTGCCAAGGCTGATTCCTGTCTGTTTGTCAACAAAGATGACACCACAATCACCTATCTGCTGGTCTATGTTGATGACCTTGTAATTACTGGTTCGGATGACATTATTGTGCAAAATCTCATTGCTAAAATGAGTCCTGTATTCTCATTAAAAGATCTAGGTGAACTTTCCAGCTTCTTGGGAATTGAATTTCACAGATCCTCTAGGGGGATTCACCTTACCCAGAAAAAGTACATCCACAATCTTCTTGTCAAAACTAATATGCTTGGAGCTCATGCTTTTGCTTCACCCATGGCTGTAAATGTCCAACTTTTTGCAAAGGACAGTCAACTATTCCCTGATGCACGACTATATCGCAGTATTGTGGGCTCCCTCCAATATCTATGCTACACAAGATCTGATATTGCCTTTACTGTGAATAAATTGAGCCAATTCTTACAAGAGCCAACTGTCAAACAGTGGACATGTGTTCAACGATTGCTAAGGTACTTAAATGGTACAATCACTCATGGTTTATTAATTAAACTAATTCATCAATTCAGCATTCAAGCTTACTCTGACTCGGATTGGGGTGGTATTACCACCAAAAAATGCAAGGACATAGAAGAAGTTGAGATCCTTCCTGAAAACAAACGCTCAACCAGCGGTTACTGTGTCTTTCTTGGAGCTAATCCAGTGCTGTGGGTTTCCAAGAAGCAGCAGGTAGTCTCAAGGTCAGCTACTGAAGCGGAATATCGCAGCGTTGCTGACTCGATTCAAGATTTGATGTGGGTACTATCGCTCCTAAAAGAGATGTACATAGATGTTGCCAACACACCTTGCATCTGGTGTGACAACACAGGCACAGTAGCGTTAGCATCGAACCCAGTCCTTCATGCAAAAACGAAGCATGTTGAACTTGATGTTCACTTTATACGAGAAAAGGTTGCAGCCGGCATAGTGACTGTGGGACATGTTCCATCCTCATATCAAGTTGCTGATATACTCACTAAACCCCAAGTTTACAGCATGTTCACATATTGCAGAAACAAACTCAGCACAATCTCTCAAGATGAAGTTCATAATGGCGAGTTGAGATGAGCTACATCTCAGCAGGAAGAATGTTAGAATACATGCTTGTAAAGCATGATCGACATGTTAGTGTGCCAGCTGTCACCACTAGTGTGTATTTGTTATACATTCCGTTGTGTCACGTGTTTCTGTTATGCTTCACGTGTAGACACCTAGTGTTTTAGTTTACTCACTTCGTTTATCACGTCAGGAACTCTATATAATGTAAACCATTAGAACAACTCAATAGATTGATTCATTCTCTGAATTATATCTCATATACTGAGATATTGGCACGTGGAATGTACTCTAACAATGGCTCATTGTACTCTGGCACTCATCATATTCGTTCATATTTTTCTCTCGCTGGCCATTGCCTATAAACTGACTTGCGCACTATTGATCATATCATCCTTTCTTATTTTTTATACTATCTGTGACAATCATATGTTGTTGGTGACTTGGTGACCCGATAAGTAAAACATTTCCCTACCAAATTTTGGTTAAACGATACTAAAGAAATAAAAAGTTATAAAAAAGTTTCCCCTTTCTGTCACATCTGTAAAGAAATTAGAAGTCTCACCTATTGACTTATTTTGCTCTTTAGTTCTCTATACTGCACATCATTTATTACATTTTGTTTACTTAGTACTTGTAGTTTTTTAAATATGTTTAGAGAAAGAAAAATAAAATGGAGGCGTCTATTTATGTTTATGGCTAGATCCTCGCTTGATGTCTCCCTTTTATCCGTAGAGATGATGAGTAAGACGTGGCCTAAGAAGGACTTGGAGTGGTGAGGCTTTCGTGTTGGTCAGGCCAACGTGTTCTCGCATGTCCACTGGCTGGTTACCAGGAGTTGCAATATCAAAGCAATGCAAGAGACTAGCAAGTGTGAGTTGCATCGCTAGGAGAGCAAATGAGATTCCAGGGCATGCAGATTCTTCTGCCAGCTCCAAAGGGAATGAATTCAAAATTCTGGCCTCTTAAGTATAAACCACTGTGGGTAGTGAGGAATCTCTCAGGCTTAAACTCCAAGGGATCTTCATACACACGTGGGTCTCGATGAAGCTTTGAGAGATTGGTCAAATTAGACGCGTACCAGAGGGCACGTGGTAGCCAACCACAGTGCAATCTATCTAGCTTCCACAGACTCGTGCACCACACTTAGTGGGGTAGCTGGGTACAGACGCATGGTTTCCTTGAGGATTGCTTGAAGATAAGGAAGGTTTTTCAAGTCTGATTCCAACGCTAACCTTTCTCTCCCGACTTTAGTGTCTAATTCATGCACTGACTTCTTTAAGACTTGAGGATTGTTGAGAAGTGAAGATAGAGCCCAAGTCAGTGTCACTGTTGTTGTGTCTGCCCCACCTAGAATCAGGGCCTGCATGTGCAAGTTACCCATTCAACTTTCAAAAATGCAAGATTATTAATAGTTCTAATTCAAAACCAGCACGCATGCTCATACACTTCACATGCCTATTTCCTGTTTTGGGAGGTAGCTAGACTTCGAAATACGCAATCCCATGAGTGGGCAAATTTGAAATTAGTATTAATTATAGGGACAAGAGCTAAACATGAACATTAATTTTCTTACATATGACTTATATTTTAGATCCAGCAAATTTTATGGAAACAACCTATATTGTGACCAAAAGGGACTTACGTAGCATTTATTTATCTTCTCACTATGCCTGTAATCAAAGGCGGTTAAAAGGGGTAGTGGTAGGAAGGGACCACGTACAGCTCCCTGAATTTAAAATGTTTCCTTTAATTATAATTATACAGGGATTATATGCAATATGTCTGCTCTCGAAGATGTATAGACTACTACAAAAAATAGATTTTACTTTCCTAAAAAACATTACTTTTTAAAAAAGAGAAGTAAAAAATAAAAATAATGACATTTTTGTAATTCTGCAGAGAATTTTGGCGTCCCAATTTTAAAAGAGATAGCAAAAACAAAGACTTTGACAAGAAACGCCAAAAGTAGCCAACAACGTTTGCGTTCCTTTTAAAATTGGGTCACTAAAAGTAGTCTTTTGGCATTCCTAATTAAAAATTGGGACGCCTAAACATCTTCGTCTCACTCTCACTCCCCCTAACTCACTCATTTCTTCATCTCTCTTCTTTTTCTTTTTCTTCCTTCATCTCTGTCTCACTCTCCGCCTCCACTTCTCTTCTTTTTCTTCCTCCTCCTCTCTCATTCCTTCATCTCTCCCTCTTCTTCTCTCTCCACCACCTTCTACCTTCTCATCCCACAAGCCCCCAAAAAGTTATTTTCTTACTTAAACCCTACCCACTCAGCCCACCCTTGCATTGCCTCCCCCACCTCTTCCATCAGCAACACCAACGCTACTGGCAACCTCCTTCACTTCAGATCTGCTCTAGTCTTCCGTCTCTATCACCATGCCTCCATGAAGCCCTCGTCGTTCTCACTCATCCATCAACGTCGTGATCTTTCCAAGCTTTTGCCCTGTTGCCCCAATTTCGTTTAGTCGTCTCCTTCTCAAGTTGGATTCAAATGACAAGTAAGCACCGTTAAATCTTTTGCTTCTCTCCTCTGAAGATGTTTAGTTGTTTATTCTCCTCTGGATTCCAATATTAGGAAATTTTCCCTTGCCTTCCATTCTCTTTCTTAACATTTTTCGTACAGATCTGGAACCGTTTTTGTGTCTATGAGCATCGTCACGGTCAGAGAACATTATTATGAGCGTCGAGAAGCCATTGCCCAAGCCACCGTTTGTGACGATGCCGTATTATTGAAGTGTGATTCACACGCACGCGGAAAGTGTTAACTTGCAGAGTGCTTTAATTTGTTCTCTTTTTTTTTTTGTTCTTTTTTCTTTTTTTTTTTTTTAAAAAAAAACCTTATGGCATCCCAATTTAAAAAGGGACACCGTAAATAAGACTTATGACTTCCCTTTTTATTGGAGACACCGTAAGTCTGACTTACTATGTCACTCACATAAGTGTCCCCCTATAAAGGGATGTACAAAGTGCAAAAACGGACGTTAAAGAGGTATTTTGTAATAGTGATATAAACTTTATGTGATATGCATGTATAGACCCTTCTTATTTTTAAAGTCCAACTGGCTTCTCTGCCTAAAATTATGGTATATCTCAATTCATAATATCTCCTAAGCTTTTAGGCAATTCTCTTCTTTCCTATGATGTTATGCCATACCGAGTTCTTTTATCTTTTGTTGTTCTAGCTAGAACAATCCATTTAACTTTAGGGAGTTTCGATAGTTGTAGAATAGTTCTTAAGAATATTGTCCTCAGACGCACCTTGGATCAACAAGTTTTTTGCAAGTGTTGCAACCAACAAGATCTACATAGCATTAGGGAGAAGTTGGAAGATCCATTGAATTGCATAGAATCTAGGTATTGCCGCCAATAAGTCCGAAGCCTGGGGCCCAACTCACCTAGTTTCTTGCCATCGCCTAAGCAAACTAGCATCATTACTTGGATGCGGCTTTCTTCCTTTTCCTTCATCGTCCGCTATCCTCCTTTTCTTTCAAACTGCTCTGTTTTAGTGCAGAGACACATGCTCTCACATTGTTTTAATAAAAGAATAGCGTTAACCATCCTAAAGTATTTTTCAGTACTAGTCAGTACCCTGAAATATTTTTTCAAGACCATGAAGTATTTTTTCAGTACAATTCAGTATCCTTTTAGTACCATTAGTACCCTGAAATATTTTTTCAATATCTTAAAATAATATTTCAAAATCATGAAGTATTTTTTTAGTACCATTATCCTGAACTATCTTTTTAGTACCAGTACCCTAAAATAATTTTTCAAGATCATGAAGTATTTTTCAGTATCAGCAATCAGTATCCTGAAGTTTCTTTTTAGTACTAGTCAGTACCTTAAAATACTTTTTCAAGATCCTAAAAAGCCTTAAAAAAATTTAGGATCTTTAAAAAGTATCTTAGGATACTGAAAAAATACTTTAGAATGGTGAATGCTATCTTTTTATTAAAAACAAAGGTGAGAGCATGTGTAATTGCACAAAAATGGTGCAGTTTGAGAGAAAAGGAAGGCAGCGGACGATAACGGAAAAGGAGGAAAGCCGCATCCGAGAAACGATGCCAATTTGCTTAGGCAATGGCCAAGAAACTAGGTGAGTTGGGTCCCAGGCTTAGGACTATTGGTGGCAATACCTAGATTTTATGCAATTCAATGGATCTTCCAACTTCTCCCTAATGCTGTGTAGATCTTGTTGGTGGCAACACTTGCAGAAAACTCGTTGATCCAAGGTGCGTCTGAGGACAGTATTCTTAAGAACTACTCCCTCTGGTCCTTATTATAAGGCACCAACTAGCAAGTTTATTTAGTCATTTTTATAAGGCATTTTCCTGTTCCCAATGAGAATTGATTATTTTTTCCATGTCTGCCCCTAATTAATAAAGGTAATAGGTGAGAGTAATAATTAATATAATATTAGAGTTTAGTGCAATTAGTAGGGATAATATTGGAAATTACTTAGATTCTAGGATAACTTTATTGAATTTAACTACTTTTATTGGTTTGTGAGAAAAGTTAGTTATTGATATCTTATAATAAAGACCAGAGGGAATATTCTACAACTAGCGACACTCCCTAAAATTAAATGGATCCTTCTAGCCAAAACAACAAAAGATAAAAGAACTCAATAAGGCACAACACCATAGGAGAGAAGAGAGTTGCCTAAAAGCTCAGGTGTGCTTTGAAGTTTGAACTTCAATCACATGCCCCTTTTATAAGCCATGGATCACTGTATCATTGAGCACAATTAAACTCATTTAATGACAATTAACTTATCAATTAATTAATGCATATTATGACAGTTATGAACACAATTAAATGGGTCGTTGAAATGATCATTTAAGATGATTAAAGTGTCAGTTACAAAGATTGAAGAGGAATAATAGTAATTAAAATGACAGATCTCTTAGACGGATATTTCTTATAAAATTTCTTAGATTTAACTCGCATATAAGGGAGGGGAAATCACTGGATTTCAATAGTGTTTTCTTCCTGTGGCTTGTTGTTGGGCTTGTTGTTGTGCGAGTGAGGCTACCCCTTAGTTTGGTAAAATCACTTGTTATTGTCATTGGCATAGATGGTAAGGGATCCAGAACTAGGCCCTTGGGTCGTGGGTTCGATCTCCTCTGCCGTCGCTGGGACTTCTTTGGTAGGCGATCTCGTAAGTCCCCAGTAAGTGCTCATAGAGCCTGGGGCCGTGCCCTGGCCTTGGTGGGGAACTGATGTCGAACCCCTCCAAAACTTTCATGTATCAAAAAAAAAATCACTTGTTATTACTCTCTCTGGTCCATATTATAAAGTACCAACTAATTATTCACACAAACCAATAAAAATAGTTAAAGTCAATAAAGTTGTTTTATAATTTAAGTAATTTTTAATATTACCCCTACTAATTGCACTAAACTCTAATATCATATTAATTATTACTCTCATCCACTACCCTTATTAATTATGGGTATACATGGAAAAAAATTAATTAATGTTCATTGAGAACAAGTAAGTGCCTTATAAAAAAACCAAATAAACTTGCTAGTTGGTGCCTTATAAAAAAGACCACAGGGAATACTTAAACTCCATGACTCAAGTAATGTGGGATTCTTCCTTTAAGACACCCCCATACACATTATTTATCAAAAGAGCCAAGGCACCTCAGGGCCTTGAAACTAATTTCTCTTTCCGTAGCAAAGAGAAAAAAAAATTGAAGAATTACCATGTTGAATCCTACTTAGAGCTGTCAAAACGGGCCACCCCGGCCCGTTAGGCCCTAGCCTGCGCGGGCTAGGGCCAAAAAGCCCGCATGTTAAACAGCCCGCGCGAGCCAAAAAATTATATAACCTTAAGGGTTAGGGCCAGCCCACGGGCCAGAAATCATTTTAGAATAATCAACTTAGACTTCAATAATCAACTTCAAGATACTTCCCAATACTGAAAAAATGTATCATGATCTTGAAAAATTATTTTAGAATGTTGAAAAAATATTTCAGGATACTGAATGGTACTGAAAAAAATACTTCAAAATGCTGACTGAGAATACTAGCTGGTACTGAAAAAAAATACTTAATGATCTTGAAAAATTATTTTAGGATGTTGAAAAAATATTTCAGGGTACTGAAATATTTCTGGATACTGGCGAGGAGGTGTAGTTTCAGATGGATTTGTACAATTTCTGAATGTTGGAAACGAGGTTGATTGGTGGCCCACGGGTTGACCCCAACATAACCCAAAAGAGTGGGGCTTATTTTGGGTTAGGGCCAAAAATGACTCCATTATATGGGGGCTAAAAATATGGGGGCCGAACATGGGACTTAATGGGCTGACCCATAGGTCCAGCCCATTTTGACAACTCTAATCGTGCTGGCCGGTCGTGAAGAACATGGCGTTCCACTTGATGGAAAATTATAATAAAAGCATGAAAAATCCAAATAGGAAAAATAAATAAATAAATTGACACTCACAAGAAAGTGATAACTTCGGGGATTGGCGAAATCAAGAACCTTGAAGATATCACTTAAAAGACTAAAGTATTTCTCTATAAATTAAGCCCCACGCATTCGCTTATCATCACACAATTAAGAAACAAGCAAACCAAAAGATCAAATCAAGGGTAATTAGCATGTCGAAGGCAGTTGTTCTTTTGGACTTCTGGGCAAGTCCATTTTGCCTAAGAGCCAGAATCGCTCTTGAAGAAAATGGTGTGGCTTATGAGAGCAGGGAAGAAGAGAACTTGCTTGGACAAAAGAGTGAGCTTTTACTAAACTCTAATCCCATTCACAAGAAAGTGCCTGTCTTGCTTCACAATGGTCAACCTGTGTTGGAGTCTGCAAATATTGTTGCTTACATCGACGAGGCCTTTCCTTCCAAACCTCTGCTTCCAACTACCCCATACGAGCGTGCCCAAGCTCGTTTCTGGGCTGACTATATTGAAAAATCAGTATGTTTCTCCCATATTTTTACTTATATGATTGTGATCCATAGTGACTAACATCTACCGGTGTAAGTCCTTCTAGATTCTTTTGTGTTAAAAAGGGCAGTCACGAACTCAAAACTTGATATCAGATGATAATATCAAAAAACAAATGTGTTACGCATGGAATTTAGAAAACCATAACCCTAATTTTGTGTGTGTGTATATATATATATATAATTTTTTTTTTGTATTGTTGAATATATAGGTATTTGAAACTGGAAAGGGAATCTGGCTAAGCAAGGGAGCAGGAGAGAGAGAAGCGGCCGTGAAGAGCTTGATTGAAGTAGTCAAGAACCTAGAAGGGGCTCTAGGTGACAAAGATTTCTTTGGTGGAGATGCTTTTGGGTATGTGGACATCATAGCATTGGGTCCAACCTCATGGTTTCATGCTTATGAGAAGATTGGGGCATTCAAATTGGAAGACCATTGTCCCAAATTCTCATCCTGGTTGAAAAGATGCTTGCAGAAGCCCTCTGTTGCCAAAACCTATCCAGACCCTGAAAAAGTTCACCAGCTTGTCCTCAAATTAGCTGAGATCTTCGGTTAACCCCAGAAAAAGTTGCCTATGGTATGAATGAAGAGAGAGAATTATAGATTAAGGTCCAAAAATCAGCTTTCTTAAACGCCAAGACTAAGTGATGACGGAGTATGGTAATTTAGCTGAGCCTTGATGTTGAATTATCATCAACTATTCTGTGATTGTATAGCTAGTCTTGTAGTGTGTGGGAAGGTAGTTATTTGGATCTTGTTTATAATTCTCTCCACCAGACAAATAATGATCTCTTGCGTTTCATGAAGATGTTAGTGTTCATGAAAGTTATGGGTTGATTTTCCTGTAGGGCATCAACCAGGCATGTTGTGTCAGCATCTTCCTGATTTCATGAAATAAAACTGTATCACCTTGATGCACTACTTTACTAAAGTCCACACTTAGCCTTGAATAAAACGAATCCACACATTAGGTGCTTTTCTCTCTAATTAGAGGGATTAGACATTATTTTATTTTATTTTTTATTTTTTTATATATTCTATTTATTTAGATTAGATTATATGCTACATCTTGAAAAATTTTTTGTACCCCGTATCTCAAATTAATTAATTTACAAGATATTGGGGTTAGAGGAAAATATTTTTGAATGCAAAACTGTAAATTAATTAATTTGAGATATTGGGTGCAAATAAAAAATTCAGGATCCAGCATATAATCTAATCTAAATAAATAGAATATATAAAAAATTTAAAAAATATAAAAAAAATATGTCTAATCCCTCTAATTAGAGAGAAAAGCACCTAAGAAGCACATAAGAGAAAATCACCTAATGTGAACCCGAATAAAACTCAGTACCTTAACGGTATCCTTGGGAGCAATTTTAGATTTGAAACTAACCCTTTCTTTTTTAGACTTAAGAGTACAAAAAGTTTTTGCCCCCTTTGGAATTTAAATTTATGTTCTCCTTCAATTCTTACAAAAGTGAGTTTACTTACTATCTCAATCAACAGTTTGTTAATATCTCTAACTACACTATTATAATTTGAACTAAATGAAGGAAACATGAAAAAAATAGTTTAAATATGAATTCAATTAACTTGACAGTACCGAATATAAAGAGAAATTGCACCAACTCTTGAGTTTGAAACTAATCTTATTAATTAATTATTATAATATTTTTTAGAAAATCCTTTTTTAGTTAATCATTTATCAACCTATATAAGGGGAAAAACACCAAAATAATTTTTTTTAAAAAAAATTTACCTAATTAAATCAGATTGAAAACATTTTACCAAAGTAATGCAGTTGAGGACGCAAGGACAGATCACGCCACTAGTGGCATAAAAAAGGTTCACGCCACTGACACAAAATATGTCAGTTTGTGTCAATGGCGTGAAGAAAGTTCACGCCACTAGTGGCGTGAACCTGTTTCATGCCACCAATGGCGTAAACAAAATTCACGCCATTAGGTGGCGTGAATAAAATTCACGCCACTTAGGGAATCAGACCCACTCAATTAGTGGGTCTGATTCCATATATAGAAAAAAATAATAATATTATTATTAAATATAATAATATATTATAATAATAATAATAATAATATATAAGAATAATAAATGATAAAAAAGTGGAAAAATTTAAAGCTCTACTTCACTTAATTTGAAGTCAAAAGAAAGAAAGCATGGAGCTGAAATAACTCATTAAGAACGCCTTTTAAAAGATTACGTGGTACAATTTGGTTATAACAACAGATCCTAATACATAGGGATTTATATATTTGTTATACACCAAATATTTGTATAACAACAATATTGATTTTGGGATCGGTATAAAAAAGATACAGATCCCAAAATCAATATTGTTGTTATACAAATATTTAGTGTATAACAAATATATAGATCCCCTCTATTGGGATCTGTTGTTATAACCAAATTGTACCGCGTAATCTTTTAAAATGCGTTTTTAATGAGTTATTTCAGCTCCATGCTTTCTTTCTTTTGACTTCAAATTAAGTGAAGTAGAGCTTTAAATTATTCCACTTTTTTATCATTTATTATTATTATATATATATATTTTTATATATATGGAATCAGACCCACTAATTGACTGGGTCTGATTCCCTTTATTCACGCCACCTAGTGGCGTGAATTTTGTTCACGCCACTAGTGGCGTGAACTTTCTTCACGTCGCTTCAGTGGCGTGAACCTTTTTTACGCCACGAGTGGCATAAACATTAGTTTAATAAAATGTTTGGAATGTGCTTTAATTAGGTAAAAAAAATCTTTAAAAAAAAATTATTTTGGTGCTTTTCCCAGCTATAAGGGTTACGTACGTTTGGGGTTTTTGACCAGAATAATTTTTTGACTAAAAATAATTATCAAAATAAACCTCTTTTTAAACTATTTACCAAAGTAAGTCTTACGTCACTAATGGCGTAAGGGTTTTAAACGTAACAACTAAGTTCCGTAGAGTTCCCTCACGGGACTGGGTTTACCCGCTGGCAGACACGCAGGAAAGCTTCACGCCACCAAGGTGGCGTGAAGGTTTCTTACGCGACAAAATCGCGTAAACAAATGTCACGCCACCTTGGTAAGGTGGCGTGAAGCCTGCAATGACCATTTAACACCATAATCAAATATTTACAAAGATACGTTAAGCTTCTTTACGCCACTTGTACCGTACTGTCAAACAACGGGACCCACTGCATTACTTTGGTAAATAGTTTAGAATTTGATTTATTTTGATAAATTTTTTTTAAAAAAAAATTATTTTGGTCAAAAAGCCCATACGTTTGTCATACAACGTCTGAATACACACATATATATCTCACGCACACCTTTTTTCATGTAAATAAAAATAAAATAATTAGAGGCCAGCATGAAGAGAGACAAACAATACAAATGACATATATATTTAATTAGCTCAAATTAGCCCAGATCTTTGGTTTATTAGCTCACGTAAAAGTCATGTGGCAGGAATAAAGAGAGAGAATTATGTATCATACTTTGTGATTATATAGTCATTTAGAGCACAGAAAAGTTATTATTTTGGATCCTGTTTTATGATTCTCTCTAAACAAATAATTTAATGCCTCTATTATTTTATGAACAACTGTCTCTGTTCATGAAAGTATATCGCATCAACCATGCTTCAGCATCTTCTAAATTTCATGAAATAATTTTTTTTCCTCTGCCAATGTGTGAACAGTATGTGAGGTAAACATGAAACAAATCAAAGGAAGGACAAATTAATCATTTGGCCCCTACAATTTTGTCTCAATAGTAACTGAGTCCGTAAACTAAGTTTAACTTGCTACAACTCAGTCTTTTTAATTTAACTATTTAAATATTATTCCCTAAGTTTAAAAGTAACTTTTGTCCTTATAATTTTATTTTGTAAAATAGAGGGACTAGTTAAAACTATAACTTTGAGTTTCTCCGAGTTAAAATTGAGGTTTGAACCGAGTCAAATCTATATGGGTTATTAACTTGTACTGATTTAAAGTTTATGGACTGAATATTAAATTATAACTAAGTTAAAACTACATGAAATATATTATTGATTTCCGTAGAAAATGTTTAAATATCACATGGGAGTAACATTCATTCATAGGCCTCCCACAACACTAACTCAAGTTTCTCGATTGGAGGCTTGTCTTCATCATCATATATTTAGAGCGAAAATCTCAATTCTCATTATTAGATATTGCATTATTTTACATATGTTCATTTATAGAGAGACTTCCACTCTAATAATTCAGATAATTTTGTTCAAGACGTTTTTTACAATGTCAAGTGGCAGAGGCTATATAGTAAGAGAAAATTATATTAGGCGAGGGACTCGAAGGTTAAATAATATGTTAAGATTTGATGGTTGTCTAATCTATATATATCATAAAAATAATTTCAAGGATTGGCCTTTATGATTTGGCCATTAACATGGTCCAGAAGTTTAATCCAAATAAACTGTCTCTCCATTGGAGGCCTAAGCAAAATTACTGGTGATGACTGATGACTATTAACAGGGTGGGTTGTATATGAATATATGATTCTATTATGTAATTCATTCAATTCCATAACTAAGAATTTTCTTCACCAAATTGTTTAGATTTGATTTACACAATTTCAATTTCAATTTCAATTTCTTTTATGTTTTTAATTTATAAGATGGATTTTAAATTTGATTTTTTTTTTTCATTTTTATTTGTAACACGTAAACAAAATTACTTTAATTTAATCTTAATAAATCGAAATCATACAATGTATCAGATAGACTAAAAAAATATATAAAAGGTAAAGAAATCTAATAGGAAAGTGGTAAATTAACACTCACAAGAATGATGCAACTTTGTGAGTGGTGAAACTAACAACATCCGACATTGCACAGGGCAAGCCTGTAAAATAGCAGACCGAGAAATACTCATCTTCGCCATTGCATCTGCAATCCGATTGAGCTCCCTTGGAACATGACGGATAATAACTTGCCAATCTCTACTCTTCATTTCCTTAATCAGGTCCAATCTGAGATCTCCATAGTGGAAATTAACCTCTTGAACTCTACCAACCAGGTCTAGGGAGTCCGACTCCAAGATGATCCTCTTCAAGCCTAGATCCCATGCCAACCTTAAGCCTTCCATCATTGCCCATTCCTTTGTAGACTTAGCGCTACAAATACCAATATGCTTAGCAAAACCAGCCACCCAATCCCCATGACTGTTCCTAATTATGCCCCCACAGCCAGCCATCGATGAACCACCCATTACCGAACCATCAACGTTGATTTTATGCCAACCAACCGGTGGCTTCTGCCACCTTCGCAACTCCAAATGGGAGCAAACCGAGTCATTAAAAAACCCATCAAGAGTAAGGTGACTAGATAATACATAATTCCTCCAAGAATTCAGCACAATAATTGCAGGATTAGGAGGCTTAGTAAAGGACGTTTCAAAGATGAAGGCATTACGCAAACCCCACAATTTCCAAATCGCAACTCCAAACACCAAATACTAGAAGGGAGCTGTGTTCAAACCTAAGCAATTTTGCAGATTCATAGCTAGCCAGTTTCGAAGAGCAGCAGCAAAGAATAGAAGATATCACTTTAATGCCAAAGTATTCCTCTTTAAATTAAAACCCAACACTCAATTTTGTACACAACCAACAAGAAAACTCAGAGATTAAAAGAAATCTATCATGTCAAAGGAAAGTGAAGTTGTTCTTTTGGACTTTTGGGCAAGTCCATTTGGTTTGAGAGCCAAAGCCCAGAATTGCTCTTGAAGAAAAGGGTGTGACTTATGAGAGCAGGGGAGAGAACTTGTTGGGCTGAAAGAGTGACCTTCTTCTCAACTCTAACCCTATTCACAAGAAAGTCCCTGTGTTACTACACATTAATGGTCAACCTGTAATAGAATCTTCAAACATTGTTGCTTACATTGATGAGGCCTGGCCTTCCATACCTTTGCTTCCAACCAACCCATACGAGCATGCCCAAGCTCGCTTCTAGGCTGACAACATTGACAAAAGTCACAAAACGGTAGGTTTCTACCATTATTTAATTTAGGGTTAATAGTATTGTTGGTCCTCCTAGTTTAGTTGAATTTTGGTTTTGGTTCATGCAGTTTTAGATAATTGGTTTTGATCTCTATAGTTTCATAAGAATTTTGCCTCAGTTTGATTGATGGTCCCTATATTTTTAATAAGTTTTGATTTTTATCTCTATACTTACAGACCAAAGCCTTATGAAACGGTAGAGATTAAAACTGACGATTTGAAAGTATAGGAATCGGAATCAAATTTGATCAAACGGTAAGAACACACGATATATGATATTAAATGTTAACCTTTTTTTTTTTTTTTTGCTTTTGCAAGGTATCCCCACAGTCGGTAGCCATGAGACTAATCCTTCGCCCTTTTGTCAACGCACGAAGCGGTAGAGAGCTGGCCACGATATGCTTTCCATTTACAATAGTTGAGGATCGAACCCCAACCACTTGCTTAAGGGACAAGATGCTGAAATATTAACCCTTTAATTCACTCACACGAATGTTTTTCCTCTCTTCTACACAGAATTTATAAAACTGCAAGCTTGATAACCTAAATCGTATTCATATGCATATAATTCTCTCTTAACAAATAACTACCTCTTAGTGTTTTATAAAGTTGTCACTGTTCATGAACTTGTGGATTGATTTAGGTGTAGGGCACGCATCAATCATCATCTTCCAAATCTCATGAAATATTTTTTTTCTCCTTTGATGCAGTACTTGTTTATCGAAGTCCAGGATCACCGTTGAATAAAAAGCCAGGGACATTATATTGACTTTATTTGAACTACTTGAACATAACATGACAAGAGAAAAATAAAAACTGATTTACAAATATGACTGTCCATATCTATTTTTCCCCCTTTCTCTTTTTACTCTAACTGATGCACAGTAAATTCTCTTACCCTTATTATTATTATTTGTAAATCTTTGAATGTTAGGACCGTCACTAAAATGTCAAAAGAAAATAACAGTTGAATAATACACAATATAAAGATTTTTTTTTTGTATCCCACCCAATTCACCGGAACTTTCAGTTTCGACTAATCCGGATTTTACTCCGCGTTGGGCCCACGGTCGTGAGGGAAGAGCTCCCAACACCATTTTCACACTTCGAACCAAGGACATGGTGGTAGGAGAACAAGTCTCTTACCATTTGCTTCCAAGGGATGTTAGTACAATATGAAGATTTAAAACTGCAACATAGGGAACAAACATTACTGTGAGGCTGACAAGGGAGAATTCAAGCCCAGAATGATGCATAAAGAATTAACAATGATATCATGTCTGGGTGTAGCAGACAATTTCATAGCCATGGATCCCACCTCGGACTCTCACTTGAGAAACTAACAGATCAGACATGCCAATATTATTCACTATTATATATCAAAAAAAATATTATTCACTATTCATACAGGCCTGCCACTGCAACAACATTAATCCAACACTCTCTATCTCTCTCTCACACAAACAGAGGAAAGCCCATGTTTTTGTACCTTGTTCCATAGGCACGCGCTTGTCTAGGTTATACATATAATCTATTCATGAGTGTCTAAGAAGCCTATTGGGGAGAGAAAGAGAGTTCCATTCAAAACTTGCTCTCATTCCCTTAATTATTCCTTGTTTTGAATATATATATATATATATAATCTCTAACTTGTCATCATGTAAAAAGAATCTTTGTTAAAATGATCCCTTCTGTCATTTTTTATTGTATATAAGATAACTACTTTCGTGATATTAAAAAATTAGTGTTAGTCAGTCAAATCAAATAGGGAAAATTGCAGTAGGTCTCAATTAATAAAATTCAAATACAATCAGGTTCCTTAATTGAAATATCAAATTACAGTAGAGTTTCAAGAAACCTGGGTGTTATTAATTCAAAACGTGAAAGTACAATTTTGCCTCAATGACAAGTTTAGAGCAACCAATGATAAGTTACATGGCAACAACATAAGTTTCATAAATAAATACCATAGACATGCAAAGATTGTTAATTGTATGTTGTCTTTATGATTTATAATATTGTTTCATTGAGTGCGAGGAACGGTTTGCATTCATGCTCTGCTCTGGTGGAGATTGCGCTATGTTTTCGTGTACTTAGACATGAATGATTGGAAAGGATGAAGTTTTATGTATTTATAACCCATATTATGCAATTTCAAAACATGTTATCAAGACAGTGCTCCTCAAACCAACTAATATCAACTAATCTCATATTATGCAATTTCGCAAATGTTGCTCATGTAATTACCAATATATAACAATTTTGTAGACCTTGTAGATAATGAAGGAGTAAAACATTTTTATTAAATTTAATGGGGAAAGTGACGATGTGTATGTAGATGTAGGAGAAAATGTAGATGACAATACATAATCAACAAAGGATGATGCAAGAGAGGAATATGTGCGAATTGTATTTGTTTTTTAAACTAATATTTTATGTAGTCACTTATTCATATAACTTGTCACTGGTTATTCTAAATTTTCCATTGGTTGTCCTATAACTTGTCATTAGTTTCTTAAACTAGTCATTGGGGAAAGTTGTACTTTCACATTTGAAATTAATAGCATCCAGGTCCCTTGAACTTC